>CM076581.1:1091587427-1091949150 GCA_034641835.2 Pinus albicaulis
GGCTTGCAAAGGGTTCTGCTCTCCGGCCAGAACACTGGCGAGAAGTCCAGATCTTCTCCAAGATCTGGCGAAGGGGCATCGAGCTGGCTCAGAAGATGGGAAGACCGGGGGCCCCCGAAGCCCCCACTTTCAATCAAGTCACCTTAGACAAGGGCAAGAGGCAGGTGGAGGGTTTGAAAATCACAGGTTCGTCAACCACCGGGGGTCACTCAAAGGGAAGCAGCTTGAACCCAAGCGATCGCACAGTTAATATGACAGATGATACCACAAGAAAGTGAGATACAACCCCTGAAATGCCCTCGCAGAAAGTTGATCCGCAAGAAGGAGGAGTAGATCTGAACAATAATGAGGATAGCAGTCCTACTCTGAACAGCTCAATTGCAAAGGACTCTGGAGATACCAGTAACCACACAAAATACCAAGGCAAATGCAAGTCGAAGGCGAGCGAAAGCCTCAGGGTAATCATCAATGACCCAGATCTGTAAGCCTATAGGGACCACATGGCCGTTCACGCTGTGATCTACAAGTTCATGGGTTTCTAGCCCACTGAAAAAGCCCTCTATCAATGGATCAAGCAAGTCTAGAAACCAAAAGGAGATGTGCAATTGCACTTGGGCGCCAAGGGTTTCTTTACCGTAGTTTTCGCAAATTTGGAAGATAAGGATCAGATCTTCGAAGGAGGCCCGTATTTTTATGCCTCGGCTGACCTCTACATGAAACCCTGTATACCCAACTTCGCCCCTGAATAGGAGACGTTCACCCAAGTGCCGGTATGGATCCGAATGTTCTCTCTGCCAATAGATTATTGGATACCAGCAGCGCTGGAACAGATCGGCAACACCTTGGGAACTTTTGTCCATGCTTCTGAAGCCACTCTTCAAAAAAGGTACACTTCTTATGCCCGCATATGTGTGGAAATGGATGTATCTGGGCCTCTCCATGAGGGTTTATGGTTGGAATACAGAGACGATGCCTATTTTCAGACCATCGACTACGAGAAGATACCGTTTAGTTGCAGAAAATGTCACGAACATGGGCATTTAATCCGTGAATGCTCGCTAAACAAATCAGCCAAGAATCCCAAAGAGAAATATACCTCGGCTTAGGATGTATTTGTCCGACCCACGGGTAGACATCGGGCCAGTCGAAAAAATGTACCTAAATCAAACGATCCACTCACGAAATCAGAGAACACCTTTGAAATATTAGAAGAAGACTCTCCTTCCAAAAACATAGAACAAGCCCTAGCAGCTGAACAACAGGCCATCAGAACAGAAGAAAAAAGCTACCACTATAGGGAACCTCTCAAGCCTTCAGCTCCACTTTCAGCCACATCGGAAGGAAAAGCTGAGGAAGAGGATGAGGACATGGTCCTTAGTGAACTGGGCACGGAATATTTGGAATTGGGGGAGATTCTGGAGAAAGAAGGATTGGATATGAATTCAATAGTGGAGCAATGGAAATAGAAAGGAATAGAAAAAATACCAGAGGAAGAAATCAATAGGGTAAAATACCTATTCCTAACAGGACAGGATGCAGCATTGAAGGGGACGAAATGAGGTAGAGAAGCAACCAAAGGCTTAGGTGTAAAATCAAAGACTCTCCACCAAACTCAAGACAATCTCAAGCATAGGAGGAAATGAGGAAGAAGATCCAATAATGATGCTCTTCAAGAATTGGACAGATGTTGATTAATTCGGGAAAGATGAAAGCCCTTGAGGCTTTCTCCTTCTCAACGTAAGTACTCATTAGCAATGAAAGTTCTCTCCTGGAATGTAAGAGGACTGGGCAGCCTTAGGAAACAAAGGCTCCTAAAAAAGAAAATCATGCAAGAAAAACCGGACTTGGTTTTCCTCCAAGAGACCAAATGTACAAATCAGAAACTGGATGAGGTGGGTAAACATCTCGACAGGCAGCTCGAATACCTAGCAGTAGAAGGAAGTGGCATGAGCAGGGGTCTTGCTACTTTTTGGACCCCGAAATCTCTTCATCCACTTAATGCAGAAGCCACCAAAACCTTTCTAGCCCTGGAAATGTAGGTCATAGGGGAGAAAGGTACCTTTCTATTCACCAATGTTTACAGCCCTCAAAGACAAGAGGACAAAATGATGCTACTCAGAAATCTAACCAAGCTTCATCAAAGACACTTCGACTCTAGGGCCATTTATGGAGGCGATTTCAACATGATTACCTCGCTCAATGAAAAGAAGGGGGGCACACGTGCACTGGGAAATGATGCCATGGCCCTTAGCTCCTTCATTCGTGATGTCAACTTGGTGGATGTTCAACCCCGAACTGGTAATTTCACCTGGACTAACAGGAGAAGAGCAGACAGACTCATTGCCTCTAGGTTGGACCACTTTTTTATCTCTGAAAGTATCCTCTTGGAAGGGAACATTATAAATTCGGACATCCTCCCCTCTGGAGGCTTGAACCACTGGCCTATAATGCTTCAGGCCTCAATTACGGGCACTCCTAAAAACAGGCCCTTCCATTTTGAGAAATTTTGGCTTTCTCACAAGGATTTCTCGAGAAATATTAAAACTTGGTGGAAAGAACCCCTGCATGTAGAAGGAACGAAAATGTTCAAGCTACAAGCAAGGCTTAAATTTATCAAAACCAAATTGAAAACGTGGAAGCGAGAAGTCTTTGAAAACATTATTGCAGATAAGCAACACCTTGAGAAATAGCTGGAAGAGATCCATAACACTTGGATTCAAGGAAGCATTTCGTAGGAGTCCATCAACACAGAGCGGGAACTCATGCAGCAATGGAATGAAAGATGCAAATAGGAAGAAATTCTGTGGTGGCAAAAGTCATGAATCCAGTGGCTAAAGGAGGGAGAAAGGAATAAAAAATTCTTCCACAGATCTGCTATGGACTACAGGTGCAACAACAGAATCACCAAGATCCAAGATGAGCAAGGGAATGTCTTCCAATCTCATCATGACATCACCAGCCAACTCAGAAATCATTTCAATCTCGTTGCCACTGAACCTGATGTGGATCGATAGGAAGCCATTAAAGAAGTAGTCGCATCCATTCCCATCCTCATTACTGAGTATCAGAACAGAGCCCTGGAGAGACCGATCTCCCTCCAGGAGGTGGAGGAGGCAGTCAAAGAAATGGCCAATGGGAAAGCTCCAGGGCCGGATGGTTTTATAGTGGAATTTTTTAAGGCCTGTTGGGATGTGGTAAATGAATACATCTGGGAGGTAGTGGAGGATTCCAGAACCTCATCTACAATTTTTAAGTCCCTAAACTCCATGTTCATAGCACTAATTCCCAAAGAAGCGGAGGCTTGCACCCTTGCCAAATTCAGGCCAATAGCGCTATGTAATGTACTGTACAAGATCATATCAAAAGTCATGGCTAATATCCTGAAACCTATTCTCCCTAAAATTATTTCCGAGGAACAATTAGGTTATGTGGAAGGCAGACAAATTATGGACAATGTGCTACTGGCTCATAAGATGATCTACACGCTGTAAACTCACAGAAAAGCTAGCATGATAATGCAATTGGATCTCTGCAAGGCATATGATAAGGTCAGTTGGGAATATCTGGAAGCCATTCTCAAAGCATTTAGCTTTGGAAACAAATGGATCACCTGGATTTTAGCTCTAACTAAATATCCCAGTCACTCCATTTTGATCAATGGAGCCCACTCTCATCCTTTTTACCCTTCAAGAGGCATCAGGCAAGGGGTACCCATTTCGCCATTCCTCTTTTTCATTCTGATGGAGGGCCTTAGCCGCCTCATCAAGGCAGCCAAAGATAGGAATGTGTTAAAAGGCCTCCAACCCTTAAGAAATTTTCTCGCCACTACCCATCAGCAGTTTGTGGATGATACTATGCTACATGGAGTCCCGACCGTTAAGGAAGCTAGAGGATTCAAACGACTTCTAAACTTGTTCAGTCATGCTTCGGGTATGGACTTTAACTATGATAAATCCTTTTTTTTCTTTTTCAACACGCATTTAGCTATTCAGAGGCATTTGACTGGCATCCTGGGCTTCAAGAGAAGTAATCTCCCGTCCAAGTACCTGGGAATTCCCCTTACTGATAAACCTTGGCAGAAGTGTCACTGGGAGAAGCTTCTCTCAAAGCTGGCAGACAAGTGCAATCATTGGACCAACCGGGTCCTCAACCTGGCTGGGCGTCTAGTCATGAAAAAGGCCATTCTCTAGGCTATACCTCACTACATTCTCTTGATCCTTCTAGCTCCTAAAGGAGTACTTCAGAAAATCAGGAACATCCAACGGAATTTTCTTTGGTCTGGCAACTCAGGGAAGCCAAAGTGGGCGCTCGCTGCCTGGGACAAACTCTTTAAGCCTAAAAGCTATGGCGGGCTAGGATTACAGGATCTGAGCTCTACCAACAGGGTATGCAGTGCTAAAATATGGTGGAGGTGGCTCTCTGAACCACAAACCCCGTGGGCACGCCTATGGAAAGCTAAGTATGCGGCGCAATGGCAGCTTGAGGTGCTAGTAAGAACAACTGATACCCCTGTAGACTCTCCCATATGGAACCTGGCCCAAGCCAATCGGAGCATTATACAAGACCACTGTTTCTAGGAATTAAGGAATGGGCACCATGCTCTTTTCTGGGAAGATGCCTGGCATCAACTCCCAAAAATTGAACATCCTGCCCTACAACCTCTGCAACTTTTGTTTCAGGGAAATGGAAAACTGAAAGTGCATCACTACTGGGCGAGTAACAAAGACCAGCATCATTGGAGAACTTGGACTCTCTCTCCACCTCCATCAGATGATAATCTAAGGAATATTCTCAATACCCTCAATACTACCCTCAGGAAGAGACTAATCAGGACAATACAAGGACCGAACATCCTATGATGGGGTAAGCTAACTGGAGGATATTTTAACCTCAAAGAAGCCTGCTCCTATTTGGAAAATAGGAATGCTGATGATAAGGTGGCCTGGCATGATAATGTATGGGGGTGCAACCTTTGGCCCAAAATCAAGACCTTTTTATGGCTTCTTCAGAATGGGAAAATCTTGACATGGGAGAATCTTTTAAAGAAAGGGTTCATAGGGCCCTCTCGGTGCCCCTTATGTGAATAGCAGGAGGAGACTATGAATCATCTGCTAAATGACTGTGTATGGACAAGCCACCTTTGGGACTGGATACAAACCATTTTCCACCAAATAGATAGAAACAGAAATTCCATTCAAGATACTATCACCCAATGGCGCTCTAACTACTCCAATAGCAATATGGTTAATAATCTTTGGAGGCTCAGTCTGGGTTTCTTAATATGGACAGTATGGAAGGAGAGAAACAATCACATTTTTAACAAACGCAGCTTTAAACAGATCGAAAAAATAAAAAATATTATTATGCAAGGCCTAACAGAGACTACTCTCACATGGTGCAAAGAACATAAAGCTGAGTCACTTTCTCCTAATGACCTGAGAATTCTGGCTATCTTTGGTCTCTCTGAGATGGCAGAGCATTATATACAGGAGCACGCCCATCGACCTGCACCCTCTCCTGCAATTTTTCATTGTCCTCCTCCAGGATATTGCAAATTCAATTTTGATGGGGCCTCCAAAGGCAACCCAGGACCGACTGGTATGGGAGGGGTCTTGCGCAATGAAAAGGGAGAAATTATGCATGTCCTTTGCCGAAATCTAGGAGAAACTACGAAAAATTATGTGGATTTCACAGCTCTAGAACAAGGGCTAAGGCTTTTAATATGACTCGGCAGAAAATTAACCATTGTAGAAAGGGATTCTCATCTTGCCATAACAACCATTAAGAAAATTCAGTATGGAACTAAGCCTGATAAGGCGATAAAACACTGGTGTCTAGCCGTTGTCATAAAGCTCATAGCGTAGCACCTTGCGTCCCTCAATGGCATCATCCTTCAAGCAGTGCGAAGAAAAGCTAACTCTCTCACAGACCACCTCGCAAACTATGCGGTTGATAACCTGAATAATGCCTTGGACACCTGTTGGATGGAACTACCACATGCAAAGCTTAGGGATCAGTGCTATAGCATTTCGAGGCACGAATTAACTGCCGGTATGATCGAGGAGACGGACGGCAGCCTATCCATCATAAGCAGATCATGAATAACCATCTCATGATAAATTATATCAGATGGCAAAACATGGTAACAGTACCGAGATTTTCTTGGGTTCGGAAGTTCATAATGAAAAAGGACAGCTATACAGGATCCGTTCCTTACAGCGAATTAGGAGGAGATTTTTAGCGTGCGATCGGTATGCTTAGGGGATGGGGATATCGATTTAGGACCCCGACTTTAGTGGGAGGATCAGGCGGCGATTCGCCTTGCATCATCACTCTGATTGGATTTCTTACAACATTTATCACCCCCCCTCCCGACATTCTATTTATGCAACTTTTTGGTCCGACATTCTCATTCATGCCTCTAGCTTCTCTCTTAGCAGTGCGCTGTCGTTGCTCTAAGCCTAGGTTATTCTCTGCTCCTCTCAAGTATCTCTCAGATCTCTCTGACCTGGAATCCATGGCGGATATCAACCTCTGCAGTATTAAAGCTTTGCAGGCCCTTAAGCGGGCCAAAGACAATTACGAAGCCTCAGTTTCAAAGCGGGGAAAGCAAACAATTGAATTGCTAGAAGAATAGGTAGAACTATCCCAGGCTCGAAATGACGACAATGCTATCAGTGAAGAGGTCAACTGGTTAGTCGACCCTGGGACACCTTCCACTCGCCATATGCAATTCCTGAAAACCCAAGTGGTAGCATGGAAAATGAAAACCATGCTAGCGAAGGAAATTGCCATGTACGGTGCCGCGGTCAAAGAAACCTTTGCAGCTACCTCCATGGCATCGGCCAGAAATACTACGTGGTTGGACAAGATGGAATTTGCCTTTAACTCACTTACAGAGGAGCTCCGCGGCACGGCAAAGATTTGGACAGTTTCGTTCGGCGTTTTGACATTTATCTCCGCCATATCCTCAACGTGTCCATTGAAGTTCCAACAGACGATTCGCAAACCACCATCATCCGGTGGTTCAAGCCCAGAACTCAAGTGAAGGGTGAGGAGGCGTAAATTCCTAGCATGGTTGGTCATTCTGTAGCTTCGACTCCCACTCAGTAATGTGTATGCTCTCTCCTGGTTCCTCAGGTCAGACCGCACCTGTCTATAGTTGTTCCTTTTATTTCTATATTTGCTACTAGTTGCATCGGGTATGTAATAGGGATCCTCAGGCCATTCGAGTGTTTGGTTAATTTCTCAAGCCTCTCAGGTAACCCTGCGTGGTGGACCTGTGATGGATTTTTTTTGGTTTAGTCGTCTTGTTGGTTGACAGTCTAGGTCTCCTCAGTTTAACAATCAGCTCGTTAAGGAGCAGGCCTGTGGCGCTTTGTGCTGATACTTTCAGGCCTCTGTACTCTTTTGTAATCTCTGGTTCATAATATAATATACTGATACTGACTTACAAAAAAAAAAAAAAGATTTTATAGAGTAGGTTAGCTTGTAGAAACACTCAATGAATATACGGTAATAAAATTTAACTCCCATAAACTATATGATGTGAGCTAAACCTTTAGGAACATGCTAATTAAGAATTTCATTGACCATTTTAGTGTTTACCACAATTCCTTATATCAATGTCACATGCCCCAAGTACTGAATTTAATATTGATAAAACTCACATTTTCTAAATATGGCATATATCAGATGCTCTTTAATTGTTTGAAACAATATTCTTAAATGGTTTTGATGATCTTCTTGTTTCTTGGAATAAATCAGGATGTCGTAAAAAAATATCAATAAAAATATATGTGATTATTAGATGAAAACATTGTTCATTAGACACATAAATGTGGTTGGGTAATTTAGGAGTCTAAAATAGAGAAAAAAAAAACTCATAATGGCCATATCCGATTTTAAAATAAGTATTATGTACTTCATCATCTTTAATTATGATCTGGTGGTAATCAGATCTAAAGTCTATCTTAGAGAATATTATTTCTCCGATTACCTAATCAAATAGATAATCAATTATGGGTAATGGGTATTTATTTTTTATTTCCATCTTATTCAGTTGTCTATAATCAAGAAATAATCTAAGAGTACCACCATTGTTCATTACAAAAAGTATTGGTGCTCTCTAAGGTGAAACACTTGGTATGATATATCCCTTGTCTAACAATTCCTAAAATTGCATCTTTAACTTTTTTAGCTCTAGTGCACTTACCCGATAAGGTTCCCTTAGCATTTTTGTTCCCGAAAGTACAAATATATGGTAAAATGAATGTATCCTTTTGTTGGAATCTAGAGAATTTCCTTTGGAAAAGCATCTTTGAATTCACGCACCATAGCAAAGTCATCCAAAGTCTTTCCTTTTATTTCTTGTATTAAATATTCTACCTATATCACAAAAAAATTACACCCCATAATTGCACATTATTTTAATTGCAAGTCTGATATTTATATTTTTGAGATTGGTGTAGGACACCTTTTATGGTCTCTGTTACTCCCTCATTATTGGTACATAGTAATATTTTTTTCCAAACAATCAATAATTTCTCTATACTTTTATAGCCAATATATACCTACTAAAACATCATATTATCCTAGTGGTAGGATATTTAAATTCATTTATGTTTTTAACCCATTTAAATTCATAGGACAATCCCTAACCAAACTAGTAATCTTCCTTTTAGTACAGTTTTTAGTTGTACTAGCCAAGATTTTTTGATGTTTTTCCATTTTTCGCTGCAATTTGTTCACTATGTTTGGAATAGCATTACTTAAATTATTTCTTTTATCTATTATAATTGGAAAAACTTGCTTCAAAATATTACCTTATATCTCAAACATAGTGGATTAATGTTCAACTTATCGATCCTCCATCGCTACGTTGGTTCTAGGAATACTTATAGCCAGATCATTTATCATGGAAACTTCTTCTACGTTTTGTAAATATTTATTATGCTTAACATTATAGAGGAAATTTGGAATTAAAGGAGCCCCCCCATACGCCGAACACTTCAGGGGTTCTCTTTCCTTTTCAATGGCTCTCTTACCATTTATATCTATCTATCTGAATATTGTTTGTGATTGAGACTTTTGCTGGTTATTAATCTTATTGAAATTTATATTTTGATGATTCTAAATAAAATTATTAAAAAATGGGGATTCAAACCCTTTATTCACTCATATGAATATACCCTTTTTCTTGTTTTGTGAGTTTTAAGTTATCATTTCTTTGTCTAGACTGTTGCTAACATATTTTGAATTTTTAGATAGCTTGATTTGTTGTCTAAGTGTTTTCATACTCAGTCATATATTTGAAGGAAAGGAAGAAATAACTGATGAATCATTGAATTTTGGATTTCTCGTCGTGAATGTACAATACATATCATATGATATGGGTGAATTTAGTGACTAATTCATCAACGGTCATTGAATGAAGATTCATTTCATGGAACTCATTAGCTTTACCATCATAACACATTTCTATCATATATTTTTCTTTGAAGTATTTTTTAAAATACTCTCAACTGATACCCTCATCTTCTACATTATGTAAAATTGTAATTTCATCCCACCACAAGGATGTCTTACCTCGCAATTGGTAAGTGGCCAATATGGATTTCAGGTTACTCGAAAATTCGTGTAACTAAAAAAAAAATATTTATGTTTAATATGCATACTTTGGATTCATCCTATAATTCTTCATCATATATCGGAGGCCCAACTTTCTTAAATCCTCCCTGCGATTCTAGTATTTATTTCTTCATTTGAATAGGTGTTGTCTGTGGAATTTTGGTTAAAATATCTTTAGTTGCTTCTTCATCTAGTTCCTTTTCATTTTTATTTTTGAGTGTCTCACTTTCATATACACTATCATAATCCTTCCTTTTTAGGGATTCCACTTTATCTCCATTATCTAATGTTTTTCCTAATGTTTCCTAATTTGGTCTTTTAGTTAGAAATTTTATGTGTATTTCATGATTAACACTAAATCTCAACCTTTTTTCATTGTTTTTTATAGTACTTACTATTTTCTCTTTTAGATCATTCAGAATATCTAAAAAATATACTGTATGTCATGATGCCTCGCCACCTAGATGTACCCAAATTTCCTCTCCATCAACTAGCATTGAAGATGGTTTTTTCATTAATGTTCTTTACTTTGTTCCGTACTATGTAAGAAAACACATTTAGTCATTTAAATCATCGTTGTGATCTGGCTCATAGGCCTCAATTCTATAACTTGGCTTTGATACCAAATTTAATGTACCTCTAATTTTACACAATAAAAACATAAAATTTATACTTTTACTTAATCCAATATTGGCATGCTCTCATTGGAATAGTGTAGAGATGCTGGTGTTTAATCAACATTCTTCTCTTATTATACATATTTATCTACTATTTTTATCACTTGGTTGTATGCCTCAAGACTTGTTGGTTAATTTTTTTTCTCAAAATAACATAGAATAAATTACTCCATAAGTATGTTCATATATGTGTTATTCATTGACGAAAATATATATAGGAGCATTCTTCTATCGTGATTCTTATTCGAGCTTTTAAAAGTGAAATATAAATATATTTTTTAAAAGAATGGGAATTGATCCCATAACCATGGATTCATTATTATTTAAACAACCATGAACATCCATGTTAACTTCTTCACAATTTTCTAATATTTTTATTTGATGTTAAAATATGTTTGAGCTTTAAGGAGACATCGCCTCATTACCACCTTGCGACTACTTGAACTTGAATTTGTTTACCACTAATCATGCTTGAAAATCATGCTAACCCTCTGGCCCTCATAAAATATGGTATATGAAACTCCATCATATTCTACACCTTTACGACATACATTATTACTTCTCTTAATTAAAAAATAGAATTACAAATTTAAATTTGATGTGATCCGAACCTAAAAATTTATATCCTAGATTGAATGTGTGCTACATTGTGCCACAGTTCCTGCTACTAGAGTCACACTTGGAAATCAAAAAGGGTGGGACCTAAGCTACACATCCCACATGCGAGACACTTCTCTAACCCAATCATGTGGTAGGGTCATATATGAATGACTCATATAACTTAATGAGATTTTATGGCATAGATGGCTTGAACACATTACTCAATTTGTTGACAACCTTTCTGAATTATCATTTGGAAATGTACATTCTCCATCGACAGAGGATTATTCAGATGAAGACTATGGTTTTAGATCTTTTGTTATGATTCTTTGATTATTTATGGAACTTTGTTTCTAGAGTGATTTTGTTTCTTCCACATCATTTCAAGTTGCAAGCGATAGGTAATTTCATAGAATGTTTTGTGGTAATATTGCTAACGGTTTACACAATTCAACTTGAAATTTATATTATGTTCTTTATATCAATTTCTTCATTGAGGATTTACTAGATTGATCTAAAAAAAATTAGATTATCTTTGAATGCATTAAATAGAAATTAGACTAAATTTTTTGGTTTTATTGCAATCCTTCCAAGATATTTTTAAGAACTTCTACTGACCAACAATTTAATCAAGGTCTCAAAATGTGATTCTTAATAGAGAGAAATATTTGAATAAATACCCCTTGAACCTATTTTACTTGACACATCCTATTCAATACACCTAGTTTATGGTTTTAAACATTCGAGGTAAATAGGAACATAAAAAGTACCATAGGGTCAAACCCATGACACTGGGAATGTCATATCACGTTCTTAGGGTTTCATATTCATATAACATAGGGTTTTTTATACTTTAAGTTATTTCAATATTACAATATGAGGGTTTTCTTACTTGAATTATTCTCAAAATTTTAATATGAGAGTTTCTAATTTAAATTTTCTTTAAGGTTTTGGGTGAAATCTTCATGAGATGAAGAAAAAAAATTTTGAATCAGCTTCAAAGCTCGTCATGGGCACAGAAGGTTTATGTCTAGGAATTGAACCAAATATCTTATATTTCTCTTTTTATTTCTCAAAAATAGGGTTTAGATATTCAATTCTATTCATTTGTTTTATGGTAATTTCTTTTTTTAGAATGATATTTTAATCTAGGAATTAAGATTATTGTAAACCCTTGCATTTGCTTATTTTTATTATTATGATATTTGCTATAATAACCCCATATATTGTCAGAAATAGGTTTTTGTTTTTGGTGAAAGTATGTTGTAAAGAAAAGAGTTATAAATATTTGTAAATTTCCTCTTCCATACTTTGGAATATTAAATGCTCAGACGTGTTCTCAGTTTCCTAACATGCCACTTGTTTTTAATAGGTCATCCAAGACCAGAGATAATAGAAGACCCTCAAGTTAAGTTTCACCATAAATTCACTTGGTTTCATAATTTAATTATTTTTTACATATATTATGTATGAGTACTAATATAATTCCTTTATGGTGATAGGTTTGACTCACATAAAGCTATTTTATAGTTTCTCAACATAGTAATCTAATTTCTTTTTCTTTACCGGGTATGAACCTCCTTAACACCACCTTTCTTTGTTATGTGCTTAAAGGTGTGAAGAACAAGGCTGAGTGATAATAGCCATGGCTACATATTTATAACTATTTGAATATATCTTAGCATACTCGGCCTTGACTTATCCTCTTAGATAAAAAATGGCTACATTTTTATAGCTATTTGAATATATTTTAGCATACCCAACCTTTAGTTATCCTATTAGTTCAAAAATTTAATCTTTGAATTTGATGTTCTGTATATTAAACAATTTATATTAATTTTACTTCATATCTTGTCCATACATACTTGTTTTTAAGTTACTCATGTTTTAGAATACTCTATAATCCTTTATTGTATCTAGGGTTATTCAACCCTCTTTTTATAGATGGATGATGTATATTTTTTAAGAAAGTAATTTGGACACTATTCTATATATGTACCTTTACTCTATGTAATTTTTTTGTACACTATGGCTTATTTTAGAATATTCTTCACCTAAGAGTATGCATTTTCATTATACTTAATTACTTCAATACCTTTTATTGATTAATATATACCCTACTTATTCCATTTAAATTTATCCCTTAAGCACTTGGATAATGTCAAGCTTAGAATTCTTCTAAGTATACTTTTTGCAGGAAGGGTATTCATAATATACCTCTGCAGATAGGTTGTGTCACTACCTCCTGAGAGTGTTTTACTTAACTAAATGAGACTATGATGGAACAACCTATATTTCATTTATTCATCATATTACCTTATCTATAAATTTGTTTACATTGAAAGGAACTTGTACCCATCGCAATCATCTTTACCTATTTTTAATAGTGTTAAGTCCCTATATTAATAGTGTTAGCCCCTTATTATGTTAGTGTAGCCCCCCTTATTGTTATTATTGTACCCCTATAACCCCCATATTGTTATTATTGTGCCCTTACATTATTATTGTTAGGTCGGCTAGGATTACATTGTGGCCCCACTAGGATTATATTGTGGCCCCATGGACTCCTATATATAGAAGGAGGTTTTGTTCATTTGTATCATCCAAGAATTGTTCATTTATGTAATGTATTGGAGGTTGCCCCCTCGAAGTGGCTTATTTCTAAGGCGTTTATATCTCTTTTCTTCTATTTTTGGAGCTGGTTACACAACATTTGGTATTAGAGCTTGGGAATCTAGGGTTTCGCTGCTCCAAACAGGTCATCGTGGCATTTTCGCTATAACGTTTTTTCTACGAAGTTTCAGAAACTGAAATTTTTAGGGTGCCAAGCTGAAATCAGGAGGAAGATTTTCTAAAAAGTTCAGAGCTTAGTTCGCAATATTTTCGGAGATATCATCTGTGGAAGTTAGGTCTTTTTTCAAGCTCCTAAACAGGTCATCGTGGCATTTTCGCTATAAATTTTTTTCTACGAAGTTTCAGAAGCTGAAATTTTTAGGGTGCGAAGCTGAAATCCTAAGGAATGTTTTCTAAAAATTGCAGAGCTTGGTTCGCAATATTTTCGGAGATATCATCTGTGGAAGTTAGGTAGTTTTGCAAGCTCCTAAACAGGTCATCGTGGCATTTTCGCTATAAATCTGTTTCTACGAAGGTTCAGAATCTGAAATTCATATGGTGCGAAGCTGAAATCCTGAGGAAAGTCATCAAAAAATTTCAGAGCTTGGTTCGCAATATTTTTGGAGATATGATCTGTGGAAGGTAGTGCTTTTTCAGGCTCCTGAATTTCATCTCAAAGAGGTGATCGTGGTAAAAGTTCAATAACTCTCTCTCTGAGCAGTGGATTTGAGTGCCGTAAAAAGTTGTTGCAAGTACACGGACTGTAGTTTCTTGGCTATCAATTTCAGAGACAAAGGATGAAACAGTGACACGTGGCAAGTCCTACAAGTTTGCTCTACTAAACTAGTCCAAAATTAGGTCATTGTGGGAGATTGGACACAACTTTGCCTTGGGGAATCCAAATCAGGTCAGACCTGTGGCATTCAAAAGAGCATTCATAGGGATACTTCAGTGCTTAATTTTAAATATTGAAGGGCAGTAATCACAGAGATAATCCAATTTCAATATCGAGCTCCTAAAAAGCAAGAAAAAGGTGTGTATTGTTTTTTCCGAATTGCATAAGTCTTGTTTGAAGAATCAAGTTGAATTGATTCCAAGGGCATATTGAAGAATTTTTTTCAGTAATGGGTTATATTATGCCTCCAAAAAATAATTCCATACCCATTAAGCCCTCAGAAAGCTATACTATGATGCATGAAGAGGAAAAGTTGCAGTATGAGATATCAAAATTACGGTACCAAGTGCAACAAGTTTCGATACTACGAAGAGCAATTGAAGATGAAATAGATGTTTTAAAAGCAGAAATGCAGGCTAACTTGGATGGGTTGAAGGATAAAATAATAGCAAATATGGATGATAAATTAGTGGAAGATCACATCGAGCATCAACAACAAGTTCTCCAACTCTCAAAGGATAACCCAACTTTGGTGCAGAATCTAATGAAACAACAGGAAGATCAACATCACATAGAAAGAAGTTATGATGCAGTCATAGAAACAAGAAATCGACAAGTACGATCAATTTCAGAGTATCTTAGCAAGTGGAAGAACTTTCCTGTAGAATATTTCACATGGGAGAATGAGAATTTTATACAGAAGCATCAAGAAATAATCAAGCGTTGAGGACAACACTTGTTTGAAGGAGAGGGGCATGTTAAGTCCCTATATTAATAGTGTAGCCCCTTATTATGTTATTGTATCCCCCCTTATTGTTATTATTGTACCCTTGTAACCCCCATATTGTTATTATTGTGCCCTTACATTATTATTGTTAGGTCGGCTAGGATTACATTGTGGCCCCACTAGGATTATATTGTGGCCCCATGGACTCCTATATATAGAAGGAGGTTTTGTTCATTTGTATCATCCAAGAATTGTTCATTTGTGTAATGTATTGGAGGTTGCCCCCTCGAAGTGGCTTATTTCTAAGGCATTGATATCTCTTTTCTTCTATTTTTGGAGCTGGTTACACAACAAAATAGCTACATGCATTACTAATAAAATACCATTTATTTACTACTACATTCTTAGGTAATCATTTTGTTTTCTCTTTTCTCTAGACATTGTAGTCATTTTTTACTCTTAATGCAACAATTTCATACTAAATTTTAATGACAAAAAATCATCTACAATATAGCTCTTTACTTATCTTGATAATATGAAATCTCAGAAATATTTTAGGAACGAGTATATTCCTCCCAACCAGAAAATTACAAACACAATAATTGCCTCAAGGCTTAAAATTATCTACTATTAAAAACCTATAATATATTAGTGTTTTTTTCCCCCTTCCCCATACAAACTCTAACATCATCTTACCTTTTCTCAATGTATTCCCTTTTTCTTTTATGTACCTAGGATTTTTTTTACAAAAAATCTCTTTTCTTTTCATCTGCCATTTCATTTCTCTTCAATTATGTTATTTCCATTTTCCACCTAACATAAAAATTATCTCTAGTTATGATTTATCTAAGTGGTGATAATTGGTCGTGAAATATTAGGGAATCATGGAAGGTTATTACTGTGACAACAACCACCTTTACTTGTCCACTACCTAAAACTCCAACCAGTTAAAAAATTACTTTACATTAGAGAAACCAAACAACTCACGTCTCGATTCCCATTATATTCCAAAAACAAGATTTTATTTATTATTTATCATAAATATTTACATCTTTCATTCAAAATGTTTTAATTTAGTCTTGGCCCTAGGACCATAGTCTCTAACTTAAATGTTTACAAGTAAACATAAAACCATGAAGTCTTGCAAAATTATTTTAAATAAAGGTATGTTCATGGCTAAAAATGGCTTCATCAATATTTGTGATACCACCCTATTAGAGTCCCCATTTAGACCCCTTTCCATTGAAAATGGTGGTTCTCACTAGTTTTATTGGGTCCAGTCATGTGAATTGATTATTACAACAGTAAAAAGACTAATATAAATTAATATAATAGCTAACTAATAATTTGTTCCACCCATGTATTATAATGCATATGTGAGACAAAGATAACGCCATAAGGATAAAAAAAAATAAAAATCAATATATAATGTTTATATGTGTAATTAAAAAATATTAATCTTATTAAATATTTAATCAAATTAATGGTAATGATAAAAAAAATGGAAATATTTTAATTCGTTCAATGTAATGGAAAAAAATCTATATTGACACATCAATAGCGATTATGCTTCAGTCAACGAAAAATAAGGTACAAGGAACAATTCTTGAGTTAAAATATATGTATTCCACTAGAGACAAAAAGAACACATAGAATATAAAAGTACTAAATCTGCTTTCACTCTTTCCATGATAGAATAAGATTGGTTCAGATATATTAATAAAAATACTCAAGAACAAAATTGCAACGAAATTTCCTTTCACAAAATTTAGAACCCTTTGCATGAGTTTAAATGCCATATAAATAGTTTTTGTTTCCAAATAAAAGGAGAAACTAAGTCTCCGATATATCCTGAACTAAACACGAAAAAAATTTCGTAAAATAGAAAATGGTTACATAGTGACAATAAAAGATTAAGTCGGATGACCTTCAGTTGATGATGTGCTGGTAGCTTGCTTTCATTATCAATGAACATCTAGAATGGGTGCCAAATATTGAGGAGAATGGGTATTTATATATAGGTGGTAATTCAAGGTGAAATCTTGGAGAGCTGGAAACATTTGAATTATTAACTTTTTGAGAGCCTTGAAAACTCTCCAGACCATGAGGTTTGATTAAGAGCTTCCAATTTAGGACAACATTTGTCTTTGATAATTGTTGAACCCTTTTACCAAATTTTGTTCTCTCATACATCCAAAAAAATTTCAATGATTCTATCTCTAAAAATGAATCTTCTTCTAAATTGGAATTAAAATAGCCTCCAAAGAGGATAGCTAATGAATTGCATAAAAAATATTGAAATTTCTTAGGTACTAGCCACCAATTTTCTTACCAAATGTGTCATGTCCTTTGAATTCCCTAGAATGATTAATTTGTTTATTTCATCAATATTGAGAAGGCCTCGATGTAATATTATTTGATCTAACTACCAATCTAAGATATCATTCAGGTCCCATTTAGATTCATCATACTGAGTTTCAATATCAATTATCTGATTAACTAATGAAGCAGTCAACCTGCATTGCACTTGTATTAATTTGAATTTATCATAAAAAAATTATTTTTGTTTCATGAGTTGTGAATTAAGCTCAAGGGACTCATGGCTGAACTAATTTTGATCAAAAGCTTTAATTTTTTTTTGTTATAGGATTTGCTGCAATTATCATTTGATCATCCCATTTCTTGATCTCTGGAGATTGTTGGCTTTTTACTAACTTCACCCGCATTTCAAGATATGATTGACATTGAGAAAAAAAAAATTATAACTGTTGTACCATGCCATATTTATCTTGAACAAAATGCTTAAAATGAGTTTTTTTTATTAGTGGTATCTGAGGCATATGCCCCTGTATACTAAGCTAACTTTTGGAATTCTTCTATAGGGATTGTAGAAGTACTTTTCGAAACAAGCTCTAAAGAAGTAGATTTTATAGGAGATACTTCATTTTACTCTTTCTTGTTCTTTCTGCTCTTCTTAATTACAACCTTGTGTTGATGATGACAAAATACTTCAATTGGGGGATTTCCTCAATGTTCAATTGAATCTCTCGAGCATCAACAAGAATTAGTTGTACATTAACCCAAGTGTTGAGAGGAATTTTATCAAGAGAACTAGAGAGTGTAAGAGTAATATGTAAATATTTAGGAGTGGCGGGAACTATTTGCTGAGTGAGAAAATTTGAATTGTTATCTCCAATATCTTTGCTTTCCTTATATTTTTCGTATGTAATTCATATCTTGTTTAAGTATGACTTCCATTCTTTGTTCAAATCACTCACCAAAAAAATTACTGAAAAATATTGCTCTATTGGAGAAACTTAAATTGGTGTGGAGAGGTGATGCATTTAATGTGAAGTAGAGTTGAAATATTTTAACAGAAGCTTATCTGATACATAGAGAGGTAGGACATGGGTACAACCATTTCTTCCCCAAAATATGATATAAGTGATAAAATATTCAACAAAACAACCTCCAATTAAAATTCTAGGGGTTCAAGAAACATCCTTAGTATTTTGGAAAATAATTTGATACATATGAATCATGATAAGATGGAAAATAACGTAAAATTGATCTAATTAATTCTCTTCCCAGAGAATAATGAAATATATGTGGATGGGAAGGGGATTGGAAAGTTTCCAGTTCCATCCAATGCATGTAAAATACAAAGAGAAGCAAATGGAATCCATGATATATGTTGGCATATAAAATGGCAGCACAATGGTGACAAAATTATGTAACTGTAGATGAAAAATATGATTATCCATGTTATCTAATAAATATTGAATCAGGAAATACATTTAAACAGAAAGAAAGAATGAAACTGAATCAATCACACATAGATAAATAAACAAAGGATTTACGTGGTAAAATCTTTAGAGGGTGTCAAGGAAACCTCCACGGGGCAAGGGATTGGAAACTCTATTAATAAAAAATGATCTCCTCTTCTTACAAGCTTCTTGGGGCATCTAATTTAACCTAGGCTATTGCGTTATTCTAACTTCATTTAATTATACAACCAACTAATAGGTAATAAGTAAATTTTCCCAAAATTACATTATTTACATTTGTTTTCATATTTTAACAAACTCCACCTTGACAAAAAATTTCCTAATCCCTTGCCCATGCCCATTCATCATCTTTTCTGCAAGCCAAGAGAAGCAAGACACCATCTCAGCTTCTCTACTGTAACTAGCTTCCTAAATATATTTGCACGATTTTCCTATTTACGAACCTTCTTTAGAACTACTTTGACGGCTTTGATTACATGTCTCACAAAGTGATACCTTACATTGATGTGCTTGGTCTTGCTGTGATAGGCTGGATTTTTAGCCAAATTAATAGCACTTTGACTGGCACATAATACATTCACTTTCTCCTATGTCCTTCCAATCTCATCAAGGAGCCCCTTTAACCAGATTTCCTCTTTACAGGCATCTGAGGTACCTATATACTCTACTTCAGTTGTGGACAAAGAAACTGTCTCTTGAAGCTTTGACATCCAGCTAATTTCTCCACCTGCAAGAGTAAAAACGTAACATGTATTAGACCTCCTTTTGTCCAAATCACCTACATAATCAGCATCCACATACCCACAGACTTAACCTTCATGACCATAAAAGCTAATGCAATGGTCACTTGTGCCTCTCCAATACCAAAGCACCCATTTAACTACTCGCCAAATTTCTTCTCCTGGATTTTCCATGAACCTACTGATAACTCCAACTTCATGTGAAATGTCAGGTCTTGTAGATACCATCGCATACATTAAGTTTCCTGCTGCATTTTCATATGGTACACGAGACATATACTTATTTTCTTCATTATTTCTAGGACTTAAATCTGAAGAAAGCTTGAAATGGGAAGCTAATGGAACATTAACATGTTTCACATTGTTCATATCAAAATTTTCAAGTACTCTCTCCACATACTTCTTTCTGATAACCAAAGCTTACCATTCTTGCTATCTCTGTGTACTCTCTCCAAGCCCAATATATGTTTTTCTGCTCCAAGAACCTTCATATCAAATGTCCTAGAAAGCTGATCCTTTAACCTATTGATTTCTTCCATGCTTTTTCTTGCAATAAGTGTTAGTCATCAGTAAATTTTGCTAATATCAAAATATGACTAAGTTCTGATCCTAGATTTCTAGAAACAATATTTGAAGAAACATTGTGAGTTCTAGAAATATCACTACCTTCATCATCCTAAACCTAACTGTTCTACTGAATTTTCTTTATTTTTTTCCTTCCCAAAATTCCACCCTGCCACTCCAAGGAAACTCCATTTTCTGGGCCTAACACCCTCATTCATCACCTTTTTCTTCTTTAAAATCCATTTTTCCTTTCCCTCTAAAGACCCTTGTAAATACCCCTTATTCATTATTTTCTTATAAAAACCCTTAAACAATGCAAAAACCCCTTCTACATTATTTTACCCTAACTTTATAGCCTATCATAACCCTTTAAATTCTCATAAAAACCCTGTTTTTATGTTAAAAGCACATTTTTTGTATATAGGCCTTAAGCCCCATCCCCTTCTACCCATGCAACATCGACCCCAATGCTCAGCTATTCTCCTAAGGTCATTTTTCCCGACCCCTGGTCTGCTCTATCCCTAGGAGACCATTCTCTTTGCCTATTCTTAAGCCCCTTCCCCCATGTAAAAAATGCCTCCACCCCTTCATTTTGTTTAGCCCAATTTTTTATCTCCCAGATCACTTGGACCGTTGATCAGAGACCCACTCCCCCAATCCAATGGCTGTCATCCATCCTCCCCCCGCACATAAACAAATCCTGCATATAACCCAGCCCTGCTACCCAAAAAAGGACCTCCATGTCACCTCGCCTCGAACCCCACCGTTGCACTAACCTGTTGCTCATAAACTTCTCCGCACCGTCGATCTCACCCTCTAAGATCCGACAGTCAAGATTACGTATCACGTAGATTTATGTGCCGAGGTTTAAAGCCCTTGATCCACACAAAAAGGGTGGTTTAGCCCTGTACACGCAACAGTCGATCAACGGTATCACGCTGCCTCCTCCCAAAACCGTTTACCATCGAAAAAACGTGCAATAAACCATGATGGTTTTGCAAAAACCACTTTCCTCCTCTGCGCACCAAAATTCAAAGTTTCACGCCCCCATTCAATTTTTTTAGGATTTTGCCTCCGAAATCATTCCCTTGTACCTCTATTCCTCTACAAATCGCCCCTAAAACCCTTAGAAACCAAGAAAATTTCAGTTCACCCCCATCCCGCAGGTTTTAAAGGTTAATGTTTGTTTTTTTTTTCAATTTTAACGGCGGTTAAAACCCATAGAGTTATTTAAATGATGAAAAACCTCTAGATGACGAATTGAGAGGCTAATGAAGATAAATGGGCCAAGAATTTACACAAAAGAATTAACCCATCGATGTGCCATGATCATCGATGGGTTATAAACCCTTACACCATGAAGAACCCTACCTGCACACAGAGAACAATTACAGTCAATGAAGAAATGAAGAATAGAAAGATTAGAGGGCTAATTATCGAATAGAAGGAAAAAACAAAGGATTATCCCTTTAAACAATGATTAAAGATAAAAGTTCAAAGGTTTTAAAAGAAAGGATAAAGGAATAAAGCAGTTATATAACAAAAATAGTGGAAATACAATAAAGTAGATTATTAAAGATGAATCAAGGTTAGAGGCCTAAAAATAAAGTTAATGGTTAAACCAAGGCAACTTAACCCAAAGATAGCTTCAAATAAATCAACAATGAAGCAGTTACTCTTCCAAAGGATCAAAATTGCCACCTAAAGCATGTTTTCTTTCCACAAAGGCATTAAGCAGTTATTACACAGTCAGAGGATATTTTATCTAACAAGGCAGTTACTGTAATAGTTAAAAATATGCCTTAAATTCAAAACTCTTCACCTATTTTTCCATATAAAGTTAGGAAAGAGTTACTGAAACATAGAAGTAGTTGCTGATATTTCTACCTTATGCCTTGCATGGTTTTTAAGGTCAGGAATGCAGTTACTCTGTAATAAATGATACTCAAACCCTATCTTAACCTCACCTTCTCATTTGTAGCATAAATACTGCCTTTGAACTCATTGTATTGTTGGAATTTGATGACTCTTTGAAGTAATACATAGTCTCTTAGAAGTTGAAGAAAAATTTATGTCTTGGATCTTGTGGATGCCTTGATTTGTTTGTTGATGGAGGAGGCTAGATCACTGGATCCTTGAGCGCGGCTATTGGTGAAGTGCTTCTATTTGTTACTTGTATTTCTTGTTTTTATTATGTTTCCATATTTCTTTGTTACAGTACGGTAAAGTTTTTAGGCTAAGAAATGTCTTTTGAAAGCACCTTAGTTCTTTTTACTCTTCACTGTCTAAATGTTTTCTTCGGCAAGGTCTGATTGGAGGATTCTTAATTCCTCCCTAGTTCCATCTAGCTTGTTATTTTATAAATGATGCAATAGAGTATATCTAAGGAGTCTCTCTTTTGGTAAATCCATGTTCCTTTGAGTACAAATTGAGAGGTTGTTTTAAGGAATAATTTCAATAGAGTGAAACCGGGAAATTAAGTGGTAATTCCATGCTCCTTTGAGTACAACTTAAGAATTGTTTTTAAAAGATATCTAAAGTATGATTAATAGAGTCTAAAGCAGGGAATTTTATGGTATGCCCTGTCCTCTAGTCTTCCTTTAGAAAAGTTTCTTTGAAGATCCCTAGAGAGTTAGTCAAAAGTAGATTAGATTATTTATGTTTGATCTTAGGCTGCTCTTACTGTTTATCTTATATGTTTTCTTATCTGAAAGTAGTCTTTTGATTCCTAGATTGTTGGACCCTTTGCCTTGCTTCAAAATAGATTCCTTGAAATATGTCTCTTGTTTAAAGTAACATGATAAATAATTATTAATTGCTCTTTGTCCTACTTTTCATTCTTCTCCTTAATGTTCACCTCATTATTCGAAAAACTTTGAAGATCCACTAGCTAAGTTAGATTTTCCCTATGATACTCCCCGATCCTTGTATAAACTTAACATGACTTCCATATAAATCCATTGCCCAATAACTTAGAGATTTCCCATTCTATCTATGCTCTTTGATCATTATGTCCAACAAAAACAACCAAACAAGCCTTGTACTTAATAACTAGCCTAAAATCAACCCTTAAAAAGAAAACAAGCACACATCCTTTGAAAATAACTTGAGAGATCCCTCTTTGAGTCTAGGAAGGCTAGGTCTTATAACTCTAAAGATTGGTTCCATGTTGCCTTGTCATTTGGTATGCCAATTTTCCAAATCACATGTCATCAACATTTTGGTGATAAGGTGGGACATTCTGAGTCAGTGACAAACTATGTACTCCTTAGGAATCTAGAAACCATAAGAACCACATAAAAACTTAGAAAACCCCTAAAAAATTCTTATATTGGTTTAATTACTCATTTGGTGGGGGACCATCACTCATTTTACCTTCAAAAAAGGTAAAAATTTCCACCTGGTGACTCCACTAGCCCCAGTAGGCCTATTTATCCACTAGTTCTCTTGGATTCGCTTAAGACTATTTCAGATCTGTCCTAAGAAGTTTAAGAGGCCTAGTTAAATATATTAGAAGAATACTAAACACCAAGAGAGGTCAAAACATTTGAAAACAGTCCTAAATCTTTCAACCTCTCTAATTTGTGAACTTCAAATATGGCTTCACATAGGATCAATACCAGATCTCATCTAGACCCTAATCCTCCTCCAAAATTTGATGATCTAGAAAATATTTTTTGGCACATTTATAAAACTAGAAATTTAACTACTAGTAGGACCATCCAAAGAACAAGATCTATCCCAAAAAACCTTACAGTCTTCAAATATCCTCACTTTGACATGTCTCATACAAAGAATCTCTTTAGAACCAAGTCTCATAGTGATATTGACCAATCTGACCTTCAACCCACATATTTGCAGCAATACTTTAGCGTAGAAGCCTCTGCTTCCACTCCTCCTAATTTTCAGATTCTCCACCACTTTAGTTCTTTCCATAAAAAATATGCTCATAATCAGCCTGCTGGTCCAAACACTTCCACCACTCACATCCATACATCCATTGTTCAAAACACCCCAGTCCATCCCACTTTTCCGTTTACAAACCCACCTATCATAAATCCCCCATTTACCCTCACCATGCAGCATGGTATGCCCTATTAGTGTTACCACAACCTCTTTTTCCCTTACCAAATGATTATCAATCTAGAATTTTCCATTTCACTAGAACTAAATCTACCACTTCTCAACAACATGTAGATAAGATGAATGATGCTTTTGATTATAGGGAAATAGAAGAAGAGACCCTTAAGATGAGAATATTTTTCCCAAAGTTTAGGAGGAGAAGCCAAGAAATAGCATAAATGATCTCCCTTATTTATATCAAACATTCATAAACAAATGGGAAATTAAGAAGAAACCTCTCCAAATCCTTTTAGAATATAGAAACCTCCAAAGAAACATTGGGGAAAGTGTCCAAGATTATTGCACTAGATTCAATAGTGTTTACAATGCACTTCCACCAAACATGAAACCTCCACTAGGCCTAGCCTTAGCTAAGTTTCCTGAAGGGTTTGTTCCAGACATGGCCTACCAGCTAAGAGAGAGGTAGCACTTGAGTTTAGAAGGCATGCAGAGGGGAGCTATTAGTGTAGAAGAAAATTTGAATAAGAAAAGAGCTATATTGAAATTAGAGAAAAGATTTACATACAAAGATGAAGCAATGACATCAACCTCATCATCTGATGCCAAAATTGATAACTTAGTGAGGGTGATGGAAAGAATGCTTGAAAAGATAAACTTAAATGATAGAATGCCTCTAAGAGAAAACCAAATCAAACCCCAAAACAGAAATAGAAATAAAAATTTCAGAAGAGACCCTATTCAAGATAGACAAAGAGATAATGACCACCAAATTAGGCCTCCCTTTCAACAAGACAATGTAGACTAGGAAGAAGAAATGGAAACTGAAATATTCTAGAAGAAATTCATGTAATCTAAAAGGTTTCTTCCCCTTAGAAAAAACTGAAAATCATCATGAGGATTCTGAAGATTACTAGTTGGGGTTTCAAAATGCAATATTGCAGGTACACAGACAATATGATCTTAGAAGCAAAGGGAAATAATAAATTTCCAACGATGAAAACATAGGTACTGCTATTAGGAAAAATTTAGAAAATTCTCCTAGAAAGACAAAAAACACAATTAACACTTTGGCTAAGAAAACTAACTCAAATAAAGACAAAACATGTCAGCCAAGTGCTAACAAAAGCTGCCCTAGTACCTCTGCTAGTGGCTCTAACAAATATTTCCCAAAAAACAGTCCTAATAAAACTCAACAAATCAGAATTACTGAAAAGACTATGATTGACAAAACAAATGTAAATATTTCAAAAACATTAGTCCGTTTTATCCTTGAGGTTGAGATTTCCAAGATCAAAATTAGCATACCCTTAGCTGAACTAGTAAACCATGATGTATATAAAAACCAAGTTTTGAAAGATTTGAACACAAGAAGTGATATTGATACATTAAAATTGACAGGTGATAAACCAGAACTATTGTTTGGTCCTGAAGTAGAAGGAAAATACCAAGAAGAAACCATTCCTCCATTTTTTGTCAGCCTAAGTATACATGATAAGGTTTTACACAATGCCATGCTAGACTCTGGTGCCTCTCACAACCTTATGCCAAAAGTAGTGATGGAGAGATTAGGCCTATAGATTACTAAACCTTAAAAGGACCTTTATTCATCTAATTCAAGAAGAGTCAAATGCTTAGGCCTAATCAAGGATTTATGTATCAATCTAGCACAAATTCTTGCTAAGGGTCTGGTTATGGACATAGTGGTTGTTGAAATCCCCCCAAAGTATGGCATGCTTCTATCTAGATCATGGGGAGCCAAACTTCAAGGAAGCCTTCAAATGGACATGTCTTATGCTACTATACCTTATTCTAACAAAACTAGAAGATTATCTAGAGAATCTCATATGAAATTTATGGTAAGAAACATAGATAGGCCAAACAACACTCATGTTTATTCTATTCATTCATATTTAGATTCATTTATCTTGTACAATGGAAATGAAATCATCCAACAGAAAAAGGAAAATGAAATAGAGTTAGGACCACCTAAATAGTTAAACCAGTCCTCAAAAGAAGAATCTAACATCTTTAACCTTAGCAGCCTTAAACAACAAAAGGATGACGAACATAAAATAGAAACATTGTGGGAAATAAGCTTTGATGGCTCTTGTAGCAAAATAAGTTCTAGATCTGGTGTATGGATACACAATACAAACCAAGGACATTATTATAAGCTTGATTTCCAACACAGCAATAACATTGTAGAATATGAAGATCTCCTACTTGGCCTACATTTTCTCAAAGATTTAGGAGCCAAGAAAATATCAATCCAAGGAAATTTGAAGCTGATCATTAGGAAAATAAAAGGGGAGTATTCAGCCAAAAACCCAATATTAAGAGAATATAGGAATGTTTCCGTAGTGCTCTTGAAAACCTTTGAAAAATATGAACTCACCTTCACCCCTAGAGCTCAAAACAACCTTGCAAATGAACTTGATTTTGCTTCCAACAATTTCCCAATACCTCTGATAAATGAAAAATTCAATATCAAAGTTAAAAATAGGCCCACAGTCCCTGAAAATGAAGACTATTGGCAAGTGTTTGAGGGTGATAAACACATTCATGATTTTCTGCAATCTAAAAATGATTTTGCTGAATTAACACCTAGCTTAAACCTTGAAGAATATTTTTTTTTATGAAAAACAAGTCCATAAAATAGAGCTCTCTTCTACTATTGATATAAACCAATGTGAATATCTTTATACAGCAGAATTGTTAAAGAAAATAGACCAAAAGGACCTTGAAGTTTTACAATATAAGAATGATTCAATACCAAGAGGTCTTACACCATTAGAGGAGCTGTTTGATTTCAATGATGTAGCCAAAAAACCAAAGATGGAGCCTACATAAACCAATGTAGAAGAACATAACATAGGTAGCATAGATGAACCTAAAATGATCAAGTTATCTATCACTCTCCCTACTCATATAAAACAAGAATACATTAACCTTTTTAAGGAATTTGGAGATGTGTTTTCATGGGGGTACAAAGATCTGAATTCATATGTTACTAGCATCATTCAACACAAAATTCCTCTGAAGGAAAATAAAAAACCTTTCGAACATAAATTAAGAAGGATAAACCTTGTTTTATTGCCTTTAGTTGAGAAAGAGATCATGAAGATGTATGATGTTGGGATCATAGTTCCCCTTAGATACTCACAGTGGGTGTCCAACCTTGTGTCTGTTAGGAAGAAGACTGGGGAAATTAGGCTCTGCATTGACTTTAGAAATATGAACAGAGCCTCCCTGAAGGTTAATTATCCCTTGCCTAAAATGGACCACATACTTCAAAAGGTGGTTGGATCTAAAAGAGTATCAATGTTGGATGGGTTTTTAGGCTACAAAAAAGTGTTAGTACTCCCAAGTGATCAATACAAAACTGCTTTTACCACACCTTTGGGCACATTCATGTATGTTAAAATTCCATTTGGTTTAATGAATGTAGGGGCCACATTCCAAAGGGCCATGGACATAGCTATTCTAGAAGACATAAGCTATTTTATAATCATCTATCTTGAATACATTACTCTTTTTTCCAAAACTAATAAAGAATATTCGATTCATTTAAGAAAGGTTTTTTCGAAATGTAGAAAATATGGCTTATATTTGAATCCCAAAAAGAAACACTTTTGTCTCCAAGAAGGAAAACTTCTTCGCCACAAAATTTCTTAAGAAGGAATCAAAGTAGACCCTAAAAGGATTAAAGGCATATTGAAAATCAACCATCCTAAAAACCTCAAGGAATTGCAATCTTTCATTGGAAAGATAATTTTTTTGAGAAGGTTCATCCCCAACCTTGCTGAACATTTGAGGAATATCACAAACATGCTCAAAAAGGAAACAGGGTTTAGGTGGACCTTAGAATCCAAAAAATCATTTGAATTGGTAAAACAAGCTCTCACTCAAACACCAGTTCTTATTAGTCCTGATTTCACTAAAGATTTCTATATTTTCTCATTTGCCTCTAAACACACTATTGTTCCAGTCTTGTTGCAAAACAACAACATGGGCCAAGAACAACCAATATCATTTTTTAGTAGGGCCCTGAGAGATTCTCCACTCAAATATAATATCATGGAGAAACAAGTTTTAGCCTAGATAAAAGCATTGAAAGATTTCTAAGTCTACATTTTACACTCGCATATCATTGCTTTTGTCCCACATACAGTTGTCAAGAACATTCTAAATCCAGACCCTGATGGTAAAAGGGGAAAATGGATTGCAATTATCTTATAATATGATTTAGAGATCAGGCCTACCAAGCTGATTAAAGGACATGGATTAGCAAAACTCATGGCAGATTCAAACTTCCAAGCATTAGATATTAACATGGTTGATGTTTTAGAAGAAACAGAAGAATTAATAGCTCCTTACATTGAAGAAATATTTTTGAATTCACCTTGGTATGCTAATATCATTTATGTTCTTATCTATCTTAATACTCCTTCTCTATCAAATACTAAGGCTGGAATCTTGAAACAAAAAGCTTTAAGTTACTTCATTTTGGATGGAGTATTATATTGGAAAAATGTTGTGGGCATATTACTTAAATGTTTGCTTGAGAATGATGCAGGAAAGATCATGCATGAACTACATGAGGAAGAATGTGGAGGCCACCTTTACTGGAAGACCATAGCCAATAACATTCTTAGAGATGGCTATTATTGGCCCACCTTTTTCTCAGATACTCAAAAGCTAGTCATTACTTGCCATAAGTGTCAAATTTTTTATGGCAAGAGGAAAATCATACCCTTACCTTTGCATACCATCAGTGTTGAGGCTCCCTTTCAGCAATGGGGTTTAGACTTTATTGGAGAAATTCACCCAACCTCATCTTCCCAACATAAGTGGATCCTTACTGCCACAGATCACTTTAGCAAGTGGATAGAAGTTATACCCTCTAGGAATGCTACTGACTATGTCATTATCAAGTTCCTTGAAACTAACATACTATCCAGATTTGGTTGTCCTACTAAAATAATTACAGACAACGTTGTTGTGTTCAAATCCAAAAGAATGATTGACTTCTGCTATAAATACCATATCACCTTAGGACATTCCATAGCTTACTACCCCCAAGGAAATGGCCTAGCTGAATCTTCCAATAAAAGCCTCATCAATATCATCAAAAGATTGCTAGATCAAAATCATAAATCATGGCATAGTAAGCTTGTTCATGCATTATGGGTTGATAGTCTAACCACCAAGAAATCAATAAATATTTCCCCCTATCAGCTGGTATATGGAATAGATGCAGTATTTCCTACATCTTTAGGAGTTTCAGTCATGAAATTTCTCCAAGAAGTACAAACTGAATAAAATGATATGCATAGAAGTTTAATTCAAACCATTCATTTGCAGCAGAAAAGAGAAGAAGTGTACAAAATGACATAATAAGTTCAAGAAAACATCAATAATATCTTTGACAAAAGGACCAAATCAAATAACTTTCAAGTCGGAGATACAGTCCTAAAATGGGATTGAAGGAGAGAAGATAAAGGTAAACATGGCAAGTTTGAAAATTTATGGAAAGGGCCTTATATCATTCATTCAATCAGGGTTCATAATGCTTTCTTCTTACAAGGGCTGAATGGAGAAGAAATATTTGGAGGGCTTGTCAATGGCAGGATGCTTAAACATTATTTCTGCCAGGAATCCTAGATTTAAATTTTTCACTCATTATACATAACATAGTATGAGAAAAATCAAGGAAAATACAAAAAAAAATGAAAGAAAAGAAAAGGAAAAGAGGGCAATTTAAAAGAGGTACAGCCCCATACCGAAAAAATAATATTCCTCAAAATGTGCAAGTCTAAATGCCACTACTAATTCAAAATGATATCTTGTTCAATCATCTAGCCTAAACATGGCCGAACATGCTTTAAATATTATGTTGATAAGCTAGTAGGAACAATGATTGTCAAAATTATTCCATGCTTGAATTATTAAAAGAAAGATAGATTAGGAAAATAAAAAGATTTTGGTTCAACATGCTCAAAATAGAACCAAAGAGATAGATAAGGATGCATTACTGATGACAAATCACAACCTTATATTTCTATTTTATGTTTTCTGCAAAATAATGTTGTGTGTAACTGTTCTAAATGCCACAACCATGGTTAATTAGACTGTCTAAACCTGATTTGAACCATGTTTAAATTTCATGTCAATAGATAGAGAATCAAGACTGCCAAACAGCTTAATCTTGGCAGTCAAGTGGTTTAGGTAGAAAATAAAAAGATTTCAACAGTTTAATCTAAAATCTTCGAAGAAATAACGATAGGAATATATATTTCATTTCTGTTTTCAAAAATAATATGTCAGATATTTTTCTAGTTCAAATGCACTCAAAAGAGGAGAAAAAATGATAAGACAAGTAGGATTGGGTAGGTAGAAGTATTGCTGAAAAAAATTATATGTTGCATATTGTTAAAACTTGTCACTTCAAAAGAATATCAGTAACTGAAAAAAAATGGAAATCTACCCAATGGATAAGGTACTGGTCTACTGAAACCTAGAGATTTGATAAACTGAGGTTTTGGACACCTTGAAAGGAAATATGCCCTCCCCAAGCGGAGCCACTCTTAGTCACTAGTAAATTTTATTGATATCAAAAGATGACTAATTTCTAATCCTAGATTTCTAGAAACAATATTTGAAGAAACATTGTGAGTTCTATAAATCTCACTGCCTTCATCATCCTAAACCTAACTGTTCTACTAAATTGTCTTTCTTTTTTGCCTTCCCAAAAGTTCACCCTGCCACTCTAAGGAAACTCCATTTTCTGGGCCTAACACCCTCATTCATCACCTATTTCCCCTCTAAAATCCATTTTTACTCTAACTCTAAAGACCCTTGTAAATACCCCTTGTTCATTATTTTCTTCTAAAAACCCTTAAAACAATGCAAAAACTCCTTCTACATTGTTTTATCCTAGCTTTCTAGCCTATCAGAACCCTTTAAATTCTCATAAAACCCTGATTTTATGTTAAAAGCACATTTTTTGTATATAGGCCTTAAGCCCCTTTCGGCCTTAAGCCCCAGCCCCTTCTACCCATGCGACCTTGACCCCAACCCTCTACTATTCCCCTAAGCTCCTTTTTCCCAACCCGTGGTCCCCTCTACCCCCACGGGACCATTCTGTTCGCCTGTTCTTAAGCCCCTTCCCCCATGCAAACAATGCCTCTGCCCCTTAATTTAATTCTTCCCCTTTATTTATCTCCCATATCACTTGGACCGTTGATCAGAGACCCACTCCCCCAATCCAACAGCTATCTTCCATCCTCCCGCCACACATAGAAAAATCCCACATATAACCAGCATCAGTACCTGAAAAAATACCTCCATGTCACATCGCCCTAGACTCCACCGGTGCACTAACCTACTGCTCATAAACTTCTCTGCACCGTCGATCTCACCCTCTGAGATCCAACGTTTAAAATTACGTATCGCATAGATTTTTGTGCCGAGGTTTAAAGCCCTTGATTCACATGAAAAGGGTGGTTCAACCCTGGACACACGATAGTTAATCAATGGTATCGCGCTGCCTCCTCCCAAAATCGTTTATCTCCGATAACCTGTGCGATAAACCAAGGTGGTTTTACAAAAACCGCTTTCCTCCTCTGCGCCTCAAAATTCAAATTTTTGCGCCCTCATTCAAATTTATTCAGGATTTCACCTCTGAAATCATTCCCATGCACCTCTATTCCTCTACAAATATCCCCTAAAACACTCAAAAACCCAAAAAATTGTAGTTCACCCCCATCCTGCAAGTCTTAAAGGTAAATGTTTTTTTGTTTTTGCAGGTTTAATGGCAGCCGAAACCCAGAGGGAATTTTAATGATGAACAACCTCTGGATAACGATTCGAGAGGCTAATGAAGATAAATGGGCCAAGCATTTACACAATATAATTAACCCATCGATGTGTCATGATCATCGATGGGTTATAAACCCTTACACCATGAAGAACCGTACCTACACACAGAGAACAATTACAATCAAAGAAGAAATGAAGAACAAGAATATTAGTGGGCTAATTATGGATCAAAAGGAAAAAACAGAGGATTAGGCCTTAAAAAAATGATTAATGATAAAAGGTCAAAGGCTTGAAAATAAAGGATAAAGAAATAAAGTAGTTATAAAGTATATTATTAAATATGAATCAAGGTTAGAGGCCTAAAAACACAGTTAATGGTTAAACCAAGGCAACTAAACCCAAAGACATCCTCGAATAAATCAACAAAGAAGCGATTACTCCTCCAAAGGATCAAAACTACAAGCTAAAGCATGTTTTCTTTCCACAAAGGCATTAAGAAGTTATTACACAGTCAGAGAATATTTTATCTGACAAGGCAGTTATTGTAATAGTTAAAAATGTGCCTTAAAGTCAAAATTCTTCACCTATTTTTCCCTAGAAAGTTAAGATAGAGTTATTGAAATAGAGAAGTAGCTGCAGATATTTCTAGCTTATACATTGCATGGTTTTCAAGGTCAGGAATGCACTTACTCTGTAATAAATGATACTCAAACCCTATCTTAATCTCACCTTCTCATTTGCAGCATAAATACTGCCTTTGAACTCAGTGTATTGTTGGCATTTGATGACTCTTTGAAGTAATACATAGTCTCTTGGATGTTGAAGGAAAATTGAGGTCTTGGATCTTGTGGATGCCCTGATTTGTTTGTTGATGGAAGAGGCTAGATCATTGGATCCCTGAGCTTGGCTGTTGCTGAAGTGCTTCCATCTATTATTGTTATTTCATGTTTTCATTATGTTTCCATCTTTCTTTGTTACAGTATAGTAAAGGTTTTAGGCTAAGAAATGTATTTTGAAAGCACCTTAGTTCTTTTTACTCTTCATTGTCTAAATGTTTTTTCTGCAAGGTCTGATTGGAGGATTATTAATTCCCCCCTAGTTCCATCTAGCTTGTAATTTTAGAAATTATGCAATAGAGTATAACCAAGGAGTCTCTCTTTTGGTAAGTCCATTTTCCTTTGAGTACGGCTTGAGAGGTTGTTTTAAGGAATGATTTCAATAGAGTGAAACTGGGAAACTAAGTGGTAAGTACATTCTCCTTTGAGTACAACTTGAGAATTGTTTTTAAAAGATCTTTAATGTATGCTTAATAGATTCTAAACCAAGGAAATTTATGGTATGCCCTGTCCTTTGGTCTTGCATTAGAAAATTTTCTTTGAATATCCCTGGAGATTTATTCAAAAGCAGATTACTAAATTTCTGTTTGATCTTAGCTTGCTCTTACTGTTTATCTTATATGTTTTCTTATCTGAAAGTAGTCTTTCGATTCATGGATTGTTGTTTGAAAGGTTTTCTTATTAAAATTCTATCCAAAGAAGCCTATGGTTTGCCCTATCCTTTGGCTTGCTTCAAAATAGATTCCTTGAAATATGTCTCTTGTTTAAAGTAACATGATAAAGAATTCTTAATTTCTTTGTGTCCTACTTTTCACTCTTCTCCTTAATGTTCACCTCATTATTCCAAAAACTTTGAATATCCACTGGAAAAGTTAGATTTTCCCTATGATACTCCTTGATACTTTTATAAAATTATCATGACTTCCATATGACTCCATTTCTCAATAACTTAGAGATTTCCCATTCTATCTATGCTCTTTGATCATTATGTCCAACCAAAACAACCAAAAAAACCTTGTACTTAATAACTAGCCTAAAATCAACCCTTAAAAAGAAAACAAGCACACATCCTTTGCAAATAACCTGAGAGACCCCTCTTTGAGTCTAGGAAGGCTACGTCCTAGAACTCTAAATATTGGTTCCATGTTTCCTTGTCATTTGGTATGCCAATATACAAAATCACATGTCACCAAAAATAAGCATATCAGCAACATACAACACTAAGATAATGAATATTCCATTGAAAATTTTGAAGTATACACAATGATCATACTCACTTTTGATAAAATTCTGGCTCACCGTGATGAAATCAAAAATTTTGACCCATTTCCTGGGTGACTGCCTCAAACCATACAATGATTTCCTGAGCTTGCAAGCTAATCTTCTGTTGTGACCTTCTACAAAACCTTCTGGCTGATCCATATATATCTCTTCATCCAAATCACCATGTTGAAAGGTTGTTTTAACATCTAATTGTTCTAACTCAAGATCAAGTAATGCAGTTAGAGCTAACATAGTACGAATAGAAACAAGTTTAATGACTGGTGAAAAAATCTCATGAGAATCAATACCTTTGACCTGAGAATATCCTTTTTCAATCAGCCTCGCCTTATACCTCTCAATACTTCAATCAACTATTCTCTTCAACTCGGAGACCCATTTGCACCCAACAATGCTTCTCCCTTCAGGAAGTTCTACAAGATCCTAAGTATTTTTCTTGGCTAAGGAATCCATTTCTTCTTCCATCGCCTTTTTCCATATCTTGCTATCTACATCATCTACTGGTTCGTGATAACAAGAAGGTTCCCCATCTTCAGTAATAAATGAAAAATATGAAGCAGAATCTTCAAAACTTTTTGGTGTTTTCTTTCCCTTGTAGACCTTCTTAGAGAGACTGGTTGCGAAATTGGTTCTGGAATTTCTCTAGTTTCCTTTTCTTCTCCACCTTTTTCATCATAAGTCTCTCCTTCATTTTGACTTTCTGGAAAAGTTTTAGTCTACAATTGAATCTGCTGATTTGGTGATACCTGCTCCTGTTCAAATTTTCCAGCATCTGATTTTAGAAGACAAGATTCATCAAATTTTACATCTCTACTAATGACTATATTTTGTGAAGAAGGAGCCCACAACCTATATCCTTTCATTGCATAATCATACCCAACAAAGACACAACATTTTGATTTTGGATCTAACTTTGAACATTGATTGCTAGGAATAAGAGAATAGGCATCACAACCAAAAATATTCAAATTTGAATAATCACAAGACTGACTTGACCAAACATCTTCAGGAATTTTACAGTTTATTGCAACCGAAGGTGATCTCTTAACTAAATAAAAAGTAGTAGATATTTCTTCTTCCCACAACTCCTTTGGCGGGTTAACATTATTGATCATGCTTCTAGCTCTTTCCATAAGAGTCTGATCCATCTGTTTAGCAATGCCATTTTGCTAAGGAGTATAAACAATATTTTTATGTCTAACAATCCCTTCATCCTTACATAATTGTTCAAATTCTAAAGAAGTAAATTCACCACCATTGTTAGTTCTTAAACATTTAATTGATTTGCTTGTTTCCTTTTCAACCATTGCTTTAAATTGTTTAAAAAAATTAAATACATCAGCTTTCTTTTTCAACATATATACCCAAAATTTCCAGGAGAAATAATCAATAAATGTTAAGAAATATAATGCACCTCCATAAGAAACAGTAGGATATGGACCCCACAGATCAGAATGAATGTAGTCTAAATTTTTTTTGCTATTATGATTACCAGTATTCAACCTTTATTTACATTGTTTTCCAAACACACAATGTTTGCAAAAATCAAAATTCAAGGATTTCAAATCGGGAAGCAACTTGCGGTTCATCACTACCTGCAGACCTTTCAGGCTCATGTGACCCAACCACTGATCCCATAGACGAGAAACTTCTTCTGATTTTTATAATACAATCATTGTTTCACTAACTTGAGTGCTTCCTTTCAGTTTGTACATATTTCTGACCTTTCCAGCCTTCATAACTACCAAGGCTCCTTTTGACATTTTCAGCACTCCATTCTGACCTGTAAATTTATACTCATTTGAATCCAAAAATCCCAAAGAAATCAAGTTTCTCTTTCGTTCAGGTACATGCCTAACATCAAATAATGTTTTAAATATATCATCATACATTTTAATTTTTACATTTCCCATCGCAAAAGTGTAACAAGATGCATTATTTCCCACGAATATAGAACTACCATTTACAACTTCATATGAAGTAAACCAACTTTGGTGCCGACTCATGTAATGAGAAGCCCCAGAGTCTAATAGCCAATTTTCAGCATCTTGAGAGACATTACAAATAGGGAGAGCTTCAACAGTTATAACTTCATCAATCATACATGAATCAACCTGATTTTCTTCCTTATTCTCGTTTTCATACTCCCCCTGTTTCCAACAATATCTCTTGAGGTTTCCCATTTTGTTGCAGTACCAACACTTGGCTTTACACTTCTTTCCGCCCTTCGATTTTGATCTAGAATAGCCCCTTTCTTTCTCTCCTCTTTCCTTTGACTGACCTCTGGCTACCATGGCTTCTGGTGCAGATGTCTCAATACTATATTTTCTTCACACTTCTTCAGAGAAGATAGCACCCACAACTGATTCAAATTTCAAAGAATCAGCAGTGCTCAAACTGATTAAAGTTACGAAGTGCTCCCATGACTCGGGTAGAGAATACAACAAAGTTATAGCCTTGTATTCTTCCTTCATTTCAACTTCCATACATGAAAACTGGAAAATAAGTGTATTAAAAACATTTAAATGTTCTGGAAATTTTGTACCCTCCTTCATCTGAAGACTAGACAGTTGTCTTTTCAAATAAATTCTATTTTTCAATGATTTAGTCATATACAAGGTTTCTTATTTTTCCCACAACCCTTCAGTTGTATTATCTTCAACAATATTAAAGAGAACTTCATCTGCCAAGCATAACCGAATGGTACCTAGGGCTCGGGCATCCAAGTCCTCCCAGTCCGAAAATGTCATGGTTGTAGGTTTTTTCTTTACCCTGTCTAATGCTTTGTGCAACCCTTGCTGCACTAGCAAGTCACTAACCTTAAGTTTCCTGGTGAAATCATCCACCTCGAACTTTTCATTTGTCATTTTTTCCATTTCTTCCTCCTAGTTTTCTCTTCTTTCTTTAATTCCCAACTAGGGTATAAAAAAAAATTCCCCTCTTCTGCTAGGGTTTTGATTTCCCTTCTTTTACTTAGTTTCTTATAAAACTATTTCTTGTAAATTTAAAGAAAAAAATATTATGAAATTTCTCAACAATTTTCTAGCCACTTATTGATCTTTAAAACAAAAATTTTTGAATCTATCTGAAAAAATTGTTCCCTTTAAAAAAAATTGTTCCCTTTAAATTCTGAGTCTCTTCCAATAATATTTCACTCAAATTTATGTTCCAACCTAATTTTATTTTTTAATACTTATTCCCAAAAAAAAAAATCCACTTTTTTTCTTTAATTAGAGGAAAAACTCTTCATTTGTTATTCTCAATGCAGCAAAATAGAAAACCTATTCATTTTAAAACTCAAATGTAGAGAAAAACAATACCTCTATTTTCTCTTTCCTCTCTGTCAGTGGTATACACATTGAATCTCCAATACCTATGTCCTCTCTTTCCTCTAACGAACAAGGTTATTTATAGAAGCGACGGTGTGCCTTGGCTCTTCTCCCCTCGACAATGGTCCTCTTCTCTTTTGATGGCTCAACAAATAGGAACGTCTATCTATCTGAGGCAATAACTAACAGTCACAATGGTGGGAATTCTTCTTCTAGCGGCTGCAGTTTCTACTCTGCTTCAATGTATAGTGCAAACTTCTTCTCCGGTGGCTCTTTTAAAAAAGAAAATTGGACTGCAGAAAATATGGACAGCGGCGGTTAGATAGCAGCAAACCTAGATTGCAAAGGTTTGACAACAGTGGAACTTTTAAAATTTGGATAGTGGAGTGGCTCGGATACCACTTATTGGATCGGGAAATACATTTAAATAAAAATAAATAATGAAACTAAATCAATCACACATAGATAAATAAACAAATGATTTACGTGGTAAAACCTTCACAGGGTGTCAAGGAAACCTCCATGGGGCAAGGGATTGGAAACTCTATTAATCAATAATGATTCTTCTCTTCCTACAAGCCTCTTGGGCCATCCAATTTAACTTATGCTATTTCCTTATTCTAACTTCATTTCGTTATATAACAAACTAATAGGTAATAAGTAAATTTTCCCAAAATTATATTATTTACATTTTTTTCATATTTTAATAATAAAATTTGAGCCTAGTCAAAGATATAACATGAGTGGCATCCTCAATAAGAGGGACCCAATCAATCGATAATTGTGAAGCATTTTGTTTGGCATATAAACGACAAAGCATAAAGGCTATATAAGAAAAGGGGGGTGCAAGGGAACCAATTGAATATTTTCCAAATATTCTTATCAATACTTATTGGAGTTACACATCAATCCTTTAATAGTGTTGGATAAATTTTCCTTTTTTCCTTCACATACATTCTTAGGAAAATTCTCCCCAAACAAATCATTATAAAAAATTTTGACCTCGAGAAAATGATACATATCAGGAAGGGTTTCAGACTTGAAAGACCCAATTGTGATTCCTGTTAGCCCCCTATAAATTTTTGACAAGCAAACAGGGGGCTAAAATGTTGTTTGAGTCTTCAAGGCATGCATTTCCCCTGAAAACACATCATCCTCAAAGCCTCCTTATGCCTTTATTCCTTTTACAAGTCCTCACTTATGTTTCTAGTTATAAAAGCTTCTCTGTTGTAAAGAAAAATACCCAAAAGGCCTCCTGTTCCTCTTTTTACATCTCCATTAAGCCTCCTTTTCCTTCTATTTTATCCCCAATAAACCCCACTTAACAGCCCCTTTTTCCCCTTTTAAATTTCCCTCATTAACCCTCTAAATCCTCCCAAAACCCCATTTAAGCCTTATGATATCCCTCGTTTGGCCAAATAGCCCCTTCTTCCCTCTATCGTTACCCCTTTTTGGCCTTTAGTTTCATTGAAAATGCGCCAAAAACCATATTATCCATGTATATGGGTCTTAGCCCCTTTTGGCCCTAGCCCCAGAACTGTTTTCTCCCACATGACCCATCGCCAAGACCAAGTGCCAAGGCGAAAAGTGCTCATCACAAATCTATATCAGGCACATTATTAGTCGTCGATCTTTATAGATCAGATGGTCTTCGCAGGACATCGTCGTGCCATGGCCCACCGTGTTACCCTCCGATCGCATCACATCGCAACTGTCTGGTCTGACCCATAGATCGACGGTCCGTATCTCACCCACCTTGGTGGACCCCGTGCCGATAACTGTTCAAAACCCACCGATTTCTATCACACCGTATTTTGGGAGGTGGGTGGTTTTCTTCATTTCGGAGCGATTCCACTCAACGCTTGACACGTGTCCCTGTGCACTGTTCAAAAACCACCCCCATCACGCATTAACGTTTGGAAGCAAATCCAGTGCGATATCACCATACACTGTCTGATTTGTGGCCTGCCATCCAACGGTGATCGCACCCCCAAGTTGCACGGGCGATAACCAAGGCAAACGCACCCCTTGCCCACTGTCCATCGCCCCTCGATACATTTTCAGTCGTCGATCTCCTCCTAAGGTCGGACGGTCTAGATTTAATTCACGCCTGCCGTTAACCCATTCCTGCCATGTCACCCACTCCATGTGTGTTCGTCACTGTTTTCGTCACCCCCCCCCCCCTTTATAATTAATTCAAAGGTAAAAATTTTAATATTTTACATTAAATTTCCACCTCGTCGTCCTCCAAAGCATCCCCCGCTGATCCACTATGTTCCTCCATGAAATCCTCTGCATTCATCATGCCACGTCTCCATTCTTTGAAGTAATCCATGCCACCCTCCCCATACATGTTTTTCCTTAACATTTTTTCGTGTTTTGCAGGGTTACAACTGGCAAAAAAATTCCATGATTCATATTCACTATTGTGGTGGCACAGTTCATAGAAGAAGCTAAATTTAGAGCCCGATATTGCAGGGCAATATCCGGAAAGGTGTATGCAACATAAATTTCATCAAAGGATAGAGTTAAAACTCTACAAAACCTCTCGTGCACATTAAAGCATTTATTTCGTAGTCAGAAGAAATCGTGGAAGCAGCGATGGATGTCAGTGAAAGATCAGAGAGTTTAAGGCATATAATTGAAGATTGTAAGCCTTAAATAAATAGTTAGAGGAAAAATACAAGGTCGAAGACCGAGAAGATCGATCATAAGGTCCTAGGGCATGTAAAAAAATTCCAACAGGGTTTCACCATCAGCAGAATGTTCTTTCCCATGAAAGGATGAAGTGCCCATGCAGTTTTCATTCCATGTCATGTTCTAGAGAGGTTTTGTTCCCTGACAACCGTCCTAAAGCAATCAGAAGAATTTTTTATACAGTATGGCAGACTTCACAGTCATTTATTTACCTTCTTGTTTATTCACCAAAGTACTACATAGTAGTGCAGCCAAATTACATCAGAGACATGCCGGAGTAAATGGAAGCCTGGAGAAGACTACTCTTTCACCCAAAGAGTGCCATAGATAAATGCACATAATTTAAACAGAATGGGCTTCGGCCCTCTTTCTTTTCTGAGTTTTAATGCTTCATTTAGTCTTTCACCTACCTCCTCTACTCTCTTCAGCTATAAAATTCATGAAGGAACTAATTGTAAAGGTTGTTGTTGATCATATATCTGAGATTTGCAAGCTGTTTCCTTTGAGAAATAGTCTCTGTGTGAAGTTGTAAGATAGGATGAGGAAGATGTATTCAGACTGAATATTCAAGCTATTGACAATGTTGTATGTGATTGGTGTTGCTCTTAATATGACAAGCACATTTCTTTGGATCCTGATTTAAAGTAGCTGGTGATGTTTTTCGATCTGTGTGTTTTAATTCATTTCATTACATTTCATCTAGCATGCATCAGAAATTTGGCATAGGATTTACCCTTGTTAGGTACCCTGTTTTTTTGCTCTCCATGCCTTTAAATTTTTTCTGCTAAATGTGTATCTGAGGATTGATTTCAATTGATTTAACCAGTGTAGTGGTCATATATATCACTAGCTGATGTATGAATTAATGAGGTCAGTGTTTCAGATGTTCTTGTTAAGGTTTAATTAAATGAATTAGGAACACTGGGAGGTCTAGAATTTTCTTTCTATCTCACTAGGATCCTTTTCTAATTGTTAAAACTCTGATAAGTTCCCTTAAGCTGGAGGCCAATGCATTGAGAGTTCAAAGTCTCTCTCTGATCTCAGGTCTTTAACTTTGTGTTCCAAATCTTTAATGTTCCTTGTCTGAAGAGTTAGCCTTTGGATTCTAGATCACAGGTGTTCAATGGCATGCCCTGTCCCTGGATGTAAGCTCTAAAGGTCACCATGGAGGTTTCCTTGCTTTCACCATTCCCTCTTATACTCTGTACACACAGATCTTGACTCCTTCATCCTTTGGAATGATGAATCTTTGGAGGATCCAGAATTCAAAAGCAGAGACACAAACAATGACACAGAGCCCATAGACAATAACATAATGGCTACTCTATACCTTGAAGAAAATGATGTAGAAACCTATGGGAAGTGCACCAAAAATGAAACTGATAGTGAACCAGAAATGGAATTCAGTCAGCTGATTAGTCTCCCTTCACAAGCTCATGCATCACACCAAGAACGAAACAATGATAAACCTGAGAGCGAACCTTTATGGGAAATGAATTTCGATGGGTCATGCACCAAGAGAACTGCAGGTGTAGGAGTGTGAATGCATAATAAAGAGAGTGACTACGTAGACAGCCATTCATGTAACCTGCATTTCAAATGTACAAACAACATCGCAGAATATGAGGCTCTGATCCTAAGCTTAAAGCTGTTGAATAAATTAGGAGCCCATAGGATAACTGTGCATGGGGACTCTGAGCTGATCATTAGGTAAGTGAATGGTGAATACACAGCAAAACATCCCAGGCTGAGAGCGTACAATAATGACGCTATGGATCTATTGAAAACCTTTATAGAATACGATCTGGTGTTTGTACCTAGAGGTCAGAACGAAATTGAAAATGGACTAGCCTGCATGTCTCATTCGTATCATAAGCCTCCCAGTCACCAAAAAATCATCATTCAGACCAAATTCAGACTTGCAGTGCTAGATAAAGAAAAATATTGGCAAGTTCTTAAAGGAGATAAGCAGACTGAAGATTTCCTGATAGGCAGGAACGAGTTTGAGTTTTCTGATTCAGACTCGAAATCTGATGATAGCTACCTACGTGAATAAACCTCAGATGAGGAAGAACCACCATGTAACATAGAAATAAACACTTTAAACGAATATATTGGAAACCCGAATGAAAAATGTGAAAACGCAAATAGTGAAGAAGTAGAGGTGCTGCAGAACAAAGATAAGAACATACCCTAAGGTCTAGCACCTTTAGAGGACATTTTTGACTTTGATGATGTAGAAAAAAATCCCACTATAGAACTTGCAGACTTTGATGTCGAGGAATGAAACATAGGCACTGAAGATAAACCCAAGATGATCAAATTGGCTAGGTCCCTGCCTACAAACATGAAAAGGAAATGCATTAACCTATTCAAGGAATTCATTGATGTGTTTGCCTGGAGCTATAAGGACTTAAAGGCCTATGACACAAACATCATACAACACAAAATACCTTTGAAAGAAAATCATAAGCCCTTTAGACAGAAACTTCGCAGGATTAACCCAAAACAATTTCCTGCAGTTGAAAAAGAGATTAAGAAGATGTATGAGGCAAGCATAATAGTTCCTGTGAGGTTATCTTATTGAGTCTCAAACATAGTGGTTGTGAGAAAGAAAACAGGGGAGATCAGGCTGTGTATTGATTTCAGGAATCTTAACAGAGCCTCACTCAAAGACAATTATCCTTTGCCAGGAATGGAACACATTATTCAGAAGGTTGTAGGCTCAAAAAGGATCTCCCTCTTAGATGGATTTTCCGGTTACAACCAAGTTTTAGTACTCCCAGAAGACCGACTCAAAACATCTTTTACCACTCCATGGGGCACCTTTATGTATGTGAAAATTCCCTTTGGACTGATGAACGATGGAGCCACCTTCCAAAGAGCAATGGAAATAGCCTTTTCAGATGAAATAGTGCACTTCATTGTCATCTACCTAGAAAACATAACAGTTTACTCCAAGACTGAAGAAGAACACCTAGAACATCTGAGAAGAGAGTTTGAAAAATGTAGAAGGTTTGGTCTGTCATTAAAGCCTAAAAAGACTGTATTTGGGCTACAATAATGTAAGATTCTTGGCCACATCATATCTGAGAAAGGGATTAGGATAGACCCACAAAGAGTTGAGGGAATACTAAAAATAACACACTCAAGAAGCATCAAGGAGTTACAGTAATTTATTGGGAAAATCAGCTTCCTAACGAGATTCATTCCCAACTTAGCTAAAAACCTTAGGAATATGACTAACATGTTGAAGAAAGGTGTAGAAGTTAAATGGACTGTTGGGTCTAAGAAATCTTTTGAATCGGTTTAAATTGCACTCAACCAGGCTCCTTTCCTAATCAGCCCAGATTTCTCAAAGGATTTCCTGATATTTTCATTTTCCTTTGAGCATACACTGGCTGCAGTTCTACTGCAGAAAAATACAGAGGGAATGGAATAGCCCATTTATTTCTTTAGCAAAGCACTGAGGGATGCACCCTTGAAATACAACATAATGGAAAAACAGGCCTATGATCTGGTTAAGGCCTTGAAAGACTTTAGGGTGTACATACTGCATTCGCACACCATAGCCTATGTACCCAACATAGTGGTTAACGACATCTTGTCCCATGACCCAGATGGGAAAAGGGGCAAATGGATTGCTGTAATCTTAGAATATGACCTTGAGATAAAACCCACAAAAGAGATCAAAGGTCAGGGCTTAGCTCAACTAATGGCTGAATCAAATCTGCAAGCCCTTGACATAAACATGATTGATGCCTTGGATGAGCAGGAGGGATTTCCTGATCCCACTATTGAGGAGAAATTTCAAAACTCTCCATGGTATTCTGACATTCTCTACGTGCTCACACACCTCAATGCCCCTCCTGAGCTATCAAAGACCAAGGCCACATTCCTGAAGCTTAAAGCTAGAAACTACTGCATAATGAATGAATGCTTATACTGGAAAAGTAAAAATGGCCTATTTCTTAAATGCTTTCCTCGGTATGAAGCAGAAAGAATTAAACAAGAGTTCCATGCAGGAGAGTTTGGAGGTCACCTGAGCTCGAAAGCCACTGCTAAAAAAATACTCAGAGCTGGCTACTATTGGCCCACACTCTTCAATGACATCCATAAGATGGTAATTTCCTGCCACCATTGCCAGATTTTTGAAGGCAAAAGAAAACTCCTCCCCTTACCTCTACAAACCATCACTGTTGAAGGTCCCTTTATGCAATGGGGCCTAGATATCATAGGAGAAATTCACCCTGCTTCTTCTGCACAACACAAATGGATCTTAACAGCCACAGACTACTTCACTAAGTGGATAGAGGCTGTACCTACTAGGAATGCCATAGATTTAGTCATCATTATGTTCCTAGAAGGCGTATCCTCTCTCGGTTTGGTTGCCCAAGAAAAATAATCAATGATAATGATGTTGCTTTTGGATCCAAGAAAATGTTTGATTTTTGTCACAGGTATCAGATAGTACTTGGTCATTCAACTGCCTATTACCCTCAAGGTAATGCATTAGTTGAGTCATCAAACAAGAGCCTGGTGACTATCATCAAGAAGTTGTTGGAAGAGAACAAAAAGTCATGGCATAAAAAGTTAGTACAGGCTTTGTGGGCTGACAGGATTACAACAAAGAAGTCCATTGGCATGTCACCATATCAGCTTTTCTATGGAACAGAAGCAGTGTTTCCTACCAGCCTGGGGGTACCAGTGATCAAACTTGTTCAAGAGATACATAGAGAAGAAGATAGCATGGTGAGGAGAATAAACCAGATAATTCATCTCCAGCAAGCAAGGGAAGATGTCTATAACAGAGCTGTGAAAGTTGAAGAGAACGCAAAGAAGCTGTTTGAAAAGAGAACCAAAGCTTCTGATTTCAAAATTGGAGACAAAGTTCTGAAGTGGGACTCAAGGAGAGCGAATAAAGGAAAGCATGTCAAGTTTGACAATTTGTGGCAGGGTCCATACATCATCCAAGCCGCTGTGGGTCCAAATGCATTTTTTCTACAAGAACCAGATGGTACAGAGCTTTTTGGGGGTCCTGTCAATGGCAGGATGCTCAAGCACTACTATTGCTGATTTCCAATTTCCAGTTTCCATTCCCATTGTACATACCATTGCAGTGTTTTTTTTTTCAAGAAAAAGAGAAATTTACTCAAAAAATAGAGAGAAAGAAGAGGTTCATACATGCTCAAAACATGAACCTCTTAAGTGCAAAACACTGGCTCTAATATGACCAAAACATGAGCCAAAGAAAGTAAAGATAGCTGGTTTAAACATGCCCAAAACCTGAACTAGCAAAGAAGAAAGAGGAATCAGCTCTAACAAGCCCAAAAAAAGAGCTGAATGAAGAAGATAAAGTGACTCTAACAAGCTCAAAACTTGAATCACGAAATAAATAAGGATACTTCAAAGCTTCAAATTTCAAGCCTTCAAATTTTTGTTTGCAATTTTCTACAAGTTTCTGTCCATGTGCTTTTGAGCTTTAATGCTTCATTTATTATTTCACCTACCTCCTCTGCTCTCTTCAGCTATAAAATTCATGAAGGAAATCATTGTAAATTTTGTTGTTGATCAGATATCTGAGATTTGCAAGTTTTTTCCTTTGAGACACAGCCTATGTGTGAAGTTGTAATATAGGCTGAGGAAGATGTATTCAGACTGAATATTCAAGTTGTTGGCAATGTTGTACATGACTGGTGTTGCTCTTAATATGACAAGCATATTTCTTTGGATCCTGATTTAAAGCAGCTTGTGATGTTTTTCTCTCTGTGTTTTAATTCATTACATTACATTTCATCTGGCATGCATCAGAAATTTGGCATAGGATTTACCCTTGTTAGGTACCCTGTGTTGCTTCTCTCCAAGCCTTTAATGTTTTTCTACTATATGTGTATCTGAGGATTGATTTCAATTGATTTAACCAGTTTAGTGGTCAGATATATAAGTAGCTGATGTATGAATTAATGAGGTCAGTGTTTCAGATGCTCTTGTTAAGGTTTAATTAAATGAATTAGGAACACTGGGAGGTCTAGAATCTAGTTTCTATCTCACTAGGATCCTTTTCTAATTGGTTAAACTTTGATAAGTTCCCTTAAGCTGGAGGCTGAATCATTGAGAGTTCAAAGTCTCTCTCTGATCTCAGGTCTTTAACTTTGTGTTCCAAATCTTTAATGTTCCTTGTCTGAAGAGTTAGCCTTTGGATTCTAGATCACAGGTGTTCAATGGCATGCCCTGTCCTTGGATCTAATCTCTAAAGGTCACCTTCGAGGTTTCCTTTCTTTCACCATTCCCTCTTACCCTTTCAAGATATACTATCATCTTTAAGATACAAATGCTTTAGATGACTAGCCCAACTGAAAGCCTGCATATTGAACAGCAAGTAAACCCTTTCCTGACTCCATTTTCCCAATGGTTTTGAATGTTGCTTGAGATATCTCTCCTTTGTCTAGAATCCTCTTTGCTTAGCCTTGTCTCATTTTAGACCCTTCTTTCCGGATTCCGAACAACCAAACCAAACCAATCAAACAAACAAACCCTGTGCCTATAACTAGCCTAATATCTTAACTTTGAGCTTCAAAGATAAAAACCTTTGCTCATATAGAGAGATCCCTCTCTGGACACAGGAGGGCTAGATCTTGAGGTCTGAAAGTGGTTATGATGTTGTCTCACCTTTTGGTATTGCCAATCTAGCCAAAACATGGGACCCCAACATAATGGCGACTCTGCTAGGGAAGGAACCTTGAAATACCCTTAACTGCTATATCCACATGGTGTGTTTCTCCTACACTCTTAGACAGAGTCTGGAAAGGGCCAGGTAGCCTCCAAATCTCACACTCTTTCAGAGGTGACATATTTGGTAAAATCCCTCCTAATCAATCTCTGGTTAGAGTTTGATTTTTTTTTAAGATATCCTTGAAAAGGGATATTTCATAAGCACTATGGTGGACAGTGTTCCGCCAGAAGCATCCTAAACTTTCCACCTGGCGACACCATAGTTCCTTAAAGATCAAAGACTCCACTGGTGATTAGTAGGCCTGTTGATTATCTTGGTACACATAAGACTCCACTGGGAGACCAGCCTCTATAACAACATGAACCACAGTAGAAGTAACAATCAGGGTTAAGATCCTTTGTTGAAAACAACATTCTGGCTCCAAAAACCATTCACAGAAGAGCTTATCCCAACCCAAACCCACCTGAAATAGTTGATAACCCTGGGAGAATCCTCAAGAGATCTCTTGCACCTAGAAGACCAACTATTTCCAGCCACATCCATAGAGCTAACTCTACACCAGAAGACTTTACAGCTCTATTAAAACCACCTTTTGACCTAGACCTACCAAACATATTACCAAGAACTAGGTCCCTCAGTGTTCTAGACCAGATAGACCTTGAGTTTCCTAGTTCACCATCTCATAGTGGTCAACACATTAGGGACAAAGAGAGTCCCCCATCTACACCCCCTGATATTCACTTCCTGCAAAACTTGGGGCTCTGCCACCCTAAATCTGCTCAGCAGTCTTTTGCTAGTCATAATATCCCTATCATCCATATACCAGCTGCTCAAGTTAACCCTTTACCCCATGAGAACATCATTATGGCAGCTTGGTATGCACCTCTGGTCTTACCCCAACCTCTTGTATCTTTACCCAATGATTATCAATCAAAGATCCCACATTTCACTGCAAAAGAGTCCACCACAGCTCAACACCATGTAGATAGGATGGAAGATTCTTATGACTACATGGAAATAGATGATGATACAGTCACAATGAGAATCTTTTCCCGGATCTTAGGAGGTGACGTGAAGAAATGGTTCAAAGTCCTACCTCCTAATAGTATCCGAGACCTTCCCGCTTTATATCAAACCTTCACAGAAAAATGGGAAGTTAAGACCAACCCTCTCCAAATCGTATCAGAATACAAGAACTTGAAAATAAATGTAGGAGAGAGTGTCCATGACTACTCTACAAGGTTTAATAGCATTTATAATTCTCTTCCTCCACAAATGAAACCTCCCAAAGGTTTGGCCCTAGTGAAATACCCTGAAGGCTTTGATGCTGACATGGCCTACCAGCTCAAGGAGAGAGATTGCAACACTTTGGAGGACATGAAAAAAGGAGCAGTGAGTGTAGAGGCTAATCTGATTGAGAAGAAAGTAAGATTGAGAGCTGAGAAGAGGGTAACATATAGAGATGACAATGTAGCTTCCACATCTGATCCTAATTATGACTGCCTATCTAAAAATGTGGAAAAGCTACAACAAATGATGGAAAAAATGGTTGTCACAGTTAGTAATCAGAATAGGAATTAAAATCACAACCAGAACCAGAAATTTAGAAGAAACAACACCACTCTCAACAGATAGAGAGAATCAGATCAACAAGTTATTCCCCCATTCCAAGAGAACTTTCTTGATGAAGATGAGGGAATCATAGAAGAGCCTGAGGGGAACACAATAAACATGTTTGAGGTAGAAAAATAAACCTACAGCTATTCCAGAGAAGAAGATCAGCCCTCACCCTCTTCATTGGGATGAGGAAAGACTAGAATATGAGGATTATAGGCTGGGATTCAAAAATGCCATCATGCAGGTCAGAGAGCAGTATGAACTTAGGAGCAAGAAGAGCCTAGATAACCCCAAAACCAAAGCTCCTAATATTACCATCAAGAAAGGACCTTAGAAATCTTCTAAAGCAGTTGCTGAAAGTAACAAATCAACAGCTGAGAGTTCTGGTAAGAACAAACAAAAAGACAACCAAAACACTGATAAAAAAATCCAACCATCTAGTAGCACTAGAACTGCAGTTAGTGCTCCTGATAAAATGATTCCTACACCTGTACATAATGAGAATCAGCGCACTAAATCTGCCACTAAGGTAGCGGCTAACAAAACAGAGTTGAACATTCCAAAGAGTCAGTCCACTTTCAATCTGGAAGGTGAGATTGTGAGATTGCAAAAATTAAAATCTCTATCCCACTCTTTGAGTTGGCCACTCAGGATGTATATAAGGGCCAAATTTTGAAAGCTTTAAACTTATGCGAGAATAGTGACATGGTCAATTTGAGTGATGATCAACCAACCTTTCTATTTGTTCCCAAGATAGAAGGGAATTTTCAAGAAGGGGTAGTGCCTCCTTTTTATATCAGTCTCAATATCCATGATAAGATCCTACACAATGCAATGCATGACTCTAGGGCCTCACACAACCTGATGCCTAAGATAGTTATGGAAAGATTAGGCCTAGATATAACTCATCTTTATAAAGACTTATATTCATTTGACTCTAGCAGAGTAAAGTGTCTTGGCCTCATCAAAGATTTATGTGTAAGCCTAACCCAAATTCCAGCTAAATGCATGGTCATGGATGTGGTAGTGGCAGATGTGCCACCTAAGTATGGCATGTTGTTGTCAATATCATGGGGAGCGAAGCTGCAAGGTACAGTGCAGATGGATGGGGCATATGCCATAATCTCAGTATTTAGCCAACTTAGAAGACTATAAAGAGAGGCACAAATGAAATTCCTATTCAGTAGCCCCGAGAAGCCTGAAAATTTACCTTTATACTCTATACACACAGATCTTTACTCCTTCATCCTTTGGAATGATGAATCTTTGGAGGAGCCAGAATTCAAAAATAGAGACACAAACAATGAAACAGAGCCCATAGACTGTAACACAATGGCTACTCTAGACCTTGAAGAAAATGATGCAGAAAACTATGGTAAGTGCACCAAAAATGAAACTCGGAGTGAACCAGAAACAGAATGTAGTCAGCTGATTAGTCACCCTTCAGAAGCTCATGCACCACACCAAGAACGAAACAATGATAATCCTGAGAGTGTACCTTTATGGGAAATTAATTTCAATGGGTCATGCACCAAGAGAACTGTAGGTGCAGGAGTGTGGATGCATAATACAGAGAGTGACTATGTAGAGAGCCATGCACGTAACCTACATTTAAAATGTACAAACTACAAAGACGAATATGAGGCTTTCATCCTAGGCTTAAAACTGTTGAAGAAATTAGGAGCTCCTAGGATAACTGTGCATGGAGACTCTGAGCTGATCATTAGGAAGGTGAATGGTGAATACACAGCAAAAAATCCCAGGCTGAGAGTGTACAGGAATGACGCTATGGATCTATTGAAAACCTTTGTAGAATACGATCTGTTGTTTGTCCCTAGAGGTCAGAACGAAATTTCAAATGGACTAGCCTGCATGGCTATTTCATATCATAAGCCTCCTAGTGACCAACAAATCATCATTCAGACCAAATTCAGACCTGCAGTGCCAAATAACGAAAAATACTAGCAAGTTCTTGAAGGAGATAAGTAGATTGAAGATTTCCGGATAGGCAGGAACGAGTTTGAGTTTTCTGATTTAGACTCATAATCTGATGATAGTTTCCTAGGTGAAGAAACCTCAGACGAGGAAGAACTACCATGTAACATAGAAATAAACACTTTAAACAAACAGATTAGAAACCCAAATGAAAAATGTGAAAACGCAGATAGTGAAGAAGTAGAGGTGCTGCAGACCAAAGATAAGAACATACCCTGAGTTCTAGCACCTTTAGAGGACCTTTTTGACTTTGATGATGTAGAAAAAAATCCCACTATAGAATATGCAAACTCTGATGTCGAGGAATGCAACATAGGAACTAAAGATAAACCCAAGATGATCAAATTGGCTAGGTCCCAGCCTGCAAACATTAAAAGGAAATACATTGACCTATTCAAGGAATTCATTGATGTGTTTTCCTGGAGCTATGAGGAATTAAAGGCCTATGACACAAACAACATACAGCACAAAATACCTTTGAAAGAAAATTAGAAGCCCGTCAGGCAGAAACTTTGCAGGATTAAACCAAAACAATTGCCTATAGTTGAAAAATAGATTAAGAAGATGTATGAAGCAGGTATAATAGTTCCTGTGAGGTTCTCTGATTGGGTCTCAAACCTAGTGGCTATGAGAAAGAAAACAGGGGAGATCAAGCTATGTATTGATTTCAAGAATCTTAACAGAGCCTCACTCAAGGACAATTATCCTTTTCCAAGAATGGAACACATTCTTCAGAAGGTTGTAGGCTCAAAAAGGATCTCCTTGTTAGATGGCTTTTCAGGTTACAACCAAGTTTTATTACTCCCAGAATACCAACTCAAAAAATATTTCACCACTCCATGGGGCACCTTTATGTATGTAAAAATTCCACCTTCCAAAGAGCAATGGACATAGCCTTTTCAGATGAAATAGGGCACTTCATTGTCATCTACCTAGATGACATAAAAGTTTACTCCAAGACTGAAGAATAACACCTAGAACATCTCAGAAGAGTTTCTGAAAAATGTAGAAGGTTTGGTCTGTCATTGAATCCTAAATAGACCGTATTTGGGCTGCAAGAAGGTAAGCTTCTTGGCCACATCATATCTGAGAAAGGGATTAGGATAGACCCACAAAGAGTTGAGGGAATAATACAAATCACACACCCCAGAAACATCAAGGAGTTATAGTCCTTTATTGGGAAAATCAACTTCCTAAAGAGATTCATTCCCAACTTAGCTGAACACCTTAGGAATATGACTAACATGTTGAATAAAGGTGTAGGAGTTAAATGGACTGTTGGGGCTAAGAAATTTTTTGAATCAGTTAAAATTGCACTCACCCAGGCTCCTATCCTAATCAACCCATATTTCTCAAAGGATTTCCTGATATTTTCATTTGCCTCCGAGCATAGAGTGGCTGCAGTTCTACTGCAGAAAAATCGAGAGGGAATGGAACAAACCATTTCTTTCTTCAACAAAGCACTGAGGGATGCACCCTTGAAATACAACATAATGGAAAAACAGGCCTATGCTCTGTTTAAGGCCTTGAAAGACTTTAGGGTGTACATACTGCATTCCCACATCATATCCTATGTACCCAACATAGTGGTTAAAGACATCTTGTCCCAAGACCCAGATGGGAAAAGGGGCAAATGGATTGATGTAATCCTAGAATATGACCTTGAGATAAAACCCACAAAACTGATCAAAGGTCAGGGCTTAGCTCAACTAATGGTTGAATCAAATCTGCAAGCCCTTGACATAAAGATGATAGATGCCTTGGATGAGCAGGATGGATTTCCTGATCTCACTATTGAGGAGAAATTTCAAAACTCTCCATGGTATTCTAACATTCTCTATGTGCTCACACACCTCAATGCCCCTTCTGAGCTATCAAAGGCCAAGGTGAGATTCCTGAAGCTTAAAGCTAGAAACTACTACATAATGAATGAATGCTTATACTTGAAAAGTAAAAATGGCCTATTGCTTAAATGTTTTCCCGAGTTTGAAGCAAAAAGTATTAAACAAGAGTTCCATGGAGGAGAGTGTGGAGGTCACCTCAGCTGGAAGGCCACTGCTAACAAAATACTCAGAGCTAGCTACTGTTGGCCCACACTCTTCAATGACATCCATAAGATGGTAATTGCCTACCACCAATGCTAGATTTTTGAAGGAAAAATAAAACTCCTCCCATTACCTCTACAACCCATCACTGCTGAAGGTCCCTTTATGCAATGGGGCCTAGATTTCATAGGAGAAATTAACCCTGCTTCTTCTGCACAACACAAATGGATCTTAAAAGCCACAAACTACTTCACTAAGTGGATAGAGGCTATACCTACTAGCAATGCCACAGATTCAGTCATCATTAGGCTCCTAGAAGGCCATGTCGTTTCTCGGTTTGGTTTCCTAAGAAAAATAATCAATGATAATGCTACTACTTTTGGATCCAAGAAAATGGTTGATTTTTGTCACAGGTATCAGATAGTACTTGGTCATTCAACTACCTATTACCCTCATTGTAATGGATTAGCTGAGTCATCAAACAAGAGCTTGGTGACTATCATCAAGAAGTTTTTGTAAGAGAACAAAAATTCATGGCATAACAAGTTAATACATGCTTTGTGGGTTGACAAGATTACAACAAAGAATTCCATTGGCATGTCACAATATCAACTTTTCTATGGAACAAAAGCAGTGTTTCCTACCAGCCTGGGGGTACCAGTGATCAAACTTGTTAAAGAGATACAGACAGAAGAAGATAGCATGGTGAGGAGAATAAACCAGATAATTCATCTCCAGGAAACAATGGAAGAGGTCTATAGTAGAGCTGTGAAAGTTGAGGAGAACATAAAGAAGCTATTTGAAAACAGAACCAAAGCTTCTGATTTCAAAATTGGAGACAAAGTTCTGAAGTGGGACTCAAGGAGAGAGGATAAAGGAAAGCATGGCAAGTTTGACAGTTTGTGGCAGGGTCCATACATCATCCAAGCCACTGTGGTTCAAAATGCATTTTTTCTACAAGAAGCATATGGTATAGAGTTTTTCGTGGGTCCTGTCAATGGCAAGATGCTCAAGCACTACTACTATTGATTTCCAATTTCCAGTTTCCATTCCCATTGTACATACCATTGCAGTGTTTTGTTTTCAATAAAAAGAGAAAATGTTTAAAAAAATAGAGAGAAAGAAGAGGTTCAAACATGCTTAAAACATCAACCTCTGAAGTGTAAAAGAATAGCTCTAATATGACAAAAACCTGAGCCAAAGAAGGTAAAGATAGCTGGTTCAAACATGCCCAAAACCTGAACCAGCAAAGAAGAAATAAGAATCAGCCCTAACAATCCCAAAACCAGAGCTGAATGAAGAAGAGAAAGTGACTCTAAGAAGCTCAAAACTTGAGTCATGAAAGAAAGAAGGATACTTTAAAACTTTAGATTTCAAGCCTTCAAATTTTTGTTCGCAATTTTCTACAAGTTTCTGTCCATGTGCAACTTTCTTTATGCCTTGGATCCACATCAAACTAGACTGTATAATCCTATTTTGGTTGTTTTTATATTTTTGTTGTAGAATATAGATAAGAAATATATTGGACAGTTTAATCCCAGCAGATGTTAGATTAGGTAGAGAAACATATGAGGCCAACAGTTTAATCTGGTCTCATGGAGTAATAAGGGTAGAAATAGAATAGGTTTATTTTCTGTTTATAAAAATAAATGATGTAAAGGGTCTACTAGTCGAAATGCACCCAAGAATAAAAAATGCTAGGATTGTAGGATGGGTAGGTAGATTGTTTGGGAAGAATATTTTGCTGATTTCATGTCTTCACAATTTGTGGCAGTTGATCCAAGAAAGAATGGATGGGTCAAGCAGCAGGCATCTAGCCTACACCAAAGATTTATTTTTTGAATTCTTGACTCCTTCAAGAAGGATCCATCCCCACGTGGAGCCACTGTTAGCCCCCTATAAATTTTTGAAAAGCAAACAGGGGGCTAAAATGTTGTTTGAGTCTTCAAGGCATGCATTTCCCGTAAAAAAACATCATCCTTGAAGCCTCCTTTTTCCTTTATTCCTTTGACAAGTCCTCACTATTGTTTCCAGTTATAAAAGCTTCTCTGTTGTGAAGAAAAATACCCAAAAGGCCTCCTGTTCCTCTTTTTCCATCTCCATTAAGCCTCCTTTTCCTCCTATTTTATCCCCACTAAACCCCACTTACCACCCCCTTTTTCCCCTTTTAAATTTCCCTCATGAACCCGCTAAATCCTCCCTAAACCTGGTTTAAGCCTTATGATATCACTCGTTTGGCCAAATAGCCCCTTCTTCCCTCTATCATTACCCCTTCTTGGCCTTTAATTTCATTGTAAATGTGCCAAAAACCATATTCTCCATGTATATGGGTCTTAGCCCCTTTCGGCCCTATCCCTAGAACCATTTCCCCCCACATGACCCAGCGCCAAGACCAGGCGCCAAGGCGGAAGGCACTCATCACAAATGTATATCGGGCGCATTATTAGCCATCGATGTGTATAGATCGGAGGGTCTTCACCGGACAACGTCGCGCAGTGGCCCACCCCGTTATACTCCTTCAATCACATTGCAACCATCTAATCTGACCCGCAGATCGACAGTCCTTCTCGAACCTACCCCGGTGGACGCCGCACCGATCACTGTTCAAAACCCGCCGGTTTCTATCGCACCGCCTTTTGGGAGGTGGGTGTTTTTCTTCATTTTGGAGCAATTCCACTCATCGCCTGACGCGTGTCCTCGTGCACTGTTCAAAAACCGCCCCCATTGCGCATTAAATTTCGGCAGCAAATCCAGCACGATATGACTATACACCATCTGATCTATTGCCTGCCATCCAATGGTGATCGCGCCCCCAAGTTTCACGGGTGATAACGAAGGAAAATGAACCCCTGGCCCACTATCCATCACCCCCCGATACATTTTCAGCCATCGATCTCCTCTTGAGATCGGATGGTCCAGATTTAATTCACGCCCACCGTTGCCCCTATCCCGCCACGTCACCCACTACACGTGTGTTCGTCATTGTTTTCATCCCCCCCTCCCTTTATAATTCATTCAAAGGTCAAAATGTTAATATTTTACGTTAAATTTCCACCTCGCTGTCCTCCGAAGCATCCCCCACTGATCCACTGTGTTCCTCCACGAAATCCTCTGCATTCATCATGCCACGTTGCCATTCATTGCAGTCATCCATGCCACCCTCCCCATGCATGTTTTTCCTTAACGTTTTTTCGTGTTTTTTAGGGTTACAAGCGGCAAAAAAATGCCATGATTCATATTGACTATTTTGGTGGCACAGTGCACAGAAGAAGCTGAATTTAGAGCTCGATATTGCAAGGAAATGTTCGGAAAGGTGTCTGCAACATAAATTTCATCAAAGGACAAATTTCAAACTCTAAAAAACCTCTTCGGTGCCATTAAAGCATTGATTTCACAGTCAGAAGCAATTGTGGAAGCAATGATGGATGTCAGTGAAAGATCAGAGAGTTTAAGGCATATAATTTAAGATTGTAAGCCTTAACTAAACAACTAGAGGCAAAGACTGCGAAGATCCATCAGAAGGTACTAGGGCACGTAAAACAACGCCAATAGGGTTTCACCATTAGCAGAATGTTCTTTCCCATGAAAGGATGAAGTGCCCATGCATTTTTCATTCCATGCCGTGTTCTAGAGGAGTTTTCTTCCCTGAAAACCATCGTAATGCAATTAGAAGCATTTTTTATACAGTATGGCAGGCTTCAAAGTCATTTATTTACCTTCTTGTTTATTCACCAAAGTACTACAGAGTATGTTGGAAATATGATGCAGAGTGTTGTCCTTGATGGCAACCCACTGAATGAAGATGAAGACATGCGACTGTTGACATGTGTTGTCCTTGATGGCAACCCACTGAATGAAGATGAAGACATGCGACTGTTGACATGTGTTGTCCTTGATGGCAAACCACCTGATGAAGTAATACTTGACCTGATGGACTTGGTAAATGATGTAAATCTGATGTGATATGATATGATGCTAAGTGTTGTCCTTGAAAGGCAACCCACTTGATGAAGATGATGGCAACTTACTTGATGAAGTTGTGCTTGATAGAATATTGTTTGATGAACTAATTATGATGTATCTACAGTGAGTACAGAAGGCAATGAAGAAAGGAATTAAGTATGTGCTAGATCTATGATGAAAAGAGTATGTCTCTAGGCATACGCGGATTTAAGTTGTGCTTGATAGAATATGGTTTGATGAACTAATTCTGATGTATCTACAGTGAGTACAGAAGGCAATGAAGAAAGGAATTCAGTATGTGCTAGATCTATGATGAAAAGAGTATGTCTCTAGGCATATGCGGATTTGTCTAGGGGAAGTCGCGTATGCATGCGGAAAAGAACGTGCCAAGTCGCGTATGGGAAAAAGCGCTCAAAAAGTGCAAAACCAGGGGTAACCACCATGGTATTGACCCATTGTATTGGGTAATGTTTCACCTAAATGACCCCGTCCAAGAATACCATCAGATGTAATGTGGTTTTGGCTCATGGTATTGAAAAAGGGGCTCATGGTATTGAAAAAGGGTAAACCTATATAAAGAGAAGAAATTCATTGTGCAAATCATTAGTATGGGTGCAAGATGTCTGAGCCTGAATGAATACTTCTCTATGAAGTATATCTGAATGGAAAGGGTAAAGGTTTGATAATAGATATGAATCTATGTTGCACCTATGAAGAAATGATGAAGCGGAAGATCTAGATCTGAAATGAGTTTGTATCTGCTAGATCTGTTTATGGAAGGCTTAGATCTGAAATAAGGTGAAAATCTATCTGAAGTAAAAGGGTAAATATGAACTGAATATCTGATCTAAAGAAGTATGCTGCTCTATAATTGTTGAAGATCTATACGCTACTTCGGCGGAGAGGAAGCATGTCTATACGCAGCTTCCCTGAAGAAAAAGCGCGTATGCGTAATGAAATATGTACAGAGGTATACGCTGGTTTGTGTGAATGGAAGCATGTATATACGCGACATCAGTGAAGTGAAAGCGCGTATGCAAACTAGGGTTTGCTGAAGCATGGGGTATGAAACATCTGATCTATTCTACTGTATTACTGCTATCTGATCTGTGTTGTCTGAATTGGTAAGTATCTGTTGGTGATGTATGTTTGAGCTTAAATGTATGGAGTGGGTCCAGTGTGAAAATTGATGAAACGTGGTCCATAGAGGTGCTGAGGGTTGTAGCCTTCAGTCAGGGGGTTGTAGCTCCCTTCCAGGTGAGGCTGGTAAACGAGATCAGGGGGTCGTAGCTCCCTTCCAGGAGAGGCTAGTAAACGAGTCAGGGGGTTGGAGCTCCCTTCCAGGAGAGGCTGGTAAACGAGCGCAGGTGGGTGCCTGCATGCTGGTAGGAGTCTGCACCAGCACATATGTTGTAAGATGTTTTCTCAATAATAAAATATTGAAGGCTGAGCAACGGCAGCGGTGGTTTTCTCCCGACTTGGGTTTCCACCTAAAATTCCTGGTGTTCATGTGTGATTCTTTGTGTGATGGTTTACTCTGTTCTTACTATTCATGTTTACTGTTTATTAAACATCTGATGAATTAATGATGGAATGATTTATTTGAAGAACTAATGACATAATTAGATATCTGTATATACGCGAGTTTCATAAAGGGTATCCACGTATATACGCGAGTCTGTTTCAGGAAAGTAGCGTATGGGTTTTAGAAGCAAGAAAAAGAAATTTTTTTGAATATGCAGTAAATACTGATTCACCCCCCCTCTCAGTATTTTTCCCAACAATTGGTATCAGAGGAGGTCCTTCTGCAGAAGCTTGATCGCTTGAAGGAGATCCGTCGCAATGGGAAGTCAAGAAGGAGTAATGTCTATAAAGCCACCTCTATTCAATGGAAGCAATCTGATATTCTGGAAGGTACGAACAAAAGAATATCTGCAAAGTCTTGGTGCAGATGTATGGGCAATCGTGGAAGAAGGTTATCAATACCCGGCAAGTATTCCTACTGATGCAGCTGAAAGAAAGAAGTATGAAATCAATGCCAAAGCAGTGAATGTCTTATTGGGAAGCATGTCTGAATCCGAATTTGCTAAAGTGATGCAGCTACATTCAGCAAAAGAAATATGGGACAAAATCATTCTAAGCTATGAAGGAGACACAAAGGTAAAAAGTGCAAAACTCCAAACTCTTAGAATTGAATATGAAAATTTGAAAATGCATAGTGATGAGAGTGTTGCCAGTTTCTTTCTTCGTCTGGATGATATTGTAAATCGAATGAGAAATTTGGGTGAAACCATAACTGATACTACTCTGGTGGAAAAGGTCTTGAGATCCTTGACTTCAAAATTTGACTCTAAAGTTTCAGCTATTGAAGAAAGGCAAGATCTCCAAACGCTCACTATTGTTCAATTACATGGTATTCTGACTGCTTTTGAAATGAGACAAGGAGGTCCTTCTCAAATCAGAGAAGCTGCTTTTAAGGTGTCTGCAAAAGGAAAGGAAAAGGAAGTTGTCAAAGAAACCAGCTATATATCCGAAGAAGAAGAAGCGAATTTTGTAAGAAAACTCCAACTAGGTACTGGAAGATTCAAAGGTAAGCTTCCCTTCAAATGTTTTGAGTGTGGAAAAGTTGGTCACTATGCTGCTAAATGTCCTTATAAAGAAAAACATGGTAAAGGGAAACAATTTGAAAAGAGGAAGAGCTTCTATGCAAATGAAGATGATGATGAAGAGTCCAGTGAAGATGAAGAAGATTCTGACCATGATCTGAAAGTGCTCATGGAAAAGAAGCAAAAGAAGAAGCCTACCCGAAACAAGGAGATCTCTCAGAAAACATGGTTAGCAGAAATTGAAGAAGATGAATCAGATAGTGATTGGGGTCATGATTGTCTCATTGGTACAATGAATGGTGAAGATAGTGAAAGTAAAGTTGTGGATCTAGAAGAAGCTCTCAAGGCTAAAGTTGAAGAACTACAAAGTTCATCTAAAACGCAAGAATCTATCAACAAAGAGAAGATCTCTAAAATGAATAGACAGATAGAAACAATGGAGGGATAGATAGAAATACATCAAAGACTGCAGGATGAAGTAGCCAATCGAAGTGAAAGCCTTGAAGCTGAAATTATCTCCCTCAAAGAAGACCTGGATAAATCAAATAAGAAGAATGCAGAACTTGAAGCAGAAAATATATCTCTGAAAGTAAATCTTGAAGCATCAAGTAAGAAGAATGAGGAACTTCTACAACCATTTGAAAAGGAAGGCCGTGAAGTAGAAATCATCTCTCTTAAGGAAGATCTGGTAAAATCAAAGAAGAAGAATGAAGAGCTGCAACAAACATGTGAAGAAAATGAAAATTGGTTGAAAGAAGAGATTCTAAATCTGAAGGATCAAGTAGAAGATGGAAGAAGAAAAGAAGAAAGCATGACAAAGCAGTGTCAAGCCTTGGAGGTTGAGGTAAACATTCTCAAAGGTAAATTAGAACAAAAGGTTAAACTTTTGAGGTTTCAAGATAGTACTAATATTTTGGACAATATTCTAAGTAATCAAAGGTCTCCTGCTATCAAACTTGGTCTTGGTTTCCATGAAAATGTTAAAGGAGAATCTAGCTCACAAGGAAGTGCTAAAAATGAAAAGGATGTCAAAGAAAAACCTGAAGTAGTGAAAGAGACAAAAGGGAAACCAACAATTATGAATTCTCAAAGGAAATCGCTCAATAATGTTGAATTCTTTAAATGTCATAATTATGGTCATGATGCAGCAAATTGCAGGAGCAGATCATTTCAGCCTCAAACAAATAATTCCTACATAGAAAGTTACTCTGGTTTCTTCAAGGGATATTGTTTTTCATGTAACAAGTATGGACATAAAGCAGCTGATTGTAAAAGGAGGAAGATTAGAAATACTCATTATGATTCTTATGCTTATTTCTCTCGACACATGAGATGTTATTTCTGTAACAAGTATGGACATGTAGAAAAGGAATGCAGGTTGAACATCTCTGACAAAGTGGACAACTTTCAGCACACAGTTAGGAAGTTCAAGCAAGTTTGGAAAAAGACGGAGAACCCATCAGAAACGTAGGGAATTCTGACCCTACTGCAGTCATTCGCTTCTGAAGCTGACTTTTCTTATTGAATGCAGGAATGATGTGGGATACATTATGAGATTTAGTAATGTATCATCATAGGGGGAGAAATGCATGATGACTCTCATGGTTGATTTGATTATTCTGGTTATGTTTACTTCTGACAGTGCATCTGATGTGGAAAGGATAGGTATAGGAGGTACAAACTTAGGAGGAAATGAAGGAAGATGAAAATTTTCTATGCTTCACTTTCCATACGCGGGTTATATTAACAAAAGTCACGTATACACGTGAGTTTCATCAGACACAGTCGCGTATGCATTGATGATAAGAGAATTTATATGCTAGCTGAAGATCTGGAGCAGAGGCTCAGGGGGAGTAACAGTCTGATTGTTAATAACTGTATTATTGACTCTATATCAGCTTAATTTCTCAATTTTAAATAATGAGGAAACGATACATGGTTTCTTGTGTTGAAGAGTGTGGATGAGTCCTGTTTGCATGTTGATGAGGAGTATTCATTATTGAGATGAAAGTCCTATAATTCGGAGATAAGAATCGATCATGCAGATTTTGTTACTATGGTTGAGATCTTTTGCCTACATATGTTACTTCATGTTAAATCTTGAAGATCATGGTGATATTGGACCACATGGATGACGCTTGAAGACACAACTACACTGTTCTATCTATCTGTAGTCCAGGGAAGCATTCAAAAGAAGCTAAACACTGTCTTTTTCTCACAAAGGATCAGATCTGGTTAAAATTTAGAAGATGGCATTGGATACGCGGGTTTCCTGAAACACAGTCGCGTATATACGCGAGTTAATGCACAGAAAACCGCGTATGTATGATTGCTGACAAATTTTGTTTGGAGTCAGCTCTCTTCGGCACATATACAGTGCTGTTTGGTATCTCTGATGCTGTTTGGTATCTCTGATGGTGTTCCAGTTCTCATAATTCTATTTCTAATGTTTTGATAAAGATGCCTTGATGATTTGTTGGTGAAAATTTTCAGGATGCACAAACTAAGGGGGAGCCTTAGTCATATTGAAAGGATGCTTGGATGCATAGATTCAGGGGGAGCATTAGCTTTGCTGAGTATAATGCATTGTTGGCATTATGATGGTTCTAAAATATGTTCTCTTTCTTGAGGACTTTCTGGTGTTGGTCTTAAAGTTATATTCGTAGTTTGGTGAAAAGGTCTTGTTGAGACCCATGATGTAAAAATTGTAATATTCAGTCATGTAAGGGCTTGTCAATTTTGTAAACCCACTTGGTTGGGTAACTGAGTCAAATTTTGTAAACCCACTTGGTTGGGTACTTGAGTCTTATATGTAAATCCACTTGTTTGGATATTTGATGTAAGTATGAGTCATTGGTGATAGGAAAGTCATAGAGTCATGAACTTCATTGGAAATTATGTTTGAAGATTCAGCATGAAATTAGGGGGGAGCTTGGTCACTTCAGTATATATCAGATCTGCAGAACGCTTCTTCCACATAAGGAGAAAAGGGGGAGAGTGTGTTGGTCTTGATCCGCCCTTTGCCCTTGATGTCAAAGGGGCAGAGTGACATGGTGTTTGAATGAAGAGAAAGAATGGTGTCAAAATGGGGAATGTGACATGGTGTCATTGTATTCTTAATGTACCTATCTGTTGTGGTAACCAAACACCATCGTGGTTGCCATCAAGTCCAAAGGGGGAGATTGTTGGAAATATGATGCAGAGTGTTGTCCTTGATGGCAACCCACTGAATGAAGATGAAGACATGCGACTGTTGACATGTGTTGTCCTTGATGGAAAACCACCTGATGAAGTAGGAGATTGTTGGAAATATGATGCAGAGTGTTGTCCTTGATGGCAACCCACTGAATGAAGATGAAGACATGCGACTGTTGACATGTGTTGTCCTTGATGGCAAACCACCTGATGAAGTAATACTTGACCTGATGGACTTGGTAAATGATGTAAATCTGATGTGATATGATATGATGTTGAGTGTTGTCCTTGAAAGGCAACCCACTTGATGAAGATGATGGAAACTTACTTGATGAAGTTGTACTTGATAGAATATGGTTTGATGAACTAATTCTGATGTATCTACAGTGAGTACAGAAGGCAATGAAGAAAGGAATTCAGTATGTGCTAGATCTATGATGAAAAGCGTATGTCTCTAGGCATACGCGGATTTAAGTTGTGCTTGATAGAATATGGTTTGATGAACTAATTCTGATGTATCTACAGTGAGTACAGAAGGCAATGAAGAAATGAATTCAGTATGTGCTAGATCTATGATGAAAAGAGTATGTCTCTAGGCATACGCAGATTTGTCTAGGGGAAGTCGCGTATGCACGCGGAAAAGAACGTGCCAAGTTGCGTATGGGCAAAAGCGCTCAAAAAGTGAAAAACCAGGGGTAACCACCATGGTATTGACCCATTGTATTGGGTAATGTTTTGCCTAAATGACCCCGTCTAGGAATACCATCGGATGTAATGTGGTTTTGGCTCATGGTATTGAAAAAGGGTAAACCTATATAAAGAGAAGAAATTCATTGTGCAAATCATTAGTATGGGTGCAAGATGTCTAAGCTTGAATGAATACTTCTCTATGAAGTATATCTGAATGGAAAGGGTAAAGGTTTGATAATATTTCTGAATCTATGTTGCACCTATGAAGAAATGATGAAGCGGAAGATCTAGATCTGAAATGAGTTTGTATCTGCTAGATCTGTTTATGGAAGGCTTAGATCTGAAATAAGGCGAACATCTGTCTGAAGTAAAAGGGTAAATCTGAACTGAATATCTGATCTAAAGAAGTATGCTGCTCTATAATTATTGAAGATCTATACGCTACTTCGCCGCAGAGGAAGCGCGTATATACGCAGCATCACTGAAGAAAAAGCGTGTATGCGCAATGAAATATTTACAGAGGTATACGCTGGTTTGTGTGAACGGAAGCGCGCATATACGCGACATCAGTGAAGTGAAAGCGCGTATGAAAACTAGGGTTTGCTGAAGCATGGGGTATTAAACATCTGATCTATTCTGCTGTATTACTGCTATCTGATCTGTGTTGTCTGAATTGGTAAGTATCTGTTGGTGATGTATGTTTGAGCTTAAAAGTATGGAATGGGTCCAGTGTGAAAATTGATGAAACTTGGTACATAGAGGTGCTGAGGGTTGTAGCCTTCAGTCAGGGGGTGGTAGCTCCCTTCCAGGAGAGGTTGGTAAACGAGATCAGGGGGTCGTAGCTCCCTTCCAGGAGAGGCTGGTAAACGAGTCAGGGGGTTGGAGCTCCCTTCCAGGAGAGGCTGGTAAACGAGCGCAGGTGGGTGCCTGCGTGCTGGTCAAGTCTGCGCCTGCACATATGTTGTAAGATGTTTTCTCTATAATAAAATATTGAAGGCTGAGCAACTGCAGCGGTGGTTTTCTCCCGACTTGGGTTTCCACCTAAAAATCCTGGTGTTCATGTGTGATGCTTTGTGTGATGGTTTATTCTGTTCTTATTGCACATGTTTACTGTTTATAGAACATCTAATAAATGAATGATGGAATTATGTAAGTGAAGAACTAATGGCATAATTAGATCTCTGGGTATACGCGAGTTTCATGAAGGATATCCGCGTGTATACGCTAGTTGGATTCAACAAAGTAGCGTATGGGTTTTTAGAGCATGAAAAAATAAAAAATTTTGAATATGCAGTAAATACTGATTCACCCCCCCCCCCTATCAGTATTTTTCCCAATAGAGTACTACATCCAAAAATACATCAGAGATATGCCGGAGTAAATGGAAGCCTGGAGAAGACCACTCTTTCACCCAAAGAGTGCCATAGATAAATGCATAGAATTTAAACAGAATGGGCTTCGACCCTCGTTCTTTTTTGAGTTTTAATGTTTCATTTAGTGTTTCACCTAGCTCCTCTACTCTCTTCAGCTATAAAATTCATGAAGGAACTCATTGTAAAGGTTTTTTTTTATCGGATATCTAAGATTTGCAAGCTGTTTCCTTTGAGACACAGTCTTTGTGTGAAGTTGTAAGATAGGCTGAGGAATATGTATTCAGACTGAATATTCAAGTTGTTGTCAATATTCTACATGACTAGTGTTTCTCTTAATATGACAAGCACATTTCTTTGGATCCTGATTTAAAGCAGCTCGTGATGTTTTTCTATCTATGTGTTTTAATTCATTTCATTACATTTCATCTGGCATGCATCAGAAATTTGGCATAGTATTTACCCTTTTTAGGTACCCTGTGTTACTTCTCTCCATGCCTTTAATGTTTTTCTGCTATATGTCTATCTGAGGATTGATTTCAATTCATGTAACCAATGTAGTGGTCAGATATATCACTAGCTGATGTATGAATTAATGAGGTCAGTGTTTCAGATGTTCTTGTTAAGGTTTAATTAAATGAATTAGGAACACTGGGAGGTCTAGAATTTTGTTTCTGTCTCACTAGGATCCTTTTCTAATTGGTTAAACTCTGATAATTTCCCTTAAGCTGGAGGCCGAGGCATTGAGAGTTCAAAGTCTCTCTCTGATCTTAGGTCTTTAACTTTGTGTTCCAAATATTTAATGTTCCTTGTCCGAAGAGTTAGCCTTTGGATTCTAGATCACAGGTGTTCAATGGCATGCCCTGTCCCTGGATCTAATCTCTAAAGGTAACCTTGGAGGTTTCCTTGATTTCACCATTCCCTCTTACCCTTTCAAGCTATACTATCATCTTTAAGATCCAAATGCTTTAGATGATTAGCCGAACTGAAAGCCTGCATATTGAACATCAAGTAAACCCTTTCCTGACTCCATTTTCCCAATGGTCTTGAATTTTCCCTGAGATATCTCTCCTTTGTCTAGAATCCTCTTTTCTTAGCCTTGTATCATTTTAGACCCTTCTTTCCGGATTCCCAACAACCAAACCAAACCAATCAAACAAGAAAACCCTGTGCCTATAACTAGCCTAATATCTTAACTTTGAGCTTCAAAGACAAAAAAAAATTCCCATATAGAGAGATCCCTCTCTGTACCTAGGAGGGCTAGATCCTGAGGTCTGAAAGTGGTTCTGACGTTGTCTCATCTTTTGGTGTTGCCAATCTAGCCAAAACATGGGAACCCCAACATAATGGCGACTCCGTTAGGGAAGGAACTTTGAAATACCCTTAACTGATATATCCACTTGTTGTATCTCTCCTACACTCTTAGAAATATTCTAGAAAGGGCCAGGTACCCTCCAGATCTCACACTCTTTCAGAGGTGACATATCTCGTAAAATCCCTCCCAGTCAATCTCTGGTTAGAGTTTGTTGTGTTTTGAAGATATCCTTGAAAAGGGATATTTCATAAGCACTGTGGTGGACAGTTTTCCCCCAGAAGCATCCTAAACTTTCCACCTGGCGACTCCATAGTTCCTTAGAGATCAAAGACTCCACTGGTGATCAGTAGGCCTGCTGATTATCTTGGTGCACATAAGACTCCACTAGGAGACCAGCCTCCATAACAACATCAACCACAATAGAAGTAACAATCAGGGTTAATCTCCTTTTTTCAAAACAACATTCTGGCTCCAAGAACCCTTCACACAAGAGCTTATCCCAACCCAAACCCACCTGAAATAGTTGATAACCCTCAGAGCATTCTCAAGAGATCTTCTGCACCTAAAAGACCGACTATTTCCAACCACATCCATAGAGCTAACTCTACACCAAAAGACTTTACAGCTCTATTAAACCCACCTTTTGACCGAGACCTACCAAACATATTACCAATAACTAGGTCACTCAGTGTTCTAGAATAGCTAGACGTTGAGTTTCCCGGTTCACCATCTCATAGCGGTCAGCACATTAGGGACCGAGAGGCGCCCCCATCTACACCCCCTGATATTCATTTCCTGCAAAACTTGGGGCTCTGCCACTATAAATCTGCTTAGCAGTCTTCTGCTGGTCATAATATCCCTGTCATCCATATACTAGGTACTCAAGTTAACCCTTTACCCCATCAGAACATCATTATGGCTACTTGGTATGCACCTGTGGTGTTACACTAGCCTCTTATACCTTTACCCAATGATTATCAATCAAATATCCCACATTTCACTGCAAAAGAGTCCACCACAACTCAGCACCATGTAGATAGGATGGAAGATTATTTTGACTACATGGAAATAGATGATGATACAGTCAAAATGAGAATATTTTCCCAGAGCTTAGGAGGTGATGTGAAGAAATGGTTCAAAGGCCTACCTCCTAATAGTATCCGAGACCTTCCCCCTTTGTATCAGACCTTCACAGAAAAATGGGAAGTTAAGACCAACCCTCTCCAAATCCTAGCAAAATACAAGAACTTGAAAAGAAATTTAGGAGAGAGTGTCCATGACTACTCTACAAGGTTTAACAGTGCTTATAATGCTCTTCCTCCACACATTAAGCCTCCCCAAGGTTTGGCCCTAGTGAAATGCCTTGAACGCTTTGATGTTGACATGGCCTACCATCTAAGGGAGAGAGATTAAAACAGTTTGGAGGACATGCAAAAAGGAGCTGTGAGTGGAGAGGCTAATCTGATTGAGAAGAAAGTAAGATTGAGAGCTGAGAAGAGGGTAACATATAGAGATGACAATGTAGCTTCCACATCTGATCCTATTTATGATCACCTATCTAAAAATTTGGTAAAGCTACAGCAAATGATGGAAAAAATGGTTGTCACAGTTAGTAATCAGAACATGAATCAAAATCACAACCAGAACCAGAACTTTAGAAGAAACAACACCACTCCCAACAAACAGAGAGAACTAGATCAACAAGTTATTCTCGCATTCCAAGAGAAATTTCTTGATGAAGATGAGGGAATCATAGAAGAGTATGAGGGGAACACAATAAACATGTTTCAGGTGGAAAACTCAATCCACAATTGTTCCAGAGAAGAAGATCAGCCCTCACCCTCATATTGGGATGCGGAAATATTGGAATCTGAGGATTATAGGCTGGGATTCAAAAATGCCATCATGCAGGTCAGAGAGAAGTATGAACTTAGGAGCAAGAAGAGCCTAGATAAACCAAAACTAAAGCTCCTGATATTACCATCAATAAAATACTTTAGAAATCTTCTAAAGCAGCTGCCGAAAGTAAAAAATCAGTAGCTGAGAGTTCTGGTAAGAACAAAGAAAAAGACAACCAAAACACTGATAAACAAAGCCAACCATCTAGCAGCACTAGCACTGCAGTTAGTGCTCCTGATAAAATAATTCCTACACCTATACATAGTGAAAATCAGCCCACTAAATCTATCACTAAGGAAGTGGCTAACAAAACAGAGTTGAACATTCCAAAGAGTTAGTCCACTTTAAATCTGGAAAGTGAGATTGAAAAAACTAAAATCTCTGTCCCACTCTCTGAGTTGGCCACTCAGGATGTATATAAGGGCCAAATTTTGAAAGCTTTAAACTTAGGCAAGAATAGTGACATGGTCAATTTGAGTGATGATCAACTAGCCCTTCTATTTGGTCCCAAGATAGAAGGGAAGTTTCAAGAAGGGGTAGTGCCTCCTTTTTATATCAGTCTCAATATCCATGATAAGATCCTACACAATGCAATGCATGACTCTGGGGTGTCACACAACCTGATGCCTAAGATAGTTATGGAAATATTAGGCCTAGAGATAACTCATACCTATAAAGACCAATATTCATTTGAATCTAGCAGAGTAAAGTTTCTTGGCCTCATCAAAGATTTATGTGTAAGCCTAACCTAGATTCCAGCTAAATGCATGGTCATGGATGTTGTAGTGGTAGATGTGCCACCTAAGTATGGCATGTTGCTGTCAAGATCATGGGGAGCCAAGCTGCAAGTTAAAATGAAGATGGATGGGGCATATGCCACAATCCTAGTATTTAGCCAACTTAGAAGACTATATAGAGAGGAAAAAATGAAATTCCTGGTCAGTATCCTCGAAAAGCATAAAAATTCACCTTTATACTCTGTACAAATAGATCTTGACTCCTTCATCCTTTACAATGATGAATCTTTGGAGGAGCCAAAATTCAAAAACAAAGACACAAACAATGAAACAGAGCCCATAGACTGTAACATAATGGCTGCTCTATACCTTGAAGAAAACGATGCAAAAACCTATGGGACGTGCACCAAAAATGAAACTCAGAGTGAACCAGAAATGGAATGTAGTCAGCTGATTAGTCACCCTTCACAAGCTCATGCACCACACCAAGAACGAAACAATGATAAACTCGAGAGCAGACCTTTATGGGAAATGAATTTCGATGGGTCATGCACCAAGAGAACTGCAGGTGCAGGAGTGTGGATGCATAATACAAAGAGTGACTACGCAGAGAGCCATGCATGTAACCTACATTTAAAATGTACAAACAACATCACAGAATATGAGGCTCTAATCCTAGGCTTAAAATTGTTGAAGAAATTAGGAGCCCGTAGGATAACTGTGCATGGAGACTCTGAGCTGATCATTATGCAGGTGAATGGTGAATACACAGCAAAACATCCCAGGCTGAGAGCGTACAGGAATGACACTATGGATCTATTGAAAACCTTTGTAGAATACGATCTGGTGTTTGTCCCTAGAGGTCATAACGAAATTGCAAATGGACTATCCTGCATGACTATTTCGTATCATAAGCCTCCTAGTGACCAAAAAATCATCATTCAGACCAAATTTAGACCTGCAGTGCCAGATAATGAAAAATACTAGCAAGTTTTTGAAGGAGATAAGTAGATTGAATATTTCCTAATAGGCAGGAACGAGTTTGAGTTTTCTGATTCAAACTCGAAATCTAGTGATAGCTGCCTAGGTGAAGAAACCTTAGACGAGGAAGAACAACCATGTAACATAGAAATAAACACTTTAAACGAACAGACTGGAAACCCAAATGAAAAATGTGAAAACACAGATAGTGAAAAAGTAGAGGTGTTTCAGACTAAAGATAAGAACATACCCCAAGGTCTATCACCTTTAGAGGACCTTTTCGATTTTGATGATGTAGCAAAAAGGCCCACTATAGAACATGCAGACTATGATGTTAAGGAATGCAACATAGGCACTGAAGATAAACCCAAGATGATCAAATTGGCTAGGTCCCTGCCTACAAACATGAAAAGGAAATACATTGACCTATTCAAGGAATTCATTGATGTGTTTTCCTGGAGCTATGAGGACTTAGAGGCCCATGACAAAAACATCATACAACAAAAAATACCTTTGAAAGAAAATCATAAGCCCTTCAGGCAGAAACTTCGCAAGATTAACCCAAAACAATTTCCTGCAGTTGAAAAAGATATTAAGAAGACGTATGAGGTAGGCATCATAGTTCCTGTGAGGTTCTCTGATTGGCTCTCAAACCTAGTGGCTGTGAGAAAGAAAATAGGGGAGATCAGGCTGTGTATTGATTTCAGGAATCTTAATAGAGCCTAACTCAAAGAAAATTATCCTTTTCCAAGAATGGAACACATTCTTCAGAAGGTTGTACGTTCAAAAAGGATCTCCCTGTTAGATGGCTTTTCAGGTTACAACCAAGTTTTAGTACTCCTAGAAGACCAACTCAAAACAACTTTTACCACTCCATGGGGCACCTTTATGTATGTAAAAATTCCCTTTGGACTGATGAACATTGGAGCCACCTTCCAAAGAGCAATGGACATAGCCTTTTCAGATGAAATACGGCACTTCATTGTCATCTACCTAGATGACATAATAGTTTACTCGAAGACTACAGAAGAACACCTAGAACATCTCAGAAGAGTGTTTGAAAAATGTAGAAGGTTTGGTATGTCATTGAATCCTAAAAAGACTATATTTGGGTTGCAAGAAGGTAAGCTTGTTGGCTCCACCCGAGAAACATCAAGGAGTTACAGTCCTTTATTGGGAAAATCAACTTCCTAAGGAGATTCATTCCCAACTTATCTAAACACCTGTGTAATATGAATAACATGTTGAAGAAAGGTGTAGGAGTTAAATGGACTGTTGGGGCTAAGAAATATTTTGAATCGGTAAAATTTCACTCACCTAGGCTCCTATCCTAATCAGCCCATATTTCTCAAAGGATTTCCTGATATTTTCATTTGCCTCTGAGCATACAGTGGTTGCAGTTCTACTGCAGAAAAATATAGAGGGAATGGAACAACCCATTTCTTTCTTTAGCAAAGCACTGAGGGATGCACCCTTGAAATACAACATAATGGAAAAAAAGGCCTATGATCTGGTTAAGGCCTTGAAAGAATTTAGGGTGTACATACTGCATTCCCACACCATAGCCTATGTACCCAACATAGTGGTTAACGACATCTTGTCCCATGACCCAGATGGGAAAAGGGGCAAATGGATTGCTGTAATCTAAGAGTATGACCTTGAGATAAAACCCACAAAAGTGATCAAAGGTTAGGGCTTAGCTCAACTAATGGTTGAATCAAATCTGCAAGCCCTTGACATAAACATGATAGATGCCTTGGATGAGCAGGAGGGATTTCCTGATCCCACTATTGAGGAGAAATTTCAGAACTCTCCATGGTATTCTGACATTCTCTACATGCTCACACACCTTAATGCCCCTCCTGAGCTTTCAAAAACCAAGGCCACTTTCCTGAAGCTTAAAGCCAGAAACTACTGCATAATGAATGAATGCTTACGCTGGAAAAGTACAAATGCCCTATTGCTTAAATTTTTGCATGAGTCTAAAGAAGAAAGGATTAAACAAGAGTTCCATGTAGGAGAGTGTGGAGGTCACCTGAGCTGGAAAGCCACTGCTAACAAAATACTCAGAGCTGGCTACTTTTTTGTTTTTTTTTCTAAGTCTGACTAATTTCTATTATGTATAAAAGTATTGATACAAAACTGCACCAGCGTCAGCTTTGTAAGCCTGAGCGCTGGGCTTGATAGTCAAGCAAGGCAAGCAAAGTATGGACTGCCCAGAATTGGAAACCAGTCCTTTAAACCATAAAATCTGAACCGCCCATGAGAGGGAAACCGGTTTTAAGTTTACAAAAAACAAAATGACACCATAGCTAAAAAAAGTAAACTGCCTGTTCAGCAAAGCTGTATAGCTAAGAAGCTTAGGATTTCTACATAAAGAGAACAGAAAAACCTGAGAGATGATGCAGCTGCTATCCATGAGTAGGAGAGGGAGCCTCTTCGATAATTCTGCAAGCATACATATTTCTTCGGTCCGCCTGGCTTTCGCTGGGAGCACGTCCTCCATCTGTGCGCTCGGTCTCCATGCTGGACTCTTGCTGAGGAACAAAGGGGGCTGGAGCAGCTCGAAGGGAGCTGGAGCTGAGAGGGGGAGTAGGCGAAGTCGAGGAGCTGGGCGGAGCTATGTTGGGGACTTCTTCCCGAAGAGTGACAGTAATGAAAGCTATAAGGGTGGAATTGTAGGAATTGCAGTCAAACCGTAGCTCAGCGCGCTGAGAGGTTTGACAAATGGAGGGCCGAAGGGGACAAGGAGCAACGTGGGGAAACTCATGAGTGGAGGGCGGAGGGGCGGAGAAGGCGACAGGAGGCAAGGCAGGGTTGGCCTCAAACACAGTAGCAGGAATAGGAGGTGGGCGTTGTTGATTGGAATGCCCACGGTTAGTGCCTCTTCTGCTTCTCATACGCTCGCGGAGGCGAGGCATGCGGACCGGTTCAGGGCTGGGCTCTGAAAAATACACAAAACTGACCAGGGAAGAATGAGAATTATGGGCGCCATGAGGCAGAGCAAAAGAAGCTGGAGCAAGACCACTGTGATCACTGAGCAGAGCAGAAGAGGCTGGAGCAAGACCACTGGGTGGAACAAAAGAAGCAGGATCAAAACCACGTCGATTGCACCACGGATCGTTGGAGAAGTGGTAGTTCGGGTCCGGCTCGAAACAAGCATCGATCGAACAGCGCCTCCCCGTAATTGTTTTAACATTGGCCTCAATGCATCCAGGCAAGCAATTCGCGTGCAGCGGAGGAGGAGAACTGCAGCCGCCCTCCACACCATTCAAGCCTCTGCAAATACAATCCATGTCAAGAATAACCGCCATAGCCAGGAGTTGGTTGAGCTGACCGAGATAATGAAACTTCGCGCAGGGTGGTGAGTAATTGCCATAGTTATTATCTGTACCGGGAGCCACATGGGCTACCCAGGCCGAATCCATCGGGAAGTGCACGATGTGCCACATTCCCAGATGGTCATAAATCACCCACATCCAGTGCAGATCTGGATACTATTGGCCCACACTCTTCAATGAAATGCATAAGATGGTAATTGGCTGCCACCAACGCAAGATTTTTGAAGGAAAAAGAAACCTCCTCCCCTTACCTCTACAAACCATCACTGTTGAAGGTCCCTTTATGCAATGGGGCTTAGATTTCATAGGATAAATTCACCCTGCTTCTTCTACACAACACAAATGGATCTTAATAGCGACAGAATACTTCACTAAGTGGATAGAGGCTATAACTACTAGGAAAGCCACAGATTCAGTCATCATTAGGTTCGTAGAAGGCCATATCCTCTCTCGGTTTGGTTGCCTAAGAAAAACAATCACTGATAATGCTGCTGCTTTTGGATCCAAGAAAATGGTTGATTTTTGTCACAATTATTAGATAGTACTTGGTCATTCAACTGCCTATTACCCTCAAGGTAATGGATTAGCTGAGTCATCAAAGAAGAGCCTGGTGACTATCATCAAGAAGCTGTTGGAAGAGAAAAAAAATTCATTGCATAACAAGTTAGTACACGCTTTGTCGGCTGACAGGCTTACAAAAAAGAAGTCCATTGGCATGTCACCAGATCAGCTTGTCTATGGAAGAGAAGCAGTGTTTCCTACCAGCCTGGGGGTACCAGTGATGAAACTTGTTCATGAGATACATACAGAAGAAGATAGCATGGTGAGGAGAATAAACTAGACAATTCATCTCTAGCAAACAAGGGAAGAGGTATATAACAGAGCTGTGAAATTTCAAGAGAAAATAAAGAAGTTGTTTGAGAAGAGAACCAAAGCTTCTGCTTTCAAAATTGGAGACAAAGTTCTGAAGTGGTACTTAAGGAGAGAGGATAAAGGAAAACATGGCAAGTTTGATAGTTTGTGGTAGGGTCCATACATCATCCAAGCAATTGTGGGTCCAAATGCATTTTTTCTACAAGAACCAGATGGTACAGAGCTGTTTGGGGGTCCTGTCAATGGCAGGATGCTCAAGCACTACTACTGCTGATTTCCAATTTCCAGTTTCCATTCCCATTGTACATACCATTGCAGTGTTTTGTTTTCAAGAAAAATAGAAAATGTTTCAAAAAACAGAGAGAAAGAAGAGATTTAGAAATTCTCAAAACATGAACCTCTGAAGTGCAAAAGACTAGCTCTAATATGACCAAAACCTGAGCCAAAGAAAGTAAATATAGCTAGTTCAAACATGCCCAAGACCTAAACCAGCAAAGAAGATAGAAGAATCAACTCTAACAAGCCCAAAACCAGAGCTGAATGAGGAAGAGAAAGTGACTCTAAAAAGCTCAAAACTTGAGTCACGAAAGAAAGAAGGATACTTCAAAACTTCAGATTTCAAGCCTTCAAATTTTTGTTTGCAATTTTCTACAAGTTTTTGTCCATGTGCAACTGTCTTTATGCCTTGGATCCACAGTAAACTAGACTGTCTAATCCTAGTTTGGATGTTTTTAAATTTTTGTTCTAGAATATAGAGAAGAAATCTGCTGGACAGTTTAATCCCAGCAGATGTAAGATTAGGTAGAGAAACATATGAGGCCAACAGTTTAATCTAGTCTCATGGATTAATAAGGGTAGAAATAGAATAGGTTTATTTTCTATTTATAAAAATAAATGATGTAAAGGGTCTGCTAGTCCAAATGCACCCAAGAAGAAAAAACGCTAGGATTGTAGGATGGGTAGGTAGAATGTTTGGGAAAAATATTCTGTTGAATTGATGTCTTCACAATTTGTGGTAGCTGATTTAAGAAAGAATGGATGGGTCAAGCAGCAGGAATCTGGCCTACACCAAAGATTTATTTTCTGAATTCTTGACTCCTTCAAGAAGAAGCCATCCCCATGTGGAGCCACTGTTAGCCCCCTATTTATTTTTGACAAGAAAACAGGGGGCTAAAATGTTGTTTGAGTCTTCAAGGCATGCATTTCCCCTAAAAACACATCATCCTTGAAGCCTCCATGTGTCTTTAGTCCTTTGACAAGTCCTCACTGCTGTTTCCGGTTATAAAATCTTCTTTGTTGTGAAGAAAAATACCCAAAAGTCCTCCTGTTCCTCTTTTTTCATCTCCATTAAGCCTCCTTTTCCTCCTATTTTATCCCTACTAAACCCCACTTACCACCCCCTTTTTCCCCTTTTAAATTTCCCTCATTAACCCTCTAAATCCTCCCTAAAACCCATTTAAGCCTTATGATATCCCTTGTTTGGCCAAATAGACCCTTCTTCCCTCTATTGTTACCCCTTTTTGGCCTTTAATTTCATTGAAAATGTGCCAAAAACCATATTCTCCATGTATACGGGTCTTAGCCGCTTTCGGCCCTAGCCCTAGAACTGTTTCCCCCCATATGACCCAGCGCTAAGACTAGATGCCAAGGTGGATGCGCTCATCACAAATGTATATCGGGTGCATTATTAGCCGTCGGTCTGTATAGAGCGAATGGTCTTCGCAAAACAGCGTCGTGTCGTGGCCCACCCCATTACACTCCTCTGATCGCATCGCAACCGTCCAATCTGACCCACAGATCGACGGTCCGTATCTCACCTGCCCCAGTGGACCCTGCACTGATCACTGTTCAAAAGCCGCCAGTTTTTATCGCACCGCCTTTTGGGAGGTGGGAAATTTTCTTCATTTTGGAGCGATTCCACTCATCGCCTAACGCGTATACCCATGCACTATTCAAAAACCGTCGCCATCGCGCATTAAATTTCGGTAGAAAATCCGACGCGATATCGCTATACATCGTCTGATCTGTGGCCTGCCATCCAACGGTGATCGCGCCCCCAAGTTGCACAGGCGATAACCAAGGCAAACGCACCCCTGGTCCACTGTCCATCACCGCCCGATGCATTTTCAGCTGTTGATCTCCTCCTGAGATCGGACAGTCCAGATTTAATTCATGCCCGTCGTTGACCCAGTCCCGACACGTCACCCACTCCACGTGTGTTCGTCACTATTTTCCTCCCCCCCCCCCCCCCCCATTTATAATTAATTCAAAGCTCAAAATGTTAATATTTTATGTTAAATTTCCACCTCGTCGTCCTCAAAAGCATCCCCCTTTGATCCACGATGTTCCTCCACGAAATCCTATGCATTCATCATGCCACGTCCCCATTCTTTGTAGTCATCCACGCCACCTTCCCCATGCATGTTTTTCCTTAACATTTTTTCGATTTTTGTAGGGTTAGAGGCGGAAAAAAACCGCCATGATTCATATTCACTATTATGGTGGCACAGTGCACAGAAGAAGCTGAATTTAGAGCCCGATATTGCAGGGAAATGTCTGGAAAGGTGTCTGCAACATAAATTTCATCGAAGGACAGAGTTCAAACTCTGCAAAACCTCTCCGGCGCCATTAAAGCATTGATTTTTCAGTCATAAGCAATCATGGAAGCAACGATGGATGTTAGTGAAAGATCAGAGAGTTTAAGGCATATAATTGAAGATAGTAAGCCTTAACTAAACAATTAGAGGCAAAATTGTTGGAAATATGATGCAGGATGTTGTCCTTGATGGCAACCCACTGAATGAAGATGAAGACATTTGACTGTTGACATGTGTTGTCCTTGATGGAAATCCACCTGATGAATTTATGCTTGACTTGATGGACTTAGTAAATGATGTAAATCTGATGTGATATGATGTTTGTTGACAATATGATGCTAAGTGTTGTCCTTGAAAGGCAACCCACTTGATGAAGATGATGACAACTTACTTGATGAAGTTGTGCTTGAGAGAATTTGTTCCTGATGAAGAAAATATGATGTATCTACAGTGTGTACAAAAGGCAATGAAGAAAGGAATTCAGAATGTGCTCAAAATATGATGAAAAGAGTATGTCTCTTTGTATACGCGGATTTGCCTAGGGGAAGTCGCGTATGCACGCGGAAAGGAACGTTCCAAGTCGCGTATGGGCAAAAGCGCTCAAAAGGTGCAAAACCAGGGGTAACCACCATGGTATTGACCCATTGTATTGGGTAATGATCCGCCTAATTGACCCCGTCCAGGTTGTTTTGGGCTCATGGTATTGCTTTGGCCCATGGTATTGAAAAAGGATAAACCTATATAAGGAGAAGAAATTCATTGTGCAAATGATGAGTGTGGGTGCAAGATGTCTGAGCTTGAATGAATACTTCTCTCTGAAGTATATCTGAATGGAAAGGGTTACACTTGAATGATAAATCTGAATGTATGATGCACCAATGATGAAGAAGGGGATCTAGATCTGAATTGCTCTTGTATTTGCTAGATCTGATTATGGAAGGCTTAGATCTGTGATGAGGCGAGCATCTAGCGAACATCTGTCTGAAGCAAAAGGGTAGATTTGAACTGAATATCTGATCTGATGAAGTATGCTGCTCTGCAATGATTGAAGATCTATACGCTACTGGTCACGGGAGAAGCAGATATACGCGTCGTCAAGAGAAAGCGCGTATGCGCAATAAAATATACACTGAGGTATACGCTGGTTTGTGTGGACGGAAACGCGTATATACGCGACATCAGTGAAGTAAAAGCGCGTATGCAAACTAGGGTTTGCTGAAGCAAGGGGTATGAAATATCTGATCTGTTCTGCTGTGTTTCTGCTATCTGATCTGTGTTGATATGTATCTGTTGATGATGTATGTTTGTGCTTAAAAGCATGGAAAGGGTTCGGTCTATGATGAATTGTGGCCTGCAAGTTGTGTTCTATTGAAGTTGTTGGATCCAGTGTGAAAATTGATGAAACGTGGTCCAAGGTGGTGCTGAGGGTTGTAGCCTTCAGTCAGGGGGTTGTAGCTCCCTTCCAGGTGAGGCTGGTAAACGAGATCGGGGGGTCGTAGCTCCCTTCCAGGAGAGGCCGGTAAACGAGTCAGGGGGTTGGAGCTCCCTTCCAGGAGAGGCTGGTAAACGAGCGCAGGTGGGTGCCTGCGTGCTGGTCAAGTCTGCGCCAGCACATATGTTGTAATATGTTTTCTCTATAATAAAATATTGAAGGCTGAGCAACTGCAGCGGTGGTTTTCTCCCGATTTGGGTTTCCACCTAAAAATCCCGGTGTTCATGTGTGATCCTTTGTGTGATGGTTTATTCTGTTCTTACTGCACATGTTTACTGTTTATTGAACATCTGATGAATGAATGATGGAATAATATAAGTGAAGATTTAATGACAAATCTAGATCTCTGTGTATACGCTAGTTTCATAAAGGGGATCCGCGTATATACGCTAGTTTACTGAAGGAAAGTAGCGTATGGGTTTTAAGGAATGAAAAAGCAAAAATATTTGATTAAAAAGAACATCATTCACTCCTCTCAAGATTTTCCCAAGAATGCAGATTTAGCAGGTCCTTGTGTTAAGCTTGATCGCTTAAAGGAGATCCGTCGCAATGGGAAGTCAAGAAGGAGTGATGTCTATAAAGCCACCTCTATTCAATGGAAGCAATCTGATTTTCTGGAAGGTACGAACAAAAGCATATCTGCAAAGTCTTGGTGCAGATGTTTGGGCAATCGTGCAAGAAGGTTATCAATACCTGGCAAATATTCCTACTGATGCAGCTGAAAGAAAGAAGTATGAAATTAATGCCAAAGCAGTGAATGTCTTATTGGGAAGCATGTCTGAATCAGAATTTTCTAAAGTGATGCAGCTACATTCAGCAAAAGATATATGGGACAAAATCATTCTAAGCTATGAAGGAGACACAAAGGTAAAAAGTGCAAAACTCCAATCTCTTAGAATTGAATATGAAAATTTGAAAATGCATAGTGATGAGAATGTTGCCAGTTTCTTTCTTCATCTGGATGATATTGTAAATCGGATGAGAAATTTGGGTGAAACCATAACTGATACTACTCTGGTGGAAAAGGTCTTAAGATCTTTGACTTCAAAATTTGACTCTAAAGTTTCAGCTATTGAAGAAAGGCAAGATCTGAAAACTCTTACTATTTTTCAATTACATGGTACTCTGACTGCTTTTGAAATGAGACAAGGAGGTCCTTCTCAAATAAGAGAAGCTGCTTTTAAGGCATCTACAAAAGGAAAGGAAAAGGAAGGTGTCAAAGAATCCAGCTATATATCCGATGAAGAAGAAGCGAATTTCGTGAGAAAGCTCCAACTAGGTACTGGAAGATTCAAAGGTAAGCTTCCCTTAAAATGTTTTGAGTGTGGAAAAGTTGGTCATTATGCTGCTAAATGTCCTTATAGAGAAAAGCATGGTAAAGGGAAACAATTTGAAAAGAGAAAGAGTTATTATGCAAAAGAAGATGATGATGAAGTGTCCAGTGAAGATGAAGAAGATTATGACCAAGATCTGAAAGTGCTCATGGCTAAGAAGCAAAAGAAGAAGGTTACTCGAGGAAAGGAGATACCTCAGAAATCATGTATAGAAAAAATTGAAGAAGATGAAACAGATTCCGACGAAGATCTACAAGCACTCATGGCAAAGAAGAAAAAGGAGAAGGCCACGTGTAATACTCTTCTTTGTGAAAACAATAGTAAAGATAGTGAAAGTAAAGTTGTGGATCTAGAAGAAGGTCTCAAGATTAAAGAAGAAGAACTACAAAGTTCATACAATAAGCAAGAAACTATCTATAAAGAGATGATCTCACAAATGAAAGATCAAATAGAAATGCTGAATGAACAGGTAGACAAGTATCAAAGGTTTCATACTTATGCATACAATCGAATTAAAGATCTAGAAGTAGATCTTGAAAAATCAAGCAAGAAGAATGAAGGACTTGAAGCTGCTATCATCTTTCTGCAAGCAGAGCTAGAAGCATCAAGTAAGGAGAATGAGGAACCTCTACAATCCTTTGAAAAGGAAGGCCTTGAAGCAGAAATTATCTCTCTCAAAGAAGATCTGGAAAAATCAAATAAGAAGAATGAAGAGCTGGAACAAACATGTGAAGAAAACTAAAATTGGCTGAAAGAAGAGATCCTAAATCTGAAGGATCAAGTTGAAGATGGAAGAAGAAAAGAAGAAAGCATGACAAAGCAATGTCAAGCCTTGGAGGTTGAGGTAAACATTCTCAAAGGTAAATTAGAAGAAAAGGTTAAACTTTTGAGGTTTCAAGATAGTAATAACACTTTGGACAATATTCTAAGTAATCAAAGGTCTCCTGCAATCAAACTTGGTCTTGGTTTCCATGAAACTGTTAAAGGTGAATCTAGCTCACAAGGAAGTGCAAAAAATTCAGAGGATGTCAATGCAACACCTGAAGTGTTGAAAGAAATAAAAGATCAACCAACAATCATGAATTCTCAAAAGAATTCATTCAAGAACGTTGAATGTTTTAAATGTCATAATTATGGGCATGTTGCAGCAAATTGCAGGAGCAGATCATTTCAGCCACAAACAAACAAGTTCTACTCAGAAAGGTACTCTAGCTTCTTCAAGGGATATTGTTTTTCATGTAACAAGTATGGACATAAAGCAGCTGATTGTAAAAGGAGGAAGAATAGAAATACTCATTATGATTCTTATGTTTATTTCTCTGGCCACATGAGATGTTATGCTTGTAATAAGTATGGACATGTAGAAAAAGAATGCAGGATGAACAGATCCGGGAAAGTGGACAATTTTCAAAAGACATAGTAGGTGCTCAAGCAAATTTGGAAAAAGAATAGAGGACCGATCAGAAACGAGGGGAATTGTAGACCATCGTATGTTTTATCCGCTTTCCTCGAAGCTTACTCATTGATCACAGAATGATGGCCATACGAGAGATTTAGTAATGTATCGCTGTTTGTGGGGAGCAATGCATGATGACTTTCATGGTTGATTTGATTATACTGGTTATGTTTACTTCTGACAGCGCATCTGATGTGGAAAGGACAGGTACAGGAGGTACAAGCTCAGGAAGAAATGAAGGAAGATGAAAAATTTCTATGCTTCACTTTCCATACGTGAGTTCTATGAAACAAAGTCGCGTATACACGCGAAATTCTAATGGTATTACCGTATCGCTGATGCGTATCATGATGTTAGGTTCTCATTCCATAGGTCAAGATCCTGAGCAAGTAGGTCTGCAGGCAGTCTGACTGATGATGATTGCACTGTTAGCATCATTCTAGTTATACTCATGATAATGAAATGATGCATGGGTTCTTGTGTTGAAGATTATGGATGAAGCTTGGTTGCTTTATGATGAAGAGCATTCATTGTTGAGATGAAAGTCTTATAGTTCAGAGATGAGGATAGATCATGCAGAGATTGTTGTTGATGTCTTACTGTTGAAGGTGTCTCAGATTGCACAAGTTAAGAAAGAAGCACTGGTTTAGGGGGAGTAGCAGGTTGAATTCTAATGGTTGCATTGTTGGAAATATGACTGCTTATTCTTTGGTCTTGGTGATACTCATGCTCAAATGATGATGATTTGGTACATGGATTATTATGATGATATTTTGAGCCCTGATTGCTGATAAGTATCTTTGTGTGGATGAGTTGGATATCGTTTGTTTCAGATCATATAGAGTTTGGTTGCTATGGTTGAGATATTTTGCCTACATATGTTACTTCATGTAACATCTTGAAGATCATGGTGATTTTGGACCACATGGATGATTGCTTGACACATATCTGAAGATACTGTTCTGGTATGATAATCTCTTTTGGAAAGAATGTATTGATGCTGCAAAGGATCTGAAGGCTTGGTTACTAATGGGCTTATGCTACAACCATTGGATGACGCTTGAAGACACAACTACACCATTCTATCTATCTGTAGTCCAGGGAAGCATTCAAATATCTCAGAAAGAAGCTGAGCACTGTCTTTACCTTACAAAGAATCAGATCTGGTTGAAATTTAGAAGATGTCTTGAGATACGCGGATTTCCTGAAACACAGTCGCGTATATACGCGAGTTCCTGCACAGAAAACCGCGTATGACAAATTGCTGACAATTTTTGGTTGGTTCAGCTCTCTTCAGCATAGCTGCAATGCTGTTTGGTATCTCTGATACTGTTTGGTATCTCTGGTGGTGTTCCAGTTCTCATAATTATGTTTCTAATGTTTTGATGAAGATGCCTTGATGATTTGTTGGTAGTTTTCAGGATGCACAAACTAAGGGGGAGCCTTAGTCATTTGGAAAGATTGCTTGGTTGCACAGATTCAGGAGGAGCATTAGCTTTGCTAAGTATAATGCATTGCTGGCATTATGATTGTTCTATTATATGATCTCTCTTGAGGTCTTCTTGGTATTGGTTATGAAAAGTCATTTTTGATGAAAAGGTCATGTGGAGACCCATGTTGTAAAATTGTAATATTCAGTCATGTAAGGACTTGTCAATTTTGTAAACCCACTTGGTTGGGTAGCTGAGTCAAATTTTGTAAACCCACTTGGTTGGGTAGCTGAGTCAAATTTGTAAACCCATTTGGTTGGGTAGTTGAGTCTCATATGTAAATCCACTTGGATGGATAATTGATGTAAGTATGAGTCTTTGGTGATAGGAAGTTCATAGAGTCATGTACTTCATTGACAAATATGTTTGAAGATTCAGCATGAACTCAGGGGGAGTTTGGCCACTTCAGCACATATCAGATCTGCAGAAAGGGGGAGAGTGTTGGTTTTTGATCCGCCCTTTGCCCTTGATGTCAAAGGGGGAGAATGACATGGTGTTTGAATGAAGAGAAGATAATGATGTCAAATATTTGGGAGAGTGACATGGTAAATAGGGAGAGTGACATGGTGTCATTGTATTCTTAATGTATCTATCTGTTGTGGTAACCAAACACCATCATGGTTGCCATCAAGTCCAAAGGGGGAGATTGTTGGAAATATGATGCAGGATGTTGTCCTTGATGGCAACCCACTGAATGAAGATGAAGACATTTGACTGTTGACATGTGTTGTCCTTGATGGCAATCCACCTGATGAAGTTATGCTTGACTTGATGGACTTGGTAAATGATGTAAATCTGATGTGATATGATGTTTGTTGACAATATGATGCTAAGTGTTGTCCTTGAAAGGCAACCCACTTGATAAAGATGATGACAACTTACTTGATGAAGTTGTGCTTGAGAGAATATGTTCCTGATGAAGAAAATATGATGTAGCTACAGTGTGTACAGAAGGCAATGAACAAAGGAATTCAACATGTGCTAATTCTGTGATGAAAAAGAGTATGTTTCCTGGTATACGCGGATTGGCCTAGGGAAAGTCGCGTATGCACGCGGAAAAGAACGTGCCAAGTCGCGTACGGGCTAAAGCGCTCAAAAAGTGAAAAACCAAGGGTAACCACCATGGTATTGACCCATTGTATTGGGTAATGATCCGCCTAATTGACCCCGTCCAGGTAGTTTTGGGCTCATGGTATTTCTTTGGCCCATGGTATTGAAAAAGGGGCTCATGGTATTGAAAAAGGGAAAACCTATATAAGGAGAAGAATTTCATTGTGCAAATGATGAGTGTGGGTGAAAGATGTCTGAGCTTGAATGAATACTTCTCTCTGAAGTATATCTGAATGGAAAGGGTTACACTTGAATGATAAATCTGAATGTATGATGCACCAATGATGAAGAAGGGGATCTAGATCTGAATTGCTCTTGTATTTGCTAGATCCGATTATGGAAGGCTTAGATCTGTGATGAGGCGAGCATCTAGGCGAACATCTGTCTGAAGCAAAAGGGTAGATCTGAACTGAATATCTGATCTGATGAAGTATGCTGCTCTGTAATGATTGAAGATATATACGCTACTTCGCCGCGGAGGAAGCGCGTATATACGCGGCTTCAGCGAAGAGAAAGCGCGTATGCGCAATAAAATATACACTGAGGTATACGCTGGTTTGTGTGGACAGAAACGCGTATATACGCGACATCAGTGAAGTAAAAGCGCGTATGCAAACTAGGGTTTGCTGAAGCAAGGGGTATGAAATATCTGATCTGTTCTGCTGTGTTTCTGCTATCTGATCTGTGTTGATATGTATCTGTTGATGATGTATGTTTGTGCTTAAAAGTATGAAAAGGGTTCAGTCCGGAAATATGATGAATTGTGGCCTGCAAGTTGTGTTCTATTGAAGTTGTTGGATCCAGTGTGAAAATTGATGAAACGTGGTCCAAGGTGGTGCTGAGGGTTGTAGCTTTCAGTCAGGGGGTTGTAGCTCCCTTCCAGGTGAGGCTGGTAAACGAGATCGGGGGTCGTAGCTCCCTTCCAGGAGAGGCTGGTAAACGAGTCAGGGGGTTGGAGCTCCCTTCCAGGAGAGGCTGGTAAACGAGCGCAGGTGGGTGCCTGCGTGCTGGTCAAGTCTGCGCCAGCACATATGTTGTAAGATGCTTTCTCTATAATAAAATATTGAAGGCTGAGCAACTGCAGCGGTGGTTTTCTCCCGATTTGGGTTTCCACCTAAAAATCCTGGTGTTCATGTGTGATCCTTTGTGTGATGGTTTATTCTGTTCTTACTGCACATGTTTACTGTTTATTGAACATCTGACGAATGAATGATGGAATAATATAAGTGAATATTTAATGACAAATCTAGATCTCTGTGTATACGCTAGTTTCATAAAGGGGATCCGCGTATATACGCTAGTTTACTGAAGGAAAGTAGCGTATGGGTTTTAAGGAATGAAAAAGCAAAAAGATTTGATTATGCAGTAAATACTTATTCACCCCCCCCCCCTCTCAGTATTTTTCCCAACAAAAATGCCAGGTCAAAGACCGCGAAGATCGATCATAAGGTCCTAGGGCACGTAAAACAACGCCAACAGGGTTTCACCATCAGCAGAATGTTCTTTCCCATGAAAGGACGAAGTGCCCATGCAGTTTTCATTCCATGTCATGTTCTAGAGGAGTTTTCTGCCCTGAAAACCATCTTGATGCAATCAGAAGCATTTGTTATACAGTATGGCGGAATTCACAGTCATTTATTTACCTTCTTGTTTATTCACCAAAGTACTACAGATTACTGCAGCCAAAGTACATCAGAGACATGTCGGAGTAAATGGAAGCTTGGAGAAGACCACTCTTTCACCCAAAGAGTGCCATAGATAAATGCACAGAATTTAAACAGAATGGGCTTTGGCCCTCTTTCTTTTCTGAGTTTTAACGCTTCATTTATTCTTTCACCTACCTCCTCTACTCTCTTCAGCTATAAAATTCATGAAGGAACTCATTGTAAAGGTTGTTGTTGATCGGATATCTAAGATTTGCAAGCTGTTTCCTTTGAGACAGTCTCTATGTGAAGTTGTAATATAGGCTAAGGAAGATGTATTCAGACTTAATATTCAAGCTGTTGGAAATGTTGTACATGACTGGTGTTCCTCTTAATATGAAAATAACATTTCTTCAGATCCTGATTTAAAGCAGTTGGTGATGTTTTTCTATCTTTGTGTTTTAATTCATTTCATTACATTTCATCTGGCATGCATCAGAAATTTGGCATAGGATTTGCCCTTGTTAGGTACCCTGTGTTGCCGCTCTCCATGCCTTTAATGTTTTTCTGATATATGTGTATCTGAGGATTGATTTCAATTGACCTAACTAGTGTAGTGGTCAGATATATCACTAGCTGATGTATGAATTAATGAGATCAGCGTTTCAGATGTTCTTGTTAAGGTTTAATTAAATGAACTAGGAACATTGGGAGGTCTAGAATTTGGTTTATATCTCACTAGGATCCTTTTCTAATTGGTTAAACTCTGATAATTTCCCTTAATCTGGAGGCCGAAGCATTGAGAGTTCAAAGTCTCTCTCTGATCTCAGGTCTTTAACTTTGTGTTCCAAATCTTAAATGTTCCTTGTCCAAAGAGTTAGCCTTTGGATTCTAGATCACATGTGTTCAATGGCATGCCTTGTCCCTAGATCTAATCTCTAAAGGTCACCTTGAAGGTTTCCTTGCTTTCACCATTCCCTCTTACCCTTTCAAGCTATATTATCATCTTTAAGATCCAAATGCTTTAGATGACTAGGCCAACTGAAAGCCTGCATATTGAACAGCAAGTAAACCGTTTCCTGACTCCATTTGCCCAATGTTCTTGAATGTTCCCTGAGATATCTCTCCTTTGTCTAGAATCCTCTTTGTTCAGCCTTGTCTCATTTTAGACCCTTCTTTCCGGATTCCCAACAACCAAACCAAACCAATCAAACAAACAAACCCTGTGCCTATAACTATCCTAATATCTTAACTTTGAGCTTCAAAGACAAAAACATTTGCTCATATAGAGATATCCCTCTCTGGACCCAAGAGGGCCAGATCCTGAGATATGAAAGTGGTTCTGATGTTGTCTCATATTTTGGTCTTGCCAATCTGGCCAAAACATAGGAACCCCAACAATTCTTATGCAAGTAAGAAACAATTTTTGATTGATATTGAACTCTTCCACCACCTAGCGTATGATATCTATGTACATGCATAATCTCAATTGTGTTTCCGTATTATGAAGTTGAGACCTTGTCTTGTTATTAATTGTTTGTGCAGAAGTAATTAGATTGCCCTAGTCTGATGGTTGTGACTATTGGTGCATCTTTCAGATCCTCTAGTAATTCCTCTTCAAATAGCTCATAAATGGTATTCTAGGATGAATAACCAGAGTTTTTTTTTTATATTGTATCTGAGAAAAGGAATGTCTTAGACAATTTTTTGTTAATTTCTTATTTAAATGCTCGAGTCGACACTTTCAAATGAGAATTATTTTTCACTTTAGCCATAGTATCCTATTTATGGGGGCTTATTTCATAATTCACATGTAATGGAAAATAGCAAGGTCAAGAAGAATTATTGTAATTAGTGCAAAAAATGGTGTAAAAAGGGTTAAATCTAGACTTAGCAAGTGATAAGATGGGATAAATGTAGTCATTATCATGATTCATCGTAATAAGTAAATTCATTAAAGTTAAAGGCCCAAGGTTCAATTTTTAATTTGTAACGACACATTCAATGGGCTAGATGGCACAAACATATCAACGATATTTGATAGTTGACAGGTGATGTGTCATATTTTATCATCCCATAAGGATGCATCCTGACAAAAGAACATCTAGTGTTTTATTTTCAATTTTTACGTTGGACGATATGGCTAGGCTATAGGCCTATGTGGAATATGTGGAATGTATGCTATTGTGTACCAATTGGAAGTAGATAAGTGGGGCCTACATGGTCATGAGTTGTTCCACTGGGTTAATCCTGGAATTTGTGAAAATGTATATGAAGTGAATTCTTAGAGACATAACAATAGTAATGTCACGTTTAAAAATTTATGAGGCCTCTCAAGCTCTTCCCATAAGAGGTATCCTAGTGGAAACAAAAGACGTAGTCTAAAAAACCCACAAAATAACTCAGAAATTATGGTAAGATTTTGAAAGATTTCAGTAAATATATATCAGAATATTGTTTATAGTTGTTAAAATTCAGTATTTTGGGTGCTTTAAGGGTTTTTGATAGTGTTGAATTCATTTGTACTATCAAAAATGCAATTCAAATGCTCCAACTATCTATTTTTTTTATTTTTTTTTACTGTATTTCGGTAAAAAAAATATCGTCCAGGTTATTCTATTGCGTGGGTAGACAAATCCGAAAAAAAGGTAAATAAAATGAGAATTTAGGGTAAGTTAAACATGAATGATGCACTACATGATTTTACAGTGAAAACCAAACAACATTTAATATGTATACATTCATGTGGGCCCTAACATGTCATCCCACAAAAGGGATATTGGTGGAAAATGAAATGATAAGTTAAACTAAGGGTTAGGGTATAATCATTGATCCATATGTTTGGTAGTGGATCTACGAGTGTGCATGCCTTGGAAATATGCAAATATTATGTATAACACAATTCTAAAGCCTGATTTAAATAAATTTAAGTTTCAGCCACAGTGGTTCTAAGTCAAAAAATTCTTGCATTTTATTTATTTCATTTTAATAATAACTTATCTATTAAAACAAATGTATTTTATTTTAATAATAACTTATTTATGAAAAAAAATATTATTTAAAAGGTTTAAAATTTAAAAAATCAAGGAAGAAGGGTCCCTATTATTATTAGTAATATTATTGTTAAATTTTAATTGGGGGTGATGCTTTCCATAACAGGGTATTAAAACCATGTAGAATGTGGTTGTTAAGAGTTGATTTGGTTTAACCATGATTAAATATTCTTGCACTATTGAAAAATGAATTTATATTAAAAACTAAATAATGGAAGAAATTAAATATTAAATAAATCTTAAATATTTTTTTGTTAATTAATTTTTTTTTATATTATATCATAAAAATATAATACATCTCTCATCCCTTTCCATACTTATTGGTCTACCTTATCATAAACGAAATTAAACCAATGCTACTAGATGTGTCTTACCAATATTTTCTCTATCAAAATAATGAAAATTATAGCTATTGTTTGAGCTATCCTATGTTTAGACATATCTTTGGGTACATTGTAAAAAATGGCACATGTCATCTACGAGGTGGAGCTAGCCATCCATATATCTATAAAAATAAGAAAAATTACCAATCCAAAACATATAGAAAAAAAAGACTTGTGCATGCATTATTCGGCTCGATACATTTTTGGGTCCAGATCCAATGAGCTTGGGCCTGCTAGAGATTGATGCTTGCATTAAATATGTCCCTTGATATGTGTCATATGCTAATCTGTGCTAAAAAAGAAACTATGCTAGTGACCTTAAATCGTTTTGATTTCATTGACGTGCAAAATTATCTTGTTCTGGTCCTCATGTTTTTTCTTGAGGATTCAACTAAGTAGAGTTTTCATTTTCCAATGTATGGTGAGAAAGTTAAAATGTTGAATTTTCTATCCCTTGGTGTGGCTAGGATTAGAGATCAAACCTATATTAATATAGCCACCTTGCATACTGTTGGGAACGAAATATGGCTACCTTTCTGACCATTTTTATCATCCTTTTTTATCCTTTTGTGTTTAATTACCTACATTTTCTATGCTAAACTTATGAAGTAAATACCCCTAACTTGTACAATTGTAATATTTTGATTAATGAAGTAAAGTCACGGAGTATTACCTATTTGCGTCACTAATATATGTGCTTGACTGCAGTTTGGAGAACAAGAACCCTCACTCCAGCGGTTTGCAATAGATTTGGTAACGGTCAGCTATAAGGAGATCGCGCAACTGGAGTCACGATTCCCTGGGCCTATTCTTGGCCCCTTGTTCTATCTTGGACATCTGATGTTTGTGATATTAAAACTAATGTGTGTTTATGAATGCATGGTTACCATGTTCCGGGGAGATCTATTATTCTCTCGCGCTGTGTATAAAATGGATATTGTTCCAGTAAATGGGGGTTCTCGAAAGGATATTGTAATCACATCTTACATATTAATAAAGTACTTCTATTTTTTCTGTTCTAAGCATCTTCGTGACTAACACAGCCCTAGTCAGAGAGCTGGGCCCACTCTTCTGATCAGGTGCTGCGTCTGTGTGTGTGTGAATTGTTTCTTTGTTATGGTTACTGTTATTATTCTTTACTGTTAAGATTTCTTTGAAGTTTAGTATTTGATTTAATCTCGTGGAAATGTTTTGAACCTTGATTATAAACCCTTGGTTAAGACGGATTATGTGTTTGTTCCTGCATATACCTTACGTGTTGCCTTGAAAGGATACAATCCGAGATTGATAAAATTAATGTCGGATTAGGGTGAATAAATCATTCTTACCTGGACACCAACATTTTGGCGTTGTTTCAGGGGAGGCTAACAAGGTGAAAGCAATGATTCAAATCAACCAGAGGGTCAATCTCTCGTCCTTGGGAGAGATCGAGCTTTCTCACTTTGCTTCAAGTCTTGAGCATAGGTTTTGATTTTGGTTTATTTATTTCTGTTTTTGTTTTGGATTTAGGGCCATCTTCTTGTTCTGGGGCGAGAGGAGGCTTTTGACGCCCTGCTCTAGGCCCTGAGTGGAGTTATTTATTTTTTAATTTCATGTGTTTTCTTGTGGGGAACCCTTAGCTTTACCTTGGAGAGGGAGGAGTCCTTTGACACCCTACTTTAGATCTGGGAGTATTAATTCTTCCTGTGGATTGTGTTGTTTTGGTTCTTTTCCCAGGGAGGGAGGAGTTCTTTATCGCCCTACTCCAGGCCTAAAACCCTAGCTTTTTGTTCTGTTGTCTTTATTTTCTTTTTCTTTGTGAACTCTTTTATCTTGGGGAAGGAATGGTCTTTTGACACCTTACTCCAAGATTGGAGCATTGTAGGTTCATACACAGGCCTTCCATCATACCAATTTTTGTATGAACAAAAAACCAAATAAGAGGGGTGGAGTGAGAGCCTTAAAAATGGGAAGACCGGATCTGGGAAGAAAAACTTATATTCAGCAGATTATAGAAAAGGCAGAGTCATAAGCATCTTCTTGTGTAGCTATAAGGCCAGGGGCTAGGAGAGTGAAGTCTGAGGTACAGTCAGTGGATCAACCAATGCAGTCGGTGGTATCCCTTCGTGATTTGGTACAACAAGGTCCTCCAACAGTAGAAGAAATAATCAACAGTAGACCGGACCGAGAGGATATTGTGCTGGTAATAACAGAGGAATAAATCGCAAGAAGAACATTGATGGAGTCAGACTAATCTAGAAAGGGAAAGGAAGTTGTAATCGAGGGATTGAACCATTAGGACATAAGAAGAAGAAACGAGGGGATATTGGTATCTCCAAGAGATCGGAGAAGTTCCACTAAAGCAACTCACGTCCCAATAGTGAGGAGTACTTGACCATCCTCCACGGAGCCTGTTGAAATCCACAACTATTATTGGAAGATGTTTATGGCTCCCACAACCTCCACTATCGAATTTTCCATTCCGAATCTGGGAGCTGGCATGCCTACAAAGCCTATCCCATTGGTAGCCTTACCGAACTTCCATGGGCTTGTTTTAGAGGATCCCGACACATTTTTATTTGAGTTTGACATAGTGTGTCGGGGGTATGATTACATGACAGATTCCTAGAAGTTAAATATTTTTCCTTCTACACTAAAAGGGACGGATCTGTGATGGTTTATGGGCCTTGGAGGAAAATCCATTTCCATATGGAATGATATACAAATAGCTTTTCTAGAAAAGTACTGAGATTACTACAAATCTCGCAACGTCAGGGAGGAGCTTTTCAAGTTCACATAAAAAGAAGATGAAAGTTTGAAAGATTGTGTGGAGAGGTTTAAGTACCTCTTACAGAGGCCAGGTCATTCTGATCTGGATAAGGAAATTTTGAAGGTTATCATCCTTTGATCCTTCGATCCTTTCGAGAGGACTCAATGGAGCTATTGAATATTGTGGGAAATGGAAACATCTCCAAGGAAACCTTTGAAGGTATTTGCAATTTGTGTATCCAGTACTCAAGGGGGTTTGCAAGAAACAGATCAGGGATCCATTCAGTAAAAGGATCTGGTAGGGGTGTTACAAAAATAGAAATCAAGAACCTGCTAGACAACTTAAGGACAGATATTCTTAGTACCCTGTCAACACAAATGGACACTTTGCAAGTAAAGTAGAAGCAGTTGGAACTGGATAGGACCACGGCAATCTTTTGCCTAAAGTGCAAGAAGAATCATCTAGAAAGGGAATGCCCATTAAAGTCCATAGAAAAATGTGACATCTATGAGCTGAGTCATGTAACAAGCCCATATCCTTCCTTGAAAGTGGTGTTTCAAGGAGCAGGGGAGGACACAGAGCAATTATACCTTATGGGTGCCAGGAAGTCATGGCAACTACGACCACCGATGGGAAATCAAGGTATGTACCCAGATCCATCTCAATATTTCAATAACTACAACATGAATCCTCAAACCATACCTTATCTCTCTATGTGGCCACAATATCAATACCCACTATGGCAGCAATGGAACCCTCAAGCGAATATGAGCTCACTGTGGGCTCCAACTTGGCGAGGACCCTCTTTAGGGAAGTTTCCCCAAAAAATTCCACAACAGCAACTCCATTTACCCTCCAATGTCCCTCCTGGTAATCAGTATGTCCATCCTCAGCTTTAAATGTAACGTAATCCTAATCCCAATAATAAAGGAGCCCATCAAGCTGATGTTATTAACCTACCTTCATATAGTATCTCTCCTTCAGAACTGTATGAAATGAATTTTCAATTAGGTCGAACAATCAATGACCAACCCCCTCCGATTATCACAGAACAACTTGATAATGAAGAAAGAGAGGCACAACTGACTAGTACAGAGCCAAAAAAAACTATTAAAAACTAGGTGCCTCCTGTAAAACAACATCAATCTAAACCACCTTACCCAGAGAGATTAACTATGAGTAAACCAAGCCCACAAGCTAAATTTGATTTATTAGGATAATTGCATAATTTATTTGTTAAAATTCCCTTGTTACAAGCCATGAAGGGTGTGCCAATTTATGTAAAGACTCTTAGGGAATATTGTATAAAGAAACCTGCAAAGAAAAATAAGGACCCCCTCACTATACATGTTATGGGAAAATTATCAGACTTCATGATGGGAAAATCAATACCAGTGAAATATGGAGATTCGATGAACCCGGTTTTGACAGTAGAAATTAATGGGGTAGAGATTTAAAATGTGTTGGTATATCTGGGCATTGCCATCGATATAATCACCACTGAAACCATGCAAACATTAAGCCTTCAAAATTTGAAGCATACACCTATAGTTTTGGATTTGGCAAATCGATCTACAGTTAAACCTGTAGGGAAGTTGAAGGATGTGAAAATTTCACTATATGCATGGCATTACCCCGTATATTTCCTAGTATTTCATACACAGTCTTCAGTGGGTGATCACCCCCTGATTCTGAGTAGGCCATGGTTGGCTATTGCAGATGCTTATATTGGGTGTCGTTCAGGGAATATGGTTATCTCTAATGGGAATAACACCAAGAACTTGGTACTATACCCACCTCCAGAACCATATGCACCTAAGAATTCAGCAAGTGAAAAGAAGGATGTATCTATGATAGAGGTTGAAGATGAAGCAATGAGATTGGTCCTTAATATCGGACAGGCCATTAAGTTGAAAAAGGAATCAGAAGATGACGTGATCACTTCCTTCATGAATGATCCTTGTTCCGTTTCAAAGTCAAATTAGCAGGTCTTAGAATCCATCCTAAGCTATGAAAATTAGGAAGTTATTGAAACAGTGGAAGAATTAGAGGAAGATGTTGATGCACCTCATTAAAGTGTTCAAGTAGAGATAGAACCAAGGAAAAATTTTAATATTAATCTGGGTTTGTTAGAATCCCAGAAGAATCAGTTGGTAGATGTTCTTCAGAAGCATAAGGAAGCTTTTTCTTGGGATTATTCATACATGAATGAGATCCCTGCCAACTTATGCACCCATCACATATATATCAAGGAAGATTGTAGTCTTATAAGACAACCTCAGAGAAGGATGAATCTTGCATTGAAAAACATTGTAAAGGAAGAGATTCAGAAATTATTGGATGTGGGTTTTATCTACCCTACCTCAGACAACCAATGGGTCTCACCATTGGTAATGGTTCCTAAGAAGAATGGTAAATGGCAGATCTGCATGGATTATCAAGAGTTAAATAAGGCAACGCAGAAGGACCATTTTCCCCTACAATTTATCGATCAAGTTTTAGACACATTGGCTGGCAAGAAATTTTTCTCGTTTCTGGATGGGTTTAGTGGATATAATCAAATCTAGATCACTCCTGAGGACCAGGATAAGACCACTTTCACATGCCCTTGGGGAACATTCACATACTGGGTCCTTCCTTTTGGCCTGAGTAATGCCCCTACAACATTCCAGAGGGAAACTATAGGAATCTTCTCTTATCTAATAGATGATGGTGTTGAAATTTATATGGATGAATTCACTCCATATGGGGACTCATTCTTAGAGGGGCTAAGAAATTTAGAAAAAGTTCTTGAAAGATTTATACAAGCGTGTGTCTCGCTGAGTATAGTAAAATGCCACATGATGATGGAAAAAGGAATTGTTCTGGGACATTTTCTTTCGGCTGAAGGAATCAGGATGGACCTAGCAAAAATAAAGGTAATTATGCACTTTCCAACACCTAAAACACCCACATAGGTATGTAGTTTCATTGGATGTGTTGGTTATTATAGGTTCATAGAAAATTTTGCAAAAGTATCACACCCACTATTTCAGTTACTAACAAAAGACTCTGAATTTGTGTGATCAGATGACTGTGATATAGCCTTCACAATAATTAAAGAATTAGTCTGCAGTGCCCCAATTCTTGGAGGACCACACTGGGCATTAAATTTTCACATTCATACGGATGCTTCCCAAATAGAAACTTGTGCGGTACTGGGATAGCAAGAGGATAAAGTACCTTACGCAGTATACTATGTTAGTAATAATTTGGCCCCTGCTGAATTAAACTACACTGTGACTGAGAAAGAGTTCCTTGCTATCGTTTATGCCATCAAAAAGTTCCAGAATTATATTACTAGGTATTCTACTTTTGTGCACACTGATCATGCAGCCATCAAGTATTTAATGAAAAAACCTGTTACCCCTGGTCGTGTTACAAGATGGTTGTTGCTACTATAAGAATTTGATATTACTATAGTAGATAAAGTAGGGAAACACAATGTGGTTGTAGATTTCTTATCTAGGATAGAACATGATGGTAAGAATACACTAGTTGAAGAAAATTTCCCAGATGAGCATATTTTTTCAGTTTCTGCTAACACTCCATGGTATGTAGATATTGCTAATTATCTTGCTACAGGTGAGGTGCCTCGACACTTGTCCTTTAAGGAGCAAAGGAAGATCATTCACTAGAGTACCCGATACTCATGGATGGCAGGATATCTCTTCCATACAGGGATTGAACAACAGATCTGGCGTTGTGTGGAAAAGGATGATATTTATGAGATCTTAAAGGCTTCACATGATGGGCCTTGTGGAGGACATTTTGCAGACAAAAGGATAGGTGATAAAGTGTTGCAGATGGGATATTACTGGCCCTCCATCTTTCATGATGCTCGAGATTATATTCCAAGGTGTGATAGCTGTCAGCGGATGGGAAAACATGGGAGAGTAGATGAAATGCATCTTTAACCCCAGATAGTCCTTGAACCATTTGAGAAATGGGCCATAAATTTCATTAGACCCTTTAACCCACCTTCTCATAAAAAATCCTACATCCTAGTTTGTACTGATTATGTAACTAAATGGGTGGAAGCTAGAGCAGTCATGAAAGAAACATAACAAGTAGTGGTAGACTTCCTTTTTTAAGAAATATTTGCTCGGTACGGGACTCCTAGAGAAATTGTATCAGACGGAGGATCATAGTTCACATCCCATATGATAGAGAAAGTGATGCAGAAATACGGGGTCAAACATAGATTAACAACCCCCCATCATCCACAGGCAAATGGGCATGTAGAGAGTAAAAAAAAGGTATTGGAAAATATCTTGACAAAGACAATAGCAAGTCATCGCTGGGATTGGGCACAAAAACTCCCAGAAGGTTTATGGGCCTATAGAACAACATAGCAGAACAAAACGGTGTTTTCTCCATTTGAATTATTTTATGGGAGATCCCCTTTGTTTCTGGTAGAATTTGAAATTAGCACACTCAGAACAACTCTGGAAGTAGGATTAGATCTATCAAAAGCATAGAAACACTGATTGGAATAGCTGAATGAGTTAGATGAGATTTGATCAGTAGCTGTCCAAAGAACTACTGCTAGTAAAAAACAGAGAATGAAATGGCATGATAAATTTATCAAAACTAAGGTGTTTCATGAAGGGGATTGGGTGTTACTGTATGACTCCAGATTTAAGGATTTCAAATGCAAGCTTTGCATACACTAGATGGGACCATATCAAGTGGATGTAGTGTTCGACAATGGAATGGTTAGATTAATTACAATTGATGAGAATCAGACCATGTTTGTGGTGAATGGACACCATCTAAAATCATACCATCGTCCATCCTCTAAAGATGCCTTTGTCAAAACTGTTTCAGATTCAACTGATCTAATGGTTATTGAAATATAGGACACTCTCACTCTTCCTTAAAAAAAATATAAATAAATAAATTTAAAATTAAAAAAAAAAAATGATGATAATATGTGGTTATTACTTGTTTGTATTTTGCAGGAATAATAAAGAAATATGGCTAGGAGGAAAGTAACATTTGGTGTTTTACCCCATCAATGCTATTATACAGATATTTTGTTTCACTGATGTTGTTACTATGCAACCGCTGTTACTCTGTAGCTATTGATACTTTGAAGTTGTTGTTACTCGGTAACTGTTGTTACTCTGCAACTGTTGTTACTACGTAGCCGTTTTTACTCTAAATTTTTTGCTACACCACCGATGTTGTTACTCTAAAGTTGCTGCTACACCGCCGATGTTGTTACTCCAAAGTTGCTGCTACACTGCCGATGTTGTTACTGTGAAGTTGCTGCTACACCGCCGATGTTGTTACTTTGAAGTTGTTGCTGCACTTCCGATGCTGTTACTCTGAAGTTGCTGCTACATCACCAATGATGTTACTTCGAAGTTGTTGTTACTCTGCAACTGTTGTTACTTCGCAACTATTGTTACTCCACAACTGTCGTTACTCTGTAGCTGCCGTTACTCCGTAGCTGTTGTTACTCTGTAGTTGTTGTTACTCATTATTTTCGTTACTCACTATCCTTGTTATTCACTGACGTCGTTACCTGTTATGTTGATACTACGACAGATATTTCTACTTCTACTTCACTTTAAGGTAAGTCTGTAGGTACGTCTCCGTTTATTTTATGGATTTAATTAAATATTCCAAAAGGATGGTCAAACGTTCCGAGGATGACTGCCATTTAGTTGGGGGGAGGGAATCATCATAATGAATGAATACATACTTCGCAAAGGTATTTATGACACATGATTCCCACCTAACCAAATTTAATAATTTCAAGTACTCTATAATTATACCGTATGAGTTGGAATGCGAACTTGTATGCATAAAAGTCATATCAGTCACCTCCCAACATGTCGCATTAAATCCTGAGAATATCTAATAGTACTACCATATTCTTTCATTACTCCCAAGCATACTAGTATTTTTTATCCATTATATCGAAAAGTGGCCATGATGTTATTTCAATTGCTAACAGTTTGGAGCCCTGTCACTCTCCCCTGCCATCTAATTGTAGCTGTTGTGCTGACTCCGCCTCTACAGCAATGGGTGGTTGATCTGTGTGACATGAACTTGATGATTCAATGAGAATCCAGAGTATTTGGGAGGTATGGAAAGTATTTGAAAATGCAAGTTTGGATGTTTATTTTGACAGGCTGAACGAATGGCATGAAGAAATCGTGATGGAATTCGCATTAAATTTAGAAGGAGTTTCTCAGGTTCATGGAGTCGAAATTCCAGTGACAGAAGAAACCATCATGGAAGTCAGTGGATTGTCGAAAGTTAGTTTTCAAGGAGAACACCCCTCCCAGAACTCCCCGAAGCCTTTCTGCAAGCTAGAGAAAGTATTGTACAGAAGGGTTGGGGATATGACAAAACTTCATTACCTCGTCCATGGGGAGGAGTTGCAGAGGTTGTTATAAAGTATATGACATGTGAAGGAAGATATTCTACTATCTTCAAATATCACCTTCGCATATTGGCTCACCTGCGATTTCCACAAGCAGAGGCTTTTTTGATGAATGCGCCTTATTTTCTGTTAAGGAGCCTTCATTTGATGGAAAATTTGGCTCGGGGGGTGCGACAGGTGTTGGAAGTCCTCTTTCACCATGGGCTGGTCCATTTTCTATTAATGAACGCCATTGATAAGATCCCAATTCCGTGTGAACTCTTTCGTAATTCCACAGAGGAGGAAATAGAATCCGTTGTGGCTGCTAGGGAAGAAGAACTTGAAGCCATGCAGGAGGATGAAGAGGAGGATGAAGCCATGCAGGAAGATGTAGAGGATGATGATTACATTTATCAAGAGGATCCAGAACAGATGGAAATGGATACTGAAGAGTGTGAAGAAGAAATGATTCCCCAAGAGAAAGTTGAACTCGTGGAATCGATGGAAGCTACAAAGATACCCACTGGCACTACGGCTGAGGCTGTTTCACAAGAACCAACCCATCTGCGGAGTTAGCTGATCAAATAGATAGTGCGATGGGCATGGAGGTAAATTGAAAGAAAATAAAAAAGGGAAAATTTTTCGACATTAAGACCGAGGCCACTTTACAGGGAACTCCTGTCAACATGGAACCAATAGAGGAGGGTAATACGATTGAAGAAGAAGTCATGACCACTCTGACTAGAGAAACCTCAGAGGAAATGACAAGAGAACTAAGGTGTGAGGCTGACGCCGCCCCACAAGAACCAGTGTCAGCCTTGGGGCTGAATGCAGAGGATTTGTTCCAGTTCCCTTTATTTCTTCCTAGGGGAGCAAGGGTAACTCATTCCTCATGGCAAAGAGAGGAAGAATATTTTTCCATTCCTATGGCTTTGAATTTGAAACGAAGGCCATGACCGAAAGAGGCCCCAATAGGCATATCAATAGGAGAGCATCTTACCAGGCCACCACTAGTCACGGAGAATGTACATGATGAAAGAATGGCCATTGGTGAAGAGGAGGGACAAAGCGGAACGGTCCCGACGAATGAATCAATGGAGAACGTAGGCGTGAAAAGAGTGAAGCATGAAATAACATAATAAGAACAAGCAGAGGAGGCTAGACCTACCGTTGGCCCGACAGAGGTAGTCCCAAGGGATTTACCTCTAGCTACCGAGGCAGAAGAAACACAGGTCAAGCAAGAAGAGGCAGAGCTTTGTCGACAGCAAAGACTTCCCATCAAACAGAGATACTAACATCAGTTTAAGGAAGTAATGAGGCTCAATATGAAGGTAAGGTATTTGAGAAGGAAAGTGCACAGGATGCAGAAACGAATAAAAAGGTACAATCGGTGAGCCAGGAAATCCAAAGTCGTCAGGGTTGAAGTAGGAACTGAAATTGACCCGATTGAACAACTGTTTGAAACCAGAGAGTATTCCTTAATAGCCAAATTACATATGTGTAAGTATACTGTGGCCCAGTATAAATGAGATCAAAATAATTGAGGAGAGAGCCTCCAAAACCATCTTCGGATATGTGGAGTGCATAGATGTTATGAGATTAAGGCATGCGAAGTAGCAGCTCAAGGTGGAGTAGCTAGAAAAAAAAGTGGCCAAACTAAAAGATGATAAGGAACAAATGTTAAATCTGGTGCAAGAGGTGATGGAATGTCATCCCCCTGCTTCCTGTTATTCTTTAATCTTTCATGAACGTTTTCTTTTATTTTTCATGGAGAGCATAAAAAATGAGGTCAGTTATGAAATAGAAGATGGTGTACAATTCCTCCTAATCGTGAGGAATCATGATGTTCCAACTAAACATCTAATGTGTGAGTTTTACCTGCATGGATATTTGTTACGTCTGGAAAGATATTTTAACCCAATCCCATATGTAGGGTACATCCATTCGAGGGCCCTCACCTCTTATGCTTTCAATCAAATCCATTGGTAGAAGGCTTATAACACTTTTGAGTCTAATCAAGTTACAAAGCCATTTATAGTAAGAGGAGAACATGAGAGGTTAGATACAATGTACAATAAACACCATGCTTTTTTGAAATTTGAGGAGAACAAAGATAGAATTTTGAGGACACAAAGGTGGTGCCTCGACCTTTGTATTAATCAATTAACTATTTTTCAAAAAGAGGCCCTTAATTGTTGTTAGAGAAGGTGGATGATGTCACCGACAACTGTCTAGAACAGAGAGCCTTTTGGGGCACCCAAATTTGCGCAAGTACTCACCAGAGTACCCAGATATGTGGTATGTGTTCAAACATGTGGGATTTGGTGGATGGGGCTTCGGTTTCAGTATAATGTTATTTGGTTTCCTGCAAAAGTTTAGACCGCAGCATACAATGTTCCAGCAGATTGGTGGAAGGAAGTTCTCCTTTCAGATAGATTTAAAGTTCCAAGGACAGAGATGTCTTTAGAGTATGATCTTGTTGGGCTTCATGAAGCTCACGGTTTGTAAAACCCAGACCTATGGAGGCGGCAGACTGCATGAGGACATGCAGAAGGCTAGTTGGGGGGAGATGTTTGGCACCAAATATGTCTACCTTTCCGACCATTTTTATCATCCTTTTTGATCCTTTTGTGTTTAATTACCTACATTTTCTATGCTAAACTTATGAGGTAAATACCCCTAAATTGTCCAATTGGAATATTTTGATTAAGGAAGTAAATTCACAGAGTCTTACCTATTTGCAGCACTAAGATATGTGCTAGACTGCAGTTTGGAGAACAGGAACCATTGCTCTAGCAGTTTGTAATAGATTTGGTAATGGTCAGCTATAGGGAGATCGCGCAGCTGGAGTCATGATTCCCTAGGCCTATTCTTTGCCCCTTTTTCTATCCTGGACATATGATGTTTGTGTTGTTCCAACTGATGTGTATTTATGAATGCACGATTACCACATTCCATGGAGATCTGTTATTCTCTCGCGTTGTGTATAAAATGGATATTGTTCCTGTAAATGGGGGTTCCTGAAAGGATATTGTAATCACATCTTATAGATTAATAAATTACTTCTATTTTTTTTGTTCTAAGCATCTTCATGACTAACACAACCCTAATCAGAGAGTTGGGCCCACTCTTCTGATCAGGTGTTGCATCTGCGTGTGTGTGAATTGTTTCTTTGTTATGGTTATTGTTATTATTCTTTACTGTTAAGATTGTTTTGAAGTTCAGTATTTGATTTAATCTCGTAGAAATGTTTTGAACCTTGATTATAAACCCTTGGTTAAGACAGATTATGTGTTTGTTCCTGCATATACCTTGCACATTTTCTTGAAAGGATACGCTCCCGGATTGATAAAATTAATGTCGGATTAGGGTGGATAAATCATTCTTACCTGGACACCAACACATACAAGACTCTCAATTCAAACATCTATAAAATGATATACTATAACTGTTGAAGTTCTTGGCCAGACATGTTTTTACCAAGTTTCTTGTGATGTGATTGCTCCAAGCATCATTTTTCAATAATTGCATCCCTCCACACAACTAAACAACTCTCTTTCCTACCTTATCGTCCCTTGAGGCGACACTAGCACAATAGGTTCCATTCCTTTTCATTTAATGAATACTATGGAGGTATAAGCTAGTATATTTAGAGCCTTATGTCACCAAGTTGTAAAAAAAATAGGATTTACAGTGGAAAACTCCTAGTTACATCTTAGAATAAACATGGTTATAGTAGAAGAGGGTGGAATGCCAATGAGCTATATAGGAAAATGTTGGAGATGTGGAGGTTTCCATCTTAATTTCCTTGGATATTGAGGATTGTAACATGTGTGAATGGATGGAGGGGCTTCCACACCAACCCCCCTATTTAAGGTTAAGAGCAGTGGTGCGGTGGTGGGCCTTCATCCCCCCACCCCATTTTCTAACTCATTTTTCCACACCCACATTGAGGTAAAAATAATTAAATCTGATTAAATATAACCTTTATTAATAAAAATTATGAAAATTAAACTTTAAACCTTATTAATAAACATTATTACCAATAGTAATAATAAACCTTATTAATATTATTATTACTATTATTAAACTTTTCTAATCGAGGACTAATTTTGTCTAAGGTTAATTATGATTGATTATGGTGAAATAAGGTTAAATATAGTTGAATATGGTTTGATATTGACTAAGGATGATTGAGGTTGACTATGGTTGAAGAATATTGAATAAGGTTAACTGTCATCGACACATGGTTTATGATGATTGATTATGGTTAATTATATAAACGTTGACAACAAATATTGACTATATTTGACTATGTCATGACGCTGTGACATTTTTATTTATTCATCATAGTGTGAATTCATTTTACTATTTTTCATGTTATGATGTTGATTTTGGTTCATCATTTTGCGATGTTAATTTATTTTTGTCACATTGCAACATTGATTTTTTATTTTGCACATTACGACATGGATTTTTTGTTCGTCACAATGCAATGTGAATTATTTTATCATCACATGTAATGTCAATTATTGTTTCTCACATTGCGAAGTTGTTTTTAGTCATTAGATTATAGCACTAATTTTTTTTGGTACATTACAATGTTTATATTTATTTTTGAAATTGACTATAGGTGATTATTGTTGACCATGGTTATCAATGTTTAACTATAAATGCCTATATTTAACCATTTTCACATGGTTGTGCATGGATAATTCTATATTAAAAATTAAATAATAAATAAACATTAAACCTTATAGAATAATAAGGTTTAAGGTTTATTTAATGCTTAATTTTTTTTTACATTTAATTTTGTAATATATCATTAATATTAATATAATTAATAAGAATTATTACTATTATTATTACAATTACTATTATTATTCTTAAACATTTTAATCCTTGGCTATGGTTGAATATAATTGACTAAGGTCAACTAGGGTTGACTATAGCTTAATATTGTTGACTAGGATTGACTAAGGATCACTGAGGTTAAGTATGGATGAATAAGATTGACCTAATATATTGTTGACTAAGGTTTACCATGGTTAACTATTTAAATGTCGACTATAAAGTTTGACTACAAAGGTTGGCTATGTTTGACTAAGTCATCGAGTTCTGACATTGTTTTTTATCATCACAGTATAACATATTTTTTTGCACATTACATTGTGATGTTGATTTCAATTAATCGTATTACGATGTGGATTTTTTGTTTCTCGCATTACAAAATTGATTTTTTGTTTGTCATATTGATTTTCAGTATTATTTTTCATAATGTGATGTGAATTATTTTCTCATTACATGCAATGTCAATTTTTGTTCATTGTGTCATGACACCAATATTAGTTCATTAGATTGTGTTCTTAATTTTAGTTTGATACATTGTAACATTGAAATTTATTTGTCACGATGTGATGTCAATTTTTTACCATGGTTGTCTATGGTCATTTTTCATTTAGTATGGGTGAATATTCTTGACCATGTTTGTTAATATTTAATATCAAACCTAGTAAACCAAGGCCAAATTACTAAACATAAGTCAAATTAGTAAACCTAGTAAGTCTAGGTCATCTTAGTATATCGGGATCAACATAGTAAACCTAATAAACTAAGGTTAAGGTTTACTATGGCTAATCATGGTTATCTAAGACTAACTATGGTTGAATAAGCTTGAAAATGTTCAACCATTTTTTATTATAGTTGAATATGGTCAACTAAAGTTCACTAATGATGATTGAATATGGTTCACTATAAAGAATATGGGATGATGTTCAGCATGGTCAATCACATCATAATGATTGGCTATTATAACAATGTTATTAATAAATACCAATATTATTTTTATTAATAAATATTCAACCTTATGAATAAATAATTAATAAACTTGTAATCTTATTAATAACTAATTATTAAACTTTATATATTATTAATAATATTTTTTAGATATAAGACTTATTAACCTTTTTAATTACATTTTTTTAAAATAATAACTTTTATTAACTATTGATTACCATTGTGAATATAGTTTGAACAAGATTGAATATGGTTACATTGTTGAAAAATGTTGTAAAAGTTATATTAGAAATTAAATGTTGAAAAAAAATTAAATATTAAATAATATTTAAGTAATGTAATTTATCATCTAAAGTTGTTAAAATTAAAGGAAGGACTATATTAATATCTATATTCCCATGTTGATTATGGGCATGATACTTAAGCTTAGCTATAGGTATGCTGGGCATGATGTCTATTGTTAAATATAGACATGTTGAACATAATAACTATAATTAATCAAAATTGAACATGATGCCATATGTTAATTTGTAAATTAATATATAATTATTAATGTTTTGTCATTAAGTAATAGAATTTAAATAAATTTATAAAGATATTAATATTATTAATAAAATTTAGTTAAACTTTAATAATATAGCCTAATATAATATTTCTATTATCTTAATATTCTTGGGTATGTGATATATTATTTCCATGACTAGTCATGCGGGATGTTGTGTCGGGCGTAGCAGGGGGGTCACAGGTGGGCCCCCCCTGTTTGGGGTCCGAGGCAGCGGCCTGAGAAAAATTTTTTGGTCCTTATTTTTGGTCGGTGGACCCGCCCATGGTTTTCTACATGGGTTTGCATATGGTTTTGGGGCATGATGGTTTTCGGCCCCTGGTATTTTGTAGATCTGGTCAAGGGAACTACTTTTATGTTCTAATCCAGGGTTAATGGATTGGGGTTTATGTATGCTTCATCATGTATATATATGTGTTGTAACATTAAAAGGAATATAATGAAAAATCATGCTGGTCATCCTCATTTGGGATCTAGTGGAAAATCTCTGTGTATATTTGTTTTATGTTTTATGCTCTCACTATTGTTTATTTTCTGTTTTAAAGATTTGTTTGCAGATAATTTTTGTACGGGGTTAAAACCTACATATGGTATCAGACTGGTTTCAGCTTCAAGGGGACGCCTTTGCTATTGAGGGTTTTTTTCTCGGGCCTGTGGTAGACCCTGTTCAGTGGGAGATCTCTGAGATCGATTCTTGCGGTGAAAGAAGATGGCAAGCAGTGGGATGATAGAGATCGAGAAATTTAATGGTCAGAGTTTTGAGTTGTGGAAGCTCAAGATGGACGATATTCCAGTGGATAAAGGTCAATGGATCATAGTAGATCCGGGTTCTAAACCAACAAAAATGTCAGATGAAAACTGGAAGGAGTTGGATCGGAAGGCGAAGAGCACAATAAAGTTGTGTGTCTCAGATTTAGTATTTTTGACTGTATCTTGGAAGCTACGACAAATAATTTGTGGGACAAACTTGGGACTTTGTACCAATCTAAGTCTTTGGTGAATAAATTGTTCCTGCGAAAAAAACTGTATAACCTAATGATGAAGGATGGAGACTCAGTGACAGAGCACCTGAATGCCTTCAATATTGTGGTAAGTCAGCTGTCATCTGTTGATATTAAAATCTCAAATGAAGATAAGTGCATCAGTTTGTTGTGTTCTCTACCAGACTCATCAAATAGTCTAGTTATTGCAATAGGTAGCAATATAACTACCTTGAATTTTGATGACATTGTCTTAGCCTTGTTGTTGGAGGAAGTGAGATGGAGAAATATGGAGGGTCAGAATGGAGATTCCTTATCTGTGCAAGGAAGGTCCCAGAATAGAAACAAGAATAAGGTTTTGAGTGGGATATCTAAATGTCGAGGAGATCTAAATCTCCTGGAAAGTTTGTAAAGGTGTGCTAGAAATTCAGAAAGGAATGGCACTACAAAAAGGACTGTAGATCTAAAACCTCCTAAGAAATGAAATGGATCTGATGATGCTCCTTCTGTAGAGGCAAAAACCACCTCGGATGAAGGCGGGGATGTTTATTTGGCTTCTTCTTCAAATACATATCGAGATCATGAGTCATGTTTGATTCAATAGTGTGCATCCTTTCAATTCACTCCTCATAGGGAGTGGTTCTTTGAGTATGAGAAATATGATGGCGGTGATGTCCTCTTAGGTGATGATAGGAAGGCCAAAATTGTCGGATTTGGAAAATTCAAGCTGAAGCTGCAAGGTGGAAGGATTAGAGCACTTCCTAGTGTTTTGAACATTCCTTCATTGGCCAGAAATGTGATTTCTATAAGCAAGATGGATGATGTAGGTGTAAAAAAAGTGTTCGAGAAAGATGGCTATAAGATTATTTTGGGAGAACTGCTATTAATGTGGGGAGTTCGGATTGGAAATCTATACAAGATTCAAGGCAATAATATTATTGATGGGTGAAATTGTTCTATGGTTCCCAGAAGTGGAGTGGAAAGCCTAGCAATCTATGGAGAAAAGATCATGCTATGGCATCAAAGGCTTGGAGATATTGGAGAGAAGGGCCTTAGGATACTGCATGGAAATGGTATTGTAGAAGGTATGTACAATACCTCTCTATATCTTGATTTCTATGAACATTGTGTATATGGGAAACAGAACTGGGTGAGTTTTCCTTCTGGTGCTAAGAGGGAAAACAAGATATTAGAGCTTGTGCACAGTGTTGTGTTTGGACATGTGTCGGTTCCATCACTAGTTAATTCTGTGTACTATGTTTTATTTAAAGATGACTTATCAAGGAATACATGGATATATTTCTTGGGGAAGAAATATAAAGTATTTGAAATATTTAAATAACTTAAGGTTGTAGTGGAAAACCATACAGAGAGTAAGATAAAGGTACTGAGGACAGATAATGGTGGGGAGTTTTGCAAGAAGGAATTTGAAGACTTCTGTAAGAAGTGTGGTATAGCACGGAAAAATAATACTTCATAAAAACCTCAGAAAAATAGAATTGCAAAAAGAATGAAAAAAACACTAATGGAAAAGGAAAGAACAATGCTCAGTGGTACTGGGTTAGGACAAGAATCCTGGGCAGAGGCAGTGGAGACTCTGTGTTACTTGGTTAACAGATCACCTTCATCAACGTTGGAGGATAAGAATCCACATCAGGTATGGACTGGTAAGAAACCATATCTTTCACATCGAGTGGTGTTTGGATGTGATGCATATGCACATGTTCCAATGGAGAAAAGGACCAAGTTGGATAATAAATCCAAAAGGTGCATATTTATTGGGTATAAGGATGGCTTAAATGGTTACAAGCTTTGGAACCCGAAAACAAGGAAGGTTATGTACAACCGAGATGTAATGTTTAGGGAGGTGAAAGATGTTGTTAAACATGAAATCCTACCAAAGAAACCTGAAAAGATAGAGTTTGAGCTAAAGGAGGATTAATCACACTCTAAAGCAGAAGAATACTAGGAAGAGGAAGAGCCACAAACTCCAGCTGTGAGAAGATTAGTTCGGGAAAGAAGACAACCAAAAATATATATTCCATCTACTTTCTATTCAAATTTTTCTTTAACTATAACTGATAATGATCCCAGAACCTTTAGGGAGGCCGTAGATTCAGAGGATGGAAAAATCTGCAAGGAGGCCATGGTTGATGAAATGGCATCCTTGCATAAAAATGAGGCATGGGATATGGTAAAGTTGCTGGCTGGAAGGAAGCCCATCGGGAGAAAATGAGTGTTTAAGAAGAATATGAATGTAGAAGGCAAGGTGGAGAAATACAAAGCTTGATTAGTAGCAAAAGGTTATTCCTAGGTGCCGAGAATTGATTTTGGTGATATTTTTTCTCCTGTTGCCAAATTTACTTCTATTAGATTACTTTTATCTGTTGCTACTTCATTTGATTTTGAGGTAGAACAGATGGATGTGAAGATAACATTTCTTCACGAGGATCTAGAAGAGGACATCTACATGAAACAACCTGAAGGTTATGGTGAAGGGTAAGAAAGAACTGGTATGCAGGTTAAATAATTCTATGTATGGGTTAAAATAGTCACCAAGGATGTGGTAAGAGAAATTTGATACCTATATACAGGGACTTGGATTCACCAAAATAAAGGAGGATCACTCTGTTTATTTTAAGTTAATTGGTGATCATTCTATTTATTTGGTATTATATGTGGGTGATATGTTTTTGATTGGAAATGACAAAGAAATTATCCAAGATTTGAAGACCCAATTGTTCTCCAAATTCAACATGAAGTGTTGTGTAACCAGCTCCAAAAATAGAAGAAGATAGATATCTACGCCTTATAAATAAGCCACTTCGAGGGGGAAACCTCCAATACATTACATAAATGAACAATTCTTGGATGATACAAATGAAAAAACCTCCTTTCTATATATAGGAGTCCATGGGGCCACAATGTAATCCTAGCCGACCTAAAAATAATAATGCAAGGGAAAAATAATAATAATATGGGGCTTAGAATAACATAATAAGGGACTACACTATTAATATAGGGGCGTAACATGCCCCTCTCCTTCAAACAAGTGTTGTCCTCAACGCTTGATTATTTCTTGATGCTTCTGTATAAAATTATCATCGTCCCATGTGGAATATTCTACAGGAAAGTTATTCCACTTGCTGAGATAATTTGAAATTGATTGTACTTGTCGAGTTCTTGTTTCTGTGACTACTTCAGAATTTCTTTCGATGTTATATTGATCTTCTGGTTGCTTCATTTGATTTTGCACCAAACTTAGGTTATCCTTTGAGAGTTAGAGAATTTGTTGTTGATGCTCATTGTGATATTCCACTACTTTATCATCCATAATAGATTTTATTTGATCCTTCAAACCATCCAAATTAGCCTCCATTTTTTCTTTTAAACCATCTATGTCATCTTCGGTTTCTCTTCGTAAGATCAAAATTTGTTGCACTTGGTACCGTAATTTTGATATCTCATATTGCAATTCTTCCTCCTCATGCGTCATAGTATAGCTTTCTTAGGACTTAATGGGTATGGAATTATTTTTTGGAGGCATAATAGAACCCATTACTAACAGAAATTCTTCAATATTCCCTTGGAATCAATTCAACTTGATTCTTCAAACAAGACTTGTGCAATTCGGAAAAAACAATACACACCTTTTTCTTGCTTTTGAAGAGCTCGATATTGAAATTGGATTATCTCTGTTATTGCAGCCCTTAAATATTTTAAATTCAGCATTGAAGTATCCCTCTAAATTCTCTCTTGAATTCCACAGGTCTAATCTGATTTGGATTCTCCAAGACAAAGTTGTGTCCAATCTCCCACAGTGACCTAATTCTGGACTGGTTCAGTAGAGCGAACTTGTAGGACTTGCCACGTGTCACTGTTTCATCCTTTGTCTCTGAAATTAATAGCCAAGAAACTGCAGTCCGTGTAATTGTAACCAATTTTTACAACACTCCAATCTAATGGCCAGAGAGAGAGTTATTGAACTTTTCCCACGATCACCTCTTTGAGATGAGATTCTGGAGCCTGAAAAAGCACTACCTTTCATAGATCATATATGCAAAAATATTAAGAACCAAGATCTAAATTTTTTTGACAAATTTCCTCAGGATTTCAGCTTCGAACCATACTAATTTCATATTCTGAACCTTCGTAGAAAAAAAATTATAGTGCAAATTCCACGATGACCTGTTTAGGAGCCTGAAAAAAGACCTAACTTCCACAAATCATATCTCTGAAAATATTGCAAACCAAGCTCTGAAATTTTTAGAAAAAATTCCTCAGGATTTTGGCTTCGCACCCCAAATATTTCAGCTTCTAAAACTTTGTATAAAAAAATTTATGGCGAAAATTCCACAATGACCTGTTTGGAGCAGTGAAATCCTAGAATCCAAAGCTCTGATACCAAATGTTGTGTAACCAGCTCCAAAAATATAATAAGAGAGATATCAACACCTTATAAATAAGCCACTTCGAGGGGGAAACCTCCAATACATTACATAAATGAACAATTCTTGGATGATACAAATGACAAAACCTCCTTTCTATATATAGGAGTCCATGGGGCCACAATGTAATCCTAGTGGGCCACAATGTAATCCTAGCCGACCTAACAATAATAATGTAAGGGCACAATAATAACAATATGGGGGTTAGACTAACATAATAAGGGACTACACTATTAATATAGCGGCTTAACATGAAGGATCTTGGTGTTGCAAACTATATTTTGGGCTTCGAAACTAAGAGAGAGCAGGCAAAGAGGAAGCTATGGTTAAACCAGAGGAAGTATGTCGAGACTATATTGGATAGGTTCAGTATGCAGGATAGTAAAATTGTGAATGTTCTGATTCCTGTAGGTGTAAAGCTGTCTACTGAACAGTGTCCCAAGACACAAGAAGAAGAAGAGGATATGTCCCGTGTTCCATATGCAAGTGCAGTGGGTAGCCTAATGTATGCAATGGTCTATACTAGACTAGACATTGCACATGCAGTGGGAGTATTGAGCAGGTTTATGTCAAACCCAGGTAAGGAGCATTAGACAACAGTGAAGTGGGCTTTCATATATTTGCGTGGTACTAGTGATTATGGCATGTGCTACCAGGGAAGACCAGGATTGGAAAAAGTGTTGGAAATTGATGGTTTTTTTGATGTAGACTGGGTTGGAGATCTGGACCAAAGGAGATCTAGAAGTGGGTATGTGTTTAGCCTATTTGGAGGTGCAATCAGTTGGATGAGTAAAACACAATCTGTAGTGGCTCTTTCAACTACAGAGGCAGAATACATGACAACCACTCATGCAAGAAAGGAAGCAATTTGGTCACAGAGATTGTGTTCAAGTATGGGGTTGGTCCAACAAGCTATAAGGATAGACTGTGATAGAAAAAGTGCAATTTTCTTGTCTAAGAAGCCTACTTATCATTCAAAGACAAAGCACATTGATTTCCAATATCACTTTGTGAGATATATGGTTGAGGTTAAAAGGGTGTTGCTGGTAAAGGTGGACACTTTGAAGAATGTTGCGGATGCATTGATGAAGTATGTGAGCACTTAGAATTTCCCTTGGTGTATAGAAGCAATGGGTGTTGCAAATCTAGGTTAATGACTAAGCTCTCTTGTGCCCCCCCTGCGGAAATAAAACAGCAAGTGGGATAATGTTGGGTATGTGTTATATTCTTTCCACGACTAGTCATGCACGGGGGGGTGGGGGGGTCAAAAGGGGGGGGGGGGGGTTTGTGGATAGCCCCCCCTGTACATTTCATTGGGTGCAACAAGGGGGTCACAGGGGGGGTGGCAGCACCCCTTGTTCAGGGTCCGAAGAAGCACCTCAGGAAAAAAAATTTGGTCCTTATTTTTTGTGGGTGGACTTGCCCATGGTTTTTTGCATGGGTTTGCACATGGTTTTGGGCCATGATGGTTTTTTTCCACTAGTATTTTGTAGATCTGGTCCAAGGAACTATGACTATGTTCTAATCTAGGGTTAATGGATGGGGGTTTATGTATGCTTTGGCATGTATATATATTTGTTGTAACACTAAAAGGAATATAATGAAAAATCAAGCTGGTCGTCTTGATTTGGGATCCAGGGGAAAATCTCTGTGTATATCTGTTTTATGTTTTATGCTCTCACTATCATTTATTTTCTGTTTTTAAGATTCGTTTGCAGATACTTTCTGTACAGGGATAAAACCTACAAATATAATATTATAAATCTTATCTTACTTATTTTATAAATATTGATATAGCATTATCTTATTAAATCCTATTAAAAAATATTAATATAAAATTTTTAACCTTATTACTAAGACTTACTATAATTATTAATAAATACTATAAATAGTTCGTAAATTTAAAATTTTATTAATAAGTTTCATTAAGTATAATTTTTTAATTTTATTTTATTAGATATTTTTTTAACATATATCATTTTTTAATTAGATATCAATAAAAATAATTAAATACTAAATTAATTATATTTCTATAATAAATTGATATATAATCTTGTATCATATGTATTTCACACATATTTTGCACTAGTTAAAAAAAAAAAGAGAATTGATGATCAAACTCACCTCAAACTTATTATATACAATTTTCAAGGATTTTGTTATTATGTTATTAGTCCTTGCCAAAGAGGGAATCTAGCAATCAATGTGCTTTTGACTACTCATTGGTTGAGCTTTAACTAATATATTCTATAATATTTAAGTTTTTAATATGTGTGTGTGTGTGTGCTTTATGTAATCACCCCATCCCACTTTTACCCGATTTATCAAGCTCTCTTGGGTAAACACTATCTAAGATTTACTATAACATGACCCAACATCCAAGTTACAAGGATGGAAGTTGCGTCTACTAACTGGAAACATATTGACACCTCCCAAGAGCATCACATCACCTAGATACTAGACAACATTTGTTGATGAGCTTACCATGGGTTGGAACTTTGCTTTTCTCATACCTTACACCCTAGTTTCAAGCATGCCAAACTATTTCTATGTGTAGAAGGCTCTTGTTGCATGCACATGCATTCGTCCATGTGGTTGCAACTGAAATATTTGAGTTCAAATGGTATGGCTATCAACTCAAATCTAGATTTTTTGGGCTAGCTACAAATCAACTACCCAAAAAACCCATAACTCTCCAAAAAATATTCCTAAGATGATAATATGTCCAAATGGTAAGTTCTAAAGCTAGATCTTGCTCAAAAATTTCCAAACATATTGGGAACATTTCATCAAACCCATGGTAAACATAGTGAATACAAGTCATGAATGCATATTTTTTCAATGTCTCATTAATTTCATCAAGGAATCATCAAGAAGGATTAATGCGCTTGCAAACTAGCTACAACAACACTTGTTATCCCATGAATTCACATAACCATTCAATAACTTATCAAATCATGAATAGGATCCATAAAAATATTACATCATTTAATCAGCCTTATAACCATCATATTACCAGAATGAATCCCTGGAAAACTAGTCATAAAATCAACACAATAACCAATACATGTTATCATTGATCACCATAAGGAAATAAATGAAATTAACATATGCAAATTCCAACCAATTTAGGGAGTTATATGTACCACCCACCCATATATTAGGATGAACCAAATGTTTCTTTCATCTAATCACCCTGATGCCATATTCCAAGAATGAATGTGCGATCTCATGGGATAAATAAAAATAGAACCAAACAAGGATTCCAGAGGCCAAACCACTACAACCATCAACCATAATGATTTCACCTAAGACGTTCCAGAAATCACTAACACCAAACAATATTGGATTCGTATAACTTTCTTCACCATACCTAGAGGAATTTTCTTGTCTCTACCCATCCGTTAAGAGTTCCAAGAGAAATATCCTCTCCACTGTTGAGCCTTGGGAATTCCTCGAGACCACCTCACCAGGATCCCAATTCTATCGACCATTGAAACCTTAAACCAAAATAATGATTCAACCCACAATATCATGGTTATCCAGTAAATGGAAAGGAAAGGCTAACAAACATTTCCAATCTAATAAAATCCCATTTCAATGACACCTAAGAAACCAAATAACCAAATGCATGTACCATTCACCTAAATCTCAAATATGAAATCACACATACGACGTGTTATCTGTAATGTATTCCTATTCTACCTACTCTTATAGCCTTTCCTTATGCTTCCTTACATTCCATTTCTTGATCGTTTTCTTGTATAAGTATTTCCTATCTCTTCTCTTAGAGCTCTATTTATGAAAGTGATCAAAAGATAGAACTAGAAAAATTTACAATTGTTTATCTGATGTATTTTATTCATTGATGTCTAGTCTCTTCCTTTCCTTTTTATGTTTTTCTTCATTTTCTCTCATTTTCTCTCTAATTTCCCTTGCATGCATATTTGTGTCTCTTTATATTACTTTTCTTATATTTTATTTTATTTTTTATATCAAAATTTCATTTATTTCCTCTTTCCTTTGCTAATTCCTCTGTCAATTTCCATATCCATTAGTAAAACACAAGTGATGCCCACTATAGTTTTTTCCCATCCATTGAACTTGAAATATGTTTCCCATGACCTTGTTCTGATTTCATTTACATGGAAATCAACCCGGGGATGTTACAAGATCCTCCTTCACTTTTTATGACACTTATGACCAAAAAAACATAGTTCTTATTCAATATTTATAACACAACTCGATGTAGTATTTACAATGATAACTATTGAAATACATGATAAACATGACAAACATACCACTTATTGGAGCTATATAAACACAACTTGATGTAGTATTTACAATGACATATATATATATATATATATATATATATATATATATATATATATATATATATATATATATATATATATATATATATATATATATATATATATATATATATATATATATATATATATATATAATTCTCTTCAACCAACAAATAAATAAGGATATAATGCCTCCATCTAATTAGCCATCTCCCATGTAGCTTCATCACTCCCAAAGTGTTTCCATTGCAATTTAACCTGCTCTATCTCTCGGTTCTAAAGCATGAGTTGTTTCCACTGCAATATGAATTATGGCTCTCAATGGAACTCTTCCCATACTTCCACCTAAAATAAAAACAAATCAATCACATGATCAACATCGTGCACACATATATTAAGAAATGAAACATGGAAAACATCATGGACTTTCACTATTGGAGGAAATGCAATTCTATATGTCATTGGTTTAATCCTCTCAAGGATATCAAAAGGATCACAATACCAAGGTTCTAACTTGGCACATGACCCAGTCCTCAAGGACATCCTCTTCGATGTACAAGTACACATGGTCCCCAACATGAAAATCCATGAATGCTCTATGTTTATCTACAAAACTCTTCTTCATGTCCTACGTTGCCTTAAAATTCATTTAATAACCTGCATATCCTACTCCATCTCAACTAAAATATTTGGTCCAATCAACAACATGTTCATTAGATCACTCCAACTAATAGAAGTATTACAACTCCGCCCATAGAGAAACTCAAATGTACTCATTTTCAATGATTTTTGATACCCATTATTATAAGAAAACTCCACGAGTGGAATACACTCTCCTACTTCCTCTATTGATGCATGACATACATCCTCAAAATATCCTCAAGGATCCTATTAAAAATATTTTTCTTTCCATCTGTCTAGAGATAATAATTTGTGCTTAAGGCTAACTTTGTTCCCAAGCCTAAAAACAATTCCTTCAAAACTTGGAAGTGAAATTGGAATCTCTATATGATATAACATTTTTTGGAACTCTGTGCAGCCTTACTATTTCCCTGATGAATATATGAGCCACTTCACTATATTAATTAGTCTACTTCACTACAATGAAGTGAGCTACCTTTCTCAATATTTCAACAACAACCATTATGGAATCATGTTGCCTTGACGTCCTAGGAAACCCTGTAATGAAGCCCATGGAAATGAGCTCCCATTTCCATTATGTAATTAGAATAGGTTGCAATAGAATAGATGGATGGTTGCATTCAAATTTCACATTTTAATTATCCAAGCACCTTGCAATAAACTCATTCAACTCTTTCTTAAATTTCGGCCATAATAGAACTTTTTAACAATTTTTAAAGTCTTCTGGTATCCTGGGTGTCATGAGTATGGATTGACATGAAACTCCTTAAAGACAAGGTTCTTCAAATCATTAATGCTATCTAGAACATAAATTATGCTCCTAAAACTAACCAATCCATATGTTTGGAGGTGATACTCCTCATCCTTATCACCTTCACCTTTTTCTTTTGCAATATCTGCTTCAATTGTTGATACCTCTCATCATGTTGCCTTTCATGTAAGATAAACTCCTATAAATATTACCCATTAGAGCTCACAACTGAAATATGATTTATCTACACTCTCATACTAAGATAATATCCAACCATGTTCTTCATATCCTTGATGTACCTGATCTCGAAATAAATCTCACTCAGGGTAGCCAACCATCTAGCTTTCCTGAAATTCACATTAGGCTAGTCAAATAAATACCTCAGTCCACTATGATCGCTCATCATGACGAATCTCCTACCAAGTACATAATGTCTCCACATATTCAATGCATGAGTGATAGCTTCAAACTCAAGGTCATGAGTCACATAGTTGTGCTAGTAGTAATTCAACCTTCTTGACTCATAGCAAACCTCTTCTCCTTCCTACATCAGGACTCCACCAAGTCCTTCCTTGCAAGAATCTATAAAAACCAAAAAATTCCTTATCGGGATATGAAATATTAAAAAATGGAGAATATGTAAGAAATTTCTTCGACTTCTCAGAATTAGCTACACACTCCTCAGACTATTCAAATTTCTTCCCTTTCCTATGCAAATATGTAATAATATCCAATCTTATAGAAGTTCCTTGTGAACCTCCCGTAAAAGCATAATACTCCCATGAAGAGTCTGACCTCATCCAAATTCCTCAGAGCTGGCCACTCCATGCTAGCATTAATATTTTCTATATATACAACTATCCATTCCTTGGAAACAACATGTCTCAAGTAATGAATCTATGTCTGAAAGAAACTACACTTGTTGAGCTTAGAATATAACTTATGTTCTATCAAAAAAATAAATAATGTTGCCACGTGCTTTGCATGCTCCTATTAATTCTTTGAATATACCAAAATGTTAGAAAAAAACACTATCACAAAGTTCCAGATAAGGGCACAACACATGGTTCATCAAACATATGGAAATGTTTGGAGAATTGGTAAGACCAAAAGGAACCACCACAAACTCATCATCCCCATACCTTGTACGAAATGAGGTCTTCTAGATCTATTCTTACTTTATGCACACCTTAAGATATCCTGATCTTAGGTCAATCTTTAAAAACATTGAAGTTCCCTCTACTTTAAAAAACAAATCATCAATGTCTGGCAATTGATACGTGTTTTTTAGTAGTCGACTTGTTTAACTGCCTGTAATAAATGGATAATATTAGAGTATCATCATTTGTCCTTTCAAAAAACCATTAGAGAAATTTCTATTTCTAAAATGGGCATACTAAGGAATATTATAGAATAATAGTGGAAATAATAAAATAGGATTAGATTACATCATCCAATTTTAGAGGGAAAAAAGAAAAAGAAAAAACTTTTTCAACTCGTATTTTCAACGTATCTCCCTACAGTTTTACTCAAATTTTGAGTGGGAGCACTCATTGTATGAAAAATTTAATTCATAATCGAAAGAGTACCCATGATACATATTTTTCATGGATCCTGCTACACAAAAAATGAGAAATATACAAAAACGTGTGATTACAATCATGTTTTTCGTGTATTTTTCATTTTTTTGTGGCGAGGTCCATCAAAAGTATGCAACATGGGTATTGATTGGATGGGAAATTAAATTCCACATCCAAAGAGTGTTCCTACTCCAATTTTGAGTAAAAATGTAGGTAGATAATTTGAAAATACGAGTTGAAAAGGTGGTTTTTTTTGTTTTTAATCTTCTTTCTTTTTTACACAAAAAATGATGAATCCACATGGTTGAAATAATAATATTGAATCCTATTGGTTCTTATAAATTTTATTTAGGTTGTACTTTTTTGTTTTTAGTGCCATTGATTTAGACCTCAAAATTTCTCTAATGACTGATCCACCCCAAGGTGAGACACTTGGCCTTGTGTATCCCTTATCAAGAATTTCTTTAAGATGCGACTTCAATTTCACCAAATAATAAGTGCTCATCATGTATAATGCCTTGTATGTTAGCGCTTCTCCTTGCATCAACTAAATATAAAATTACACCTCCCTATGAGGTGACAACTTTGGAATCTCCGCAAGAAAGAAATATTGAAACTACTGCAAGACAATATACCTCCTTAGGACTTCATCATCCTCATCCTCTCTCCCTTTGTCATTGGACACATGAAATTAAAACATTACAAACCCCTTTATATGAATTCTCTTGGCCTGTCTAGTTTTAACCATCCTCACTGATGTAATATTCTTATTTCCCTTCAAGAATCTCTTTTCTGCACCATCACCTAAGCACTTGATGGACTTTTCAGAGTAGTCTAACTTGATCCTATCAATGAACAACCAGTTTGTGCACAAAACCATGCTATATGAACCCAAAGGAAGCACATTATATTTTCTGATTTAGGCATGCCATTAATATCAAATTCACAAGATCTCACCTAGTGTTGAACTCTTCTCTTGGTTTTTGTAGCCAACTACACCAACCAAGATTTTGCATGAACTTATTTATTCAACTAGCAGTGATCCACCAAGTGAGGCCTAGTATAGCTATAATATGATCCAAGATAGATCAAAATAAAAATAATTTGATCACTAAGATTACCTTCCATCTCAATAATAGATGTATGATGATATTACTGCCTATGATCCACTATTGCATAAATAGTAGTAATCCTTTGGCCTACATATCCAACTATTTATTCCTCTTGAGCACTGTAAATTTGAGATTGAAACCATGATGTGATGGAAAATCTCTCTTATGATGTTCTCCACTATGGTTCCAACACCTCAAATCTTTCTTGTCATCAATTTTATTAAAATTCTCCTCTAGCTAAGACCCATGTCCTCTCTCAATTGCATTGGAATTGTTATGACGTCCCAAATTCTCCTAGTCACCTACATCCCAAGACTTCCTCGCTTCTTAGGAAATTTTCCTTTAGTCTTATTATTACCTTTCCAATCCTTCTTGAACTCAGGTTTGTGCTTTGACTACTCATTAAAATGATTCCGCTTTTTTATGGATTCCTCCAATGATCGAGGCTCACCAAACTAAATTTGATATTTGAATTCTAATAGAATCCCACTGATGAGCCTTTGAATCTTCACTTTCTCATCCTTGATATAAGGAACATATCTTAATAGATCTAGAAATATGGTTGTGTACTCTCCATTTGTCATGGAACGTATCCAAAGCTCGTAAAATTATTTGTCCTTCCCATCATAATATCCCTCAGATATGTACTTCTTCTTTAAGAGTATTTAAAAATCATCCGAAATAATATCCTCTTCTCTAATTCCTATAATGTGCTTAACATATTCCTAGTAGATATTTCCTTTCCCTTGAGACTCAAGGTGGATATTTTGGATTTCATGTTCTCTAAGTAATCTTACAATATGAAGAATTTCCTTATCCCAAGTCATCATGTTTCTACATCATCTGATTTATTCATTTCTTCATCAAATGTAGAAAGCTTGCCTTTCTTGAGCTCTTCTAGAAAATATCCCCTCTCACTCCTCCTATAAGGATGTTGGTGGTGATGGTAGTGATGTCCCTTGAAACTGGAGCGATAATAAGATCCATGGGTGCGAGCCTTCTTATCGAGTGTACCAATGGATATGCCACCTTTTACTATATCATCGTGTCCATCATGTACAATTTCTGAGACCTGCTTAAATTTCCACCATTATTATTTTCTTCATGTCCATGAATTATCCCTAGCAGTCCATGGTTCTAGAAATATGAAAGGATCTGGAGAATGACTGCATTAACCTTGGCTTGATTTTCTTAAGCTCTGTAAATCCTTTCCTATGCCTCAATCAACTACTCATTGTCTATCTTGCAACTCTCAATTTCCACCTTCAAACTTATCAATGTGTTTGAAAAACCAAGAGAATGCATATCTCCCTTCTACTCAACTGATATTTTTGACCTAGAAATGCCTATTCAAGCCTATAAAGAGAGTCATATGAACTCTACTCAACTATTTTATATTCATCTCTTGGCCTTCTATTTCGTACAATATGCCATTGTTATCTATATAAAACATAACAAAAAGCATACCTCAAGGTATCTTATGGGAGGCTATTGCATCTGCACAAGCTAATCCAGATTAGCACGATAAAAAATCACAAGCATACCATCTCATGCATGGATCTCATAACAATAAATAAACAACGTGCATGCATGATAAACACATTAAAAATTACGTGAATGCATAAAAATCAACCTTTACCCCAAGGTCCAGTGCTGCAACCTCACTCTGATACCACCCTATAGCCCCCCCATCCCAAATTTACCAACTTTCACAAGCTCTCTAGGGTAATGTTGTGTAACCAGCTCCAAAAATAGAATAAAAGAGATATCAACGCCTTAGAAATAAGCCACTTCGAGGGGGAAACCTCCAATACATTACATAAATGAACAATTCTTGGATGATACAATTTACAAAAACTCATTTCTATATATAGGAGTCCATGTGGCCATAATGTAATCCTAGTGGGCCACAATGTAATCCTAGCTGACCTAACAATAATAATTTAAGGTCACAATAATAACAAAATGGGGGTTACAAGCATACAATAATAACAATAAGGGGGTTACACTAATAAAAATAAGGGACTATACTAGTAATATAGGGACCTAACATTCCCCTCTCATTCAAAAAAGTGTTGTCCTCAATGCTTGAGTAGCTCTAGGCTCTTCTTTATAAAATTTTAATCCTCCCATGTAGAATCTTCAGTGGGTAAGTTATTCCACTTGATGAGATACTCTGAAATTGATCGATTCTGTAGCTGTCGATTTTTTGTTTTCGTGACCGCTTTAGGTTCCAATATGATTTTTCCTTCTTCATCAAGTTCTGGAAATATTGTTTGAACTGGAATATTTTCACCTATAACCTTGTTTAAGCATGAAACATGGAAAACTAGATGCTCTCGCGAAGAATCAGGAAGCTCCAATTTGTATGCCATAGTACCAATCTTTTGCAACACCTTGTAAGGACCATAGTACTTTGGTGAAAATTTATTATCCTTCTTAGCTTGCTTGAGGGACATTTGTTTGTATGGTTGTAGCTGTAAAAATACCCAATCTCCTACATCAAAGCTTCTCTCACTGTGATGTTGATCTGCCTGTTGTTTCATTCGATTTTGTGCCAAATTCAGGTTATCCTTTAAGAGTTGGAGAACTTCTTGCTAATGCTCGATGTGATCTTCCACTGCTTGAACCTTCGAATTTTCCCTTAAAGGTGATGTGATGGATGGTGGATGATATCCATAAAGTGCCATAAATGGGGTCATTTTTGCTGCAGTATGGAAGGAAGTGTTATACCACCATTCGGCGAGAGGTAACCACTTGACCCATTGTGTTTGTTTATCAGATACAAAACAACAAAGATATCCTTCCAAACATTTATTTACTATCTCAGTTTGACCATCAGATTGAGGATGATAAGATGAGCTATGAGCTAATTGAGTACCCAAACAAGAAAATAACTCCGTCCAAAAATTTCCAGTAAAAATGGGATCTTTGTCGCTCATAATAACCCTTGGGCTTCCATGTAGCTTTTGAATTCTGTCCGTAAATGTAGTAGCAACTGTACTTGCTTTAAATGGATGAGATAATGCACAAAAGTGTGCATACTTGGTAAGTCTCTCAACTACCACCATGATGACACTCTTTCCTTTGGAATTAGGTAAACCTGTGATAAAATATATTGAAATCTCATCCCAACGTTGACTTGAAATGGATAAAGGTTGTAGAAGTCCCAGGGTCTTAATTGTCTCAACTTTATTCTGCTCGCAAACCAAACATTCCGCCACAAAATTTTGAATATCAAATTTAAGGCCATCCCAAAAAAAATATTTCTTCACCCTGTGGTAAGTTTTTAAAAATCCTGAGTGTCTTACTAAAGGAGAAGTTTGCAATTCCAGAAGAATATTTTGTTTTAGTTGGGAATTATTACAAAGATATAAGTGATCTTTGTACCATAAGGAATCATTTTTCCAATTAAATGTATCTGATGTACTAGGATCTTACTGCAACTTTTGAATTAGTGTCCATACATCTTTATCCTTCTTCCATTCATCTCTTGCTTTGGTTATCCAATCTGGTTGGATAATAGAAATGGCACAAACCAATGCTTCCACCCCTTCATTCTTTCTTGAGAGTGCATCTGCAACACCATTAAGCTTTCATTTTTTGTAGATTATTTCAAAGTCATAACCCAACATCTTTGTGCCCCATTTTTGCTGCTCTTCTGAAGATAGTCTTTGTTCCAAAAAAATTTTAAGACTTTCATGATCATTTTTTACCTTGAAGTGTCTTCCCATTAGGTAAATTCTCCATTTATTTAGTACATGTAGTATTGCTAACATTTCCTTCTCATAAATGGGTTTCTGTAAATACTTTCCTTTGATTGAATGACTTTCAAAAGAAATGGGTCTGCCTTCGTGCTTTAAAACAGCACCAATTCCATTTCCTGAGGCATCACATTCCACAATAAAGGTTTTTGTGAAGTTTGCCATAGCCAAGACCAGTGCTAGGCACATTGCCTCTTTAAGATGTTCAAAGGCCTTAGTTTCTTCAGGAGTCCATGAAAATGCATCTTTCTTCAATAATGTTGTTAGAGGTACTACTATTCTCCCATAATTCTTAACAAAATTACGATAATACCCTGTTAACACGAGAAATCCTCGCAACTGCTTTATGGTTGTGGGGACTTTCCATTCCTTAATGGCTTTAATTTTGTTAGGGTCTACTTTAACACCCTCGTGAGATACAATATGACCCAGATATTCCACCTCTTGTACTCCAAAGAAACATTTGGATATTTTTTCATATAATTGTTTCTCCTGCAATAGTTTGAGCACCCTGTCAACATGTTCAACATGATCCTTCCAAGACCTGCTATAGTTTAGTATATCATCAAAAAATACCAGCACAAATTTTCTAAGGAAGGGTTTGAAAATGGAATTCATCAACCCTTGAAATGTAGAAGGTGCATTAGTAAGGCCAAAAGGCATGAAAAAATATTCATAATGACCCTCATGAGTTCGAAATGATGTTTTTGGAATATCTTCAGTATTCATTCTAATTTGATGATATCCTAAATGAAGATCCAACTTAGTAAAATAAATTTCTCCATGTAATTCATCCAATAATTCATCAATCACAGGAATGGGAAATTTGTCTTTAATGGTGAGCTTATTGAGCTCCCTATAATCCAGACACATTCGCCATGATCCATCCTTCTTGTGTACCAATACTAGAGGAGCACAGAAAGAACTTTGACTAGGTTGAATTATACCCGCCTCTAACATTTCTGGAATCATACGTTCTATTTCACTCTTTTGGACGTAAGGATATCTATAAGGCTTGATGTTTGGAGGAACACTTCCTAGATTCAAATGAATAGCATGATAATGATCACGAATAGGTGGGAGTCCTTTGGGAGTTTCAAACACCTTGGAATGATTGTCCAAGACTTGTTGGAGATCTGCAGAAATAGATGATTTTGATGTTGGAACTTCTAGTGAGCATAATTGTGAAATTACACCTCGTTGTTATTTATTTAGATGCTTTGTCATGACATTAGAGCTTATTATCTTTCCTGGCTTCCCTGTAATACCCCGTAATTTGACTTCCTTTCCTTTTGAAAAAAATTTCAAGAAAATTTCTTGAAAATTAAAAGCTACTGTCCCCAAAGATTGTAACCATTGTACTCCTAGTACAACATCAGCACCTCCCATAGGAATGGAAAGCATTGGACTAGTCAATACATATTCCCCCCTGGTTAGCTTGATATTATGGCATTTTCCAGAGCAATTTATAGTTCCTCCATTTGCAACCATCACTTGACATTCTGGTGCTGGGTATAGGAAACAATTCAATTCCTTGGCTACCTTACAATGAATAAAATTATGGGTGCCACCTGAATCAATCAACACTATTACCTTTTTCTTCTTGATATGTCCTTCTATCTTGAGAGTTTGAGGAGTGGTAATTCCTGCCAGTGCATTACATGATATGGTCGGATTCATTTATTCCTCTTCTAGGGTTGGTTCCTGGTGTATATCCTCTTCTTTTTCATTTTCTTCTTCTTCTTCACAATCTATGTAAAATAATTTCTTCTCAGCACACTTATGACCTTTAGTGTATTTTCTATCACAACTGTAGCAAATCCCTTTTGCTATTTTTTCTTCCAATTTTTTTGGTGTCAACCTTGTAGGTTGTGGAAATCTACGCGTAGAAACACTTCCTTCTTTATAGAAGTGAGTGGTAGGCTTCCTTGTTGCCATAATTTTACATTCAATTCTTCTTGCCAACCTGAATGCCTTCTCCAATGAATCAGGTTCCAAAACGCAAACTTCATGTTGGATGTTATCCTTTAAAGTGCTTATGAAGAGATCAATCCTGTGTTCCTCTGGAATATCAGCTACCCTTATATTCAATTTTTGGAAGTCCTCAATGTGCTCCCCCACTAAACCCTTTTGTTTGAGATTTATCAATTGGCTAAAGAAGGTGTTGCTCTTTGTATCCTCATAATGTGCTATCATTTCCTCCGTAAAAATTTACGAAGTGACAATTTTTTTACGGGAGCAAAGCCATCGATACCATAAAAATGTCTTTTGTTCTAAATGTAAAGTTGCAATGCATACCATTTGTGTGTTTTGCACATTATGGAGATCAAAATATTGCTCCATCTGTAGTATCCATGTTACAGAATCCTTTCCATCAAACTTCCCCATATCCATTTTTGGAATATGATGGTTCTTCCCATCACCATTAGAGTTTATGAAATCACGATTAAAATTTATTTTGTTCTCATCATGGGTTTCCTCTACTCTCTTTTCACCATTAGGAAGCATTTCGCGTATCAACTTTGTCAAACCTTCTATGTCTGCTTTTAGATCATTCTTCATGTTTTCCATTTTAGCTTCCATGTCATCTATCTTAGATTCCATGCCAGCTTCCATGCCATCTATCTTAGATTCCACATCTTTCTTCAAACCATCCATATTATTATTCACACCATCCATCTTTGCTTCCATGCCTTTCTTCAAAACTTCTATTTCATTTTTTGCTACTCTTTGCGAGAGAGAAATTTGGTGCACTTGCTCTTGTAATTTTGATAGATCATGTTGCAATTCTTCATCTTCATGAGTCATAGTAGAGCCTTATGAAGGCTTAATGGGTGTTGAATTTTTACGGGGAATTTTTTAGAACCCAATACTGATATCTATTCTACAATATGCCCTTGGAATCAATTCAAATTTATTTTTTAAACAAGGCTTATGTAATTCGAAAAAAAATACACACCTTTTTCTTGCTTTTGAGGAGCTCAATATTGAAATTGGATTATATCTGTGATTGTGGCTCTTCAATACATTAAATTTAGTACTAAATTAGCCCTCTAAATTATATTTTGAATACCACAGGTCTAACCTAATTTGGATTCTCCAAGACAAACTTATGCCAAATCTCCCACAATGACCTAATTATGGACTGGTTTAGTAGAGCGAACTTGTATGACTTGCCACGTGTCACTCGTTCATCCTTCACCTCTAAAATTGATAGCCAAGAAATGAAATTCCATTTACTTGCGACCAATTTTTACGACACTCCAATCCGATGCTCGGAGAGAGAGTTATTGAACGTTTCCCACTATCACCTCTTTAAGATGAAATTCAGGAGGCTGAAAAAGCACTAGCTTCCACAGATCATATCTCCAAACATATTTTGAACCAAAATCTGAAATTTCTTGACAAGTTTCCGCAGGATTTCAGCTTCGCACCCTAAAAATTTCAGATTCTAAACCTTTGTAGAAACAAAGTTATAGCAAAAATTCCATGCTGACCTGCTTAGGAGCTTGAAAAAAGACCTAACTTCCATAGATCATATCTTCGAAAATATTGCGAACCAAGCTCTGAAATTTTTAGACGATATTCCTCAGGATTTTGGATTCGCACCCTAAAAATTTCCACTTCTGTAACTTTGTAGAAAAAAGGTTATAGTGAAAATTCCATGATGACCTATTTGGAGCAGGGAAACCCTAGAATCCAAAGCTCTGATACTGAATGTTGTGTAACCAGCTCCAAAAATAGAAGAAAAGAGATATCAACACCTTATAAATAAGCCACTTCGAGGGGGAAACCTCCAATACATTACATAAACGAACAATTCTTGGATGATACAATTTACAAAAACTCATTTCTATATATAGGAGTCCATGTGGCCATAATGTAATCCTAGTGGGCCACAATGTAATCCTAGCCGACCTAACAATAATAATTTAAGTGCACAATAATAACAAAATGGGGGTTACAAGGGTACAATAATAACAATAAGGGGGTTACACTAATAACAATAAGGGACAATACTAGTAATATAGGGACCTAACAGGTAAAAATGAGATGAGAATTACTATGAAATTACCCAACATACAAGTTCTAGTGATGGAAGTGGGGTCCACTAACCAGAATCATACTTACACCTCCTAGGAGCATCACATCACCTAGGTAAGAAAACATATTTTTTAATGATATTTTCATGGGATGGAACTTTCCCTTTTCCATGCCTTACAAATCATCCACACAAATGCCAATTTGTGCATGTAGTTGGAAGGCTCCAGTCGGACACACATGCCTTCCTTTGTGCATTTGCACCCATAATCTATCAATTTAGAGGGTACAACTAGTAACTCAGGTCCAAATTTTTAAGGCTAGCTATAGACCAGCTACCCGTAACAACCCACACATCTTCATAACATAGTCTATGATGATAACAACTGTGAATGATAAGTGGTAACGATAAATATTACATAGAAACTACCAAACAGATGGGGAAACTTTCATCATACACATGCTAAACATAGTGACTACAGGTCATGAATGAATTTTTATTCACTGACTCCTTAATTTCATGAAGGAATCATCAAGAAGGCTCAACGCCCTCCCAAACTAGCTATGACAAAACTTGTTACCCCATCCATTCACACAACCATTCAATAAGTTATCAAAATCATGAATAGTATCCATAAAAATAGTACACCTTTTAACCATGACTATAAATGGCATATAATGAGGATGAATCCATGCCAAACCATGGATAAAATCAATGCAATAACCAATACATATGCTCCTTGCTCACAATAATAAATATCTTCTATTAACATATACAAATTCCAACCAAGTTAGCAACTTTCACGTACCACCCGAACATACATTAGGCTGAACCAAAATTTTCTTTGAGCTAATCACCCCCAGGCCATATTCAAAGCATGAATGTGGGATCACATGGGATAAATTAAATAAAACCAGCCAAGGCTTCTAGAGGCCAAACCAGCTCAACCCTCCACCATCGTGATTTCACCTAAACCATTCTAGAAATCACTAACACTAATAAAATTTTAGATGCCCCCAACTTTATTCACCATACCCAGAGGAATTTTCCTATCCCCACCCATCCGTCAAGAGTTCCAGGAGAAATCCCATCTCAACCCTTGACTCTCAGGAATTTTTTGAGAGCACCTCACCAGGATCCAAAGTCTACCTACCATCCAAATCTCAAAGAAAACAAGGAACCCACAACACCATGGATATCCCAGAAATAGAGAGAAAAGGCTAAAAACCACCGTCAATCCATGCCATGCTAATGAAAAATAAGCATCTAAGTAACCAAATTCATGTACCATGCACCCAAATCTCATCAATGAAATCACACAAGAAACTTGTTACCTATAATTTCTTCCTATTGTAGTTACTCTTCCAACGTTTCCTTGTGATCCCTTGCCTTCCTTTGCTTTTACTTTTATTTCTTGATTTTCAATCTGCTTCCTTTCTCCTCTCTTAGGGATATATTCCTGAAAGTGATAAAACCTAGAACTAAAAAAATATTTCAATTATTTCTTTGATGAATTTTTATCATTGATGTCTAGTCTCTTCCTTTTGTTTCTCTTTTTTTCATCTTTTACCCTCATTTCATCTATAATTTCATGGATATTTGTGTCTCTTCATATCTGTTAGGTCCCTATATTACTATTACAGTCCCTTAATTTTGTTAGTGTAGCCCCCTTATCGTTACTGTTGTACCCTGATAACCCCAATATTGTTATTATTGTGCCCTTACATTATTATTGTTAGGTCGGCGAGGATTATATTGTGACACCGTGGACTCCTATATATAGAAGGAGGTTTTTTCATTTGTATCATCCAAGAATTGTTCATTTATGTAATGTAAAGGAGGTTTCCCCCTCAAAGTGGTTTATTTCTAAGGTGTTGGTTTCTCTTTTCTTCTATTTTTGGAGCTGGCTTCATAACATTTAGTATCATAGCTTTGGATTCTATGGTTTCACTACTCCAAATAGGTCATCATTGCATTTTAATTATACATTTTTATATACGAAGGTTCAAAAGTTGAAATTTTTATCACATGAACCTAAAATCCTTAGGAACCTCGTGTGAAAATTTCAGATATTGGTTTGCAATAATTTTGGATATATGATCTGTGGAAGTTAGGGATTTTGCAGCTCCCGAATTTCATCTAAAATTTTTTACCTTGGTTAAATTGTCATAACTCTCTCTCTAAGCATTAGATTGGAATTTTGTAAAAAATTAACCCAAAGTGCATGGATTGTAGTTTCCATTGTATCAATTTCAGAGTTGAGGGAAGAAACAGTGACACGTGTAACGCCATACAAGTTCACTCTATTGAATGAGTCCTTAATTATGTCATTGTGGGCGACTAGGCATAACTTTCTCTTGAAGCATCCAAATCAGGTCAGACATGTGGAATTTGAAAGAAGTGTTTTAACTCCGTAATTTGTAAGATTGGAAAGAACAAACGAAAGAGGACACCATCAAACCACTTTGGAGTCCAAAACCTAGCCTTCCTAGACTTAGAGAGTGCTCTCTCTATTTTCATGATTTAGCTTGATAATTATATCTCATGATATTAGGCTAGTTATAGAAATTATGAGGGTTTTTTGTTTTTATTGATTGTGTGGTTGGAAAGGTAGAGATGCAGGGACTAATCCATTGGGCTATGGAGTGAAAAGGTTGGAATGGCACATCAACATTCAAGAGAATCACAGGGAAAGCTAATTGTGCTAAATAGATATTTAGATTGGTGTGAATTATGAGGTAAAAGGATTAGTCAGGTTTAGTAGTGACTAAAGAGGAGTTAAGAATTCTTTAATCAGACTTTAGAAGAAAAGCATTAAGTTTGTAAATGAGACAAAATTAGGGTGCTCCGACAGCAAATATTAATCTAAAATTTTTGATTTATAATTAGATGAACAGATGCACAACAGGGAAAACAACAAAAAAATTTAAAACAAAGAAGTAACACATCACCATTTTAACGCAGCTCAATAATCCTAAAAACGGTCTTTGATTATTGATGTCCAGCTCCAAAATTACAGTGCTCCAATATTTTAGTTCTTACAGTGCAAGGGCTAACAATATCCAACTTTCCAACCCGTGATACTACTAAGGAATGTAGTATTTATCTAAAGCCTAAGTCGGTCGCCATACTTTACTTGACAGCCTTTCATTGATTACAATTTAGCATAAAATGGACAAGTGTGGCCATGGAAGGCCTGATCAAAAGTCACTCACAGCAACACCACTTCTGGAATTAATTTTGGGCGACCTTTTGCAGATACAAATGCTTTGATGGTTCTTCGGAAGATCAAAAAATAAGCTTGGAGGTGGTTGTGATGGTCACGAAGAGGTAACCAATGCTGGATCTGGCATCTGGCCCTGATTTTTAGAAAACTAGTGTTTGGTAATTAAATCTGGTGGATCGCTGGTTACTTTTCATTGTTTGGGTGATTATGTTGATGTCATTAGGGGAATTTTGAGGTCTAAAATGGGCCTCCTGAGAAAAATGTACAACCAAAATAAAATTTAAAAGAACCAATAGGATTCAAGATGATGATGTCAACCATGGGGGATGATTCACCATTTTTTAAGTAAAAGGGTAAAAATATTAAAAAATTAAGAAAATAATAAAACTACTTTTTTTAACTTGTATTTTCAACTTATCTCCCAATTTTTTTACTCAAATTTCAAGAGGGAGTACTCATTGGATGAAAAATTTAATTCCTTATCCAAGGAGTACCCATGTTGCATACTTTTGATGCACCCTGCTATACAAAAAATGAGAAATACATGAAAAAATATGTTTGCAATCATTTTTTTCATGCATTTCTAATTTCTCATTTAGCAGGGTCCATTAGAAGTATGCAACATGGGTAATCATTGGATGATGAATTAAATTTGCATCCGAAAAATATTCCCACTCAAAATTAGAGTAAAACATTTGGGAGATAAGTTGAAAAAGTATTTTTTTCTTTTTTACCTCTAAAATTTTATGATGTAATCAAATCTTATTTTATTATTTCCACTATTATTTTATAATTTCCTTAGGAGGCCCATTTTAGACCTCAAAATTCCCCTAATGGTTATGTATGAACGCTCTTTTCCTGACTCGACCTCCTTTTCTTACACACCTTGTCATGGATTATTCTATTACAAGCCCTTATGTCATGTTTTGGCCTATTTATTCATAAAATGGTGCACAAACCTCATAAGCCAGTACATGAAGGGCTAATAGTGGATGTGGCGTAGCAGCAGTGGTAATGGTCAAATGCATGTGGTGACAGTTTGGAGGCCAACGGAAACAATGTTTCGTAGGGGGTCTCAGGTGGTAACCGGTAATAGAGGGGGGGATTCAAAATTGTGAGGTTGTGACACATGGATGAGTGGGCGGTAATGGATACTACCCATTTTATACCCCTGCTATCATGTGTATCCCGTTTTCATGGATTAGTGACTGTGCCAATGAGTTCATTGCCTTTTCCGTTTCTGCCATTATTACATAACATCTTCGTAAAAATGCCTTGCCCAAATTGACTCTTACTACTCATGCCCCCTTTTTGGAATGAATCTTCAATATTGGTAGCTTTGGTAGATTTTTAAAGCATAAACCCTTTTTTCCTTTAACAAATCGGCAAAACTTTCCTTCTGTCAGGTAAATAGTGTAAAACGCTTTGAACGAGTGGCCGAGTCTTTCTGTCATGCCTAGCCCCTTTTCTTCACAAAACAACGCACAAACCGCATCTGCTCAGAATTGAAAATATTTAGGACTTTGCTCTGAAATACATCGCATTTGCACCAACATCACGCTTCGCACGATGCAATACTTAATTTTTCCTTATCACTTAAACTTTAAAACTTGCGATGCAAGATTTTCAATCGGGCCCCACCTCATTGAACATCGCACTTCAGTGACTATAAAAATTACCTCCCTCGATTTTCCTTTAAGGTTTACGATTTGAAATTGTGATCGGGTCCCACCTGAAATCACATAATGCACTTTGCAGTTATAACATTTTACCTTTGAAACTTATCTTATAATATTTGCAATTTGCAATTGCGATTGGGTCCCACCTGACATCACACATCGCACTTTGCATTCCATAGATTTTACGTTGTAATCTCCCTTTCCTCCTCCGATGTGATTTAACACAGAAAATTCTCTTCATGCGTATTTGGAATCCTTTGGATTTTTCTTTGAAACTACATTGCATTTTGAGCCTCCATCGCACTTCGCAAATTTTAACGTTTAACCATAAACTTATCCTATGCATTCTGCGATGTGCGGTATGCGGGCCATGTCCATGTCATGATGCCACGTCACCTTGTCACGTCAATTCCATTTCACTACCACGTCACTTCCACGTCACTTCCATGTCATATTGCCATGTCATAGCCCGCATTTCACATTTCACATTTTTTGTGACTTATAGAATCACAACTTAAACAGTTTAACTTGCGATTTCTTAACTTATAAATGTAAAACTTGTCAATATGTGATATCCAATTTAATCTCCATTGTTGATGCTCATATTCAACGGTCCTCACTGCTTCCTTGATATGGTTTGCTGACTATTTTTATTTGGCTACGCCCATTCGTTTCTTATTTGTTTGTGTAATACCTGACTCATTCGCTACTTTTCCAACATTCATGACCTACCTGCATTCACGACTCAACCCAAACGTGCACGACTTGACCCAATCATGTTTAGAACTCTGACTTTGCTATTTTTCTACCTTAACTGCTTCTCTTCTTCCTTTTTTTCCTTTGATTGTTTCTTTAGAAAATATTTTGAATATTTACATCTATGTACATTATGAAAATTTTGAAAAGAGAAAGTACACAGTCACCTTGTGATACTATGAATTACAGGGTTCTAATAGTGGCTCTAGCTGGGGATGTGTTGACGGGAAAGTTTTTCTGTCCAACAGTAGGGGATTTCCTTGGTAAAAATTCCCAACTAGACTCTGAACCGTTTGGAGTAGGGATCCCATCCGAGGTGTGGGTCCGGCTACTGCTTAAGGTCTCCTTTCTTTAAGTGTCAAAAGAACTCGATGAACCTGCAGACACACACATATTCAAATGATACCAGATACATGCTTGATGAGTTAAACCGTATACAACACTATGTGTAGCAAGGAAAAATAATAAAGAATAAATGCCGAAGGAAATGCTATTAGCAACACATCATTGGGGTTATGCTTGTAGGCTTTTCTGACCACACAAGAAACAGTTCTTTATGGAAAAAACACCCTCTATTCCTGAAGGATTCGAATGATAATACAAATTCTAATAAACAAAGTCATCAACATTCATAGGAAAACCAAAAGAGCTGAACATCATTAACACAAATACAGAGAACCATAATGTGTAAATGATGCCATTGAAAGTGTAGCTTCATTGATCAAAAGATGTTTGAAACTGTATAAGAAATACACATAGTGTTCGCACAGCAAAACAAATAAAATCCAAAAGGAGTTTTGACAAGTATCTCATTCAAATGCATACAGAGTGTTATTCTTCAATACAATGCTCTATCACTTTCAAGTCCCAAAAAAAGGATCCTCAACATTTTCCCTGGAGGGGGTTTTATAGATCAAAATTTTCCCTTTGGGCTTCTTGACTCTTCACCTGCCTGACTGTTGAGCTACTTTGCGACCTGGAAGGGAGCTGCAACCTGCGACCTGACTGGGCAGTGCGACCTGCGACCTGGCTGGGCAACGCAACCTACGACCTGGCTGGGCAGCGCGACCTGTGACCTATTTCCAAATGATACCAATGATCTACTGTCACTAGATTATGAATATGGGTGTGAAATCGTGAGGTCAGGTGCATCAATCTGTTGTACTTTGAGGAATTTTTTCCAAGTCTGATAATCGGCTACTATGGGAGAAACCAAAGGGACCTCTTCTTTCAACCGATGCATACACTCTAAGGCATTTGGGACTAGAGTCTCCTTCTTCTGCGAGATCAATTTGGACAGAGAGGTAAGTTTGGTGTAGATCCAGACTGGCGTGACAAGAAACTTGCCCAGGTTCCATTGTGACGATGCAAGGTCGGGAGTGGCAACAACTTGCTTAATGGGCTGCAAAAATGACCAGATCTCCTGATCCACCTGTTCCCTGTTCTTCCCCTCGTCCAATGCACCCATTGATGGAATGTGATGTAGGATGTGCATCGAATCGATAACGTTGATTAGGTGTTTGTATGTAGCCATCACCTTCTCTAAGTCCTTGGATAGCTTAGCCTTGGACTCCATTTTCATACGGATCTGGACTTTGGCATCTTGTGTGTGAATCCAGTCCTTCTTTGACAAATGTTCGGGAGCCTGGGGTATCGTACTGTCCAGTCCATCATTTTGTCCAACATAGCTGAAGCTTCCTTCAGCTGCTCATGCCTTTTCTTAGTTTCCTTTTGGGCTCTCACCAACAGGGTGACTATGTGTTTTATGGTAAACATTTCCCCATAAACTTGTCTCATGGTAGTCTCTAATATATCGAACTCCCTGTGAATGGTGAGAAGCACTTCATTGACAAGGGCAACTTTGTCTCAAAGTTGCTGAACCTCCTCTTTCAATGCAGTCTTTTCCTGTTCTGCCCTTGCCTCCCGCTGCTCTGCTTCCTGTAGTCTATTTTGTAGAGAGAGGATCTCTCTACTCATTCTGGTCACATTCTCTTTGGTGGCCGCAGCGAAATCTGTGCCGGCCGATGCTATCATCACCGGATTAGTCCTAGTATCGAGGACTATTTCTTTTCCCATCGCGATTGTGGATGAAGAGGAAGGATTTTGTGCCAGGCATCTCCTTTTATCTTGTTAGATTTTGAAGGAGAACTGATTGTATGTGAACATGGTGAGATCGAATACATCCTCCTCTTGCCCCTGGGAGGAACTGACATCGGAGAGCGTGGCTCGTGTAATTACTAGAGGTACCTCAAGGGGAGATAATTCAATGTTCTCTATCATTACATCCTCCTCTTCTTTCTTTTTCTTTTCTTCCTCTTCTCTTCATAGGCGTTCAACTTCTGCCTTTTCATGTTCTCTCTTCTGCTTGAGCTCTACTTCTGTCGTTGCTTCTAGTTCAGCTTTCCTTTTCAGCTTAGCTGCTGCAGCTTGCTCTGCTTTCTTCTGGCAGTCGGATTCCACTTTATCTAACTCTTTCTTGAGTTCCCATTTTGAAGCAGCCTCCGCCTCTTGTTTCTCCTCTTCCTTCTTGTCCTCTTCGGCCTACCTTTTCTTCTACTCTAACCTTAAGCTCTTCTTGCACCTATCTTCATCTTATTTTATTTTCTTCTCTTTTTCTTGCTGGGCTTGGGCTTCTATTTCTTCCTGTTGGGTAGAATTATTGTGCCCTGTACTAGTTCTAGGATTTTTAGCCAAAGAAGAAGAAGCGCCCCCCAATTTACGGCTCTTGTCTTCAAAGGTTTGGTCATCCGAGTCTTCTTGATCAGAGTATGCCCCCACAGCAAGTTGGCGGTCTGAATTATACCAGTTTCTTCTATCATCCTCGCCTGGGCATTCCGTGTGTTGATAGTTCCATTTGAACTTAGCCCTCTTGCGGTGATTAGGAATTATCATTTCCCGGTCATACGTCCGGTAGTATAACGCCCCCAGGTGGTAGATTTTTATCTCTTCTACTTCTGCCTCCACCTCCCTGAAATATTTGACTATGTAAGCACTGATAGTGAGGGATAGCGTACGCCACAGCTTCTACTTACCCCTGGACAGGACCCTGGAGAAACCATAAGACATTTGGAAATATAACTCTTGCATGAGAATTTTTTCTGTGACATATCGACGCATAGCATGTGGAGCCTTGAATGAGCCAAAGACTCAAATGAGTGTATACTCAGCAAACAGAAACCAATGTGCCACCTTGCCTAGTGTTTCCATGGCTTACCAAGACATGCAAGGAGTGTCTTGGCCGAAAAATTCCCTATAAAGAGTGGGGATGAACACTTGAGATATCGGCTCTATGTCTTGTTTGTACGTGGAATCCCAAAACACCTTGGTTTGTAAGTGGATTGCACGGGTCTGCTTTAGATCCCAGTTATGTGCCCATCCCTCAAAGTGAAACCTTGAACAAATGACATCCAACAAATAAGAAGCCATATAAAATTCAGAAGGCATTCCTTCATCTGGTACCAATGCCGAGGATAAGTTTTTCTACATGAAGGTCACCAATATGCTGGCCCAGTTGAAACGAGTGTCGTACATAGTGACATATTACATGAGAGTTTCCCATGTGCCACTGAAGGTGGTGGCATCGGGGCACCCGTACAATCTGCAAAGCATGGCAACCACTAGTTTATATACCTTCCTAAGGCCCGTCACTAGATACTCCTAGTCTTTCTTGACCTTAAATTTCTCAGGATCCTCCCACCACCCCTTTAGAGTATCAACTATAGGAACTGCATGGGTGATAGCCCATTCTTCTGTGAAGTCTTCTTCTCGCTCATAAAAAGAGTAATAAAAATGTGCATCTGAGCCTTTGAGTGATGCGAATGCCTTGCCTTCATTGTCCCTAATTAGGAACTTCTTGGGGTCAGTTCTCTGTATAATCCAATCTATCATCTGTGGGCATGGGAATATAGCCGAATGGGCTCCTGCAAGATGTAGCTTAGAACTTTTGACCTATAAGTATATCTCCCGATCATGGAGGTCCTTGGGAATTTTGTTCTAGCAAAATATTGGTACACTTGGTACCAAAACATGCCGTCCCCTTTGGAAAATGTGCAGAGGGTATCTCTGTAGATCAGTGGTGGGGACATTGGCATGTCTGTCTCTACGTCCTCCACTGTCAGGCCCTTGTCTTTTTTCCGAGATGCTGGAGGTTCCATGTCGCTTGAATATGAGGGGACAGGTATACACTCTAAGTCTACCTCGAATCCACCTGTCATATTCATGAAATAATCCCAAGATAAGAAGGATGCCATGATGATACAAGACTAGTTACAGCTTATCAATTATTTCAACTTGGGACACAGGAAGAGCTGAATAAGCGACCTACTGGGTCACAGGGGCGCAAAGTCTCGATGTTGATATTTTGAAGAAATTTGTGACTTTTCGACCTTGCGACCGGGTCACAGGTCGTTGGGTCGCAAGTTGTAAAAATACGAAAAAGTGTGACCTTGTGACCTTGCGACTAGGTCGTGGGGTCCCTAGGTCACAAGTTGTGAGAAAACCAGAAAAGTGCGACCTTGTGACCTTGTGACTAGGTTGCAAGGTCGCTAAGTCGTGAAGCTGAGAAAATAAACAGAAAATCAATCTACGACCTGGCGACTTAGCGACTAGGTCACAGGGTCGCAGGTCGCGCTAGGGCTTACCGTGGTTTTGGCGCTCGCGGCGTGAAGTTTATTTTCCCTTTAACTTGAAAGACACAGGACTAAATGGGTCCAAGGAGAGCCAGGGGATATATTTTGGAGGAGGATATAGGCCATGGGAGGTTGGATGGGGAACTGTGATGGGTTGGGTAAGCAGGGTGAATGCTGGAATCAACAAGGAAGCCCTAAGTGACAAATGAAGACTATGGCTGAGGCATAGGGAAATTTAAAGGTTAAGGAATACAAAGATTAGGAAAGAATGGCTGAAAAATGAAACAAAAGGAGGAAAATGCGCTATTAATGAGGTCATGGTCGCAGTAGGCGGGGTGATTCGAGAGGTATGCGATTCGCGGAGCCCAAGTACCTTGCGACCTCGTGGTCGCAGGGTCGGCGTGGTCGCAAGGTCGCGGGATCGTGATTTTCCACAAATTTGATGTTTGCGACTTAGCGACTTAGCCGTCCAGACTCTTTAATTAGCCTTTTCTTTGTGCTCAAGGGGCTCCAAAAAATTTTGAAGTGGGTTTTTTGGAGGGTGTTGTAGAGGCTACAACAAATGGCAATTCACTGGTCAGACTCAGAGTCTCTACCGATGGTTGGCCTTGGAAGGGGGAGGGAGGGGCCTTCACTAGCTGTTCCTTTTACCTTAAGGTCAACACTACCTTGCCTTTGTCACCTTGCAAGGTTACTTGGCATGCTGGCTTGTTCGGGTGCTAGTTAACCGAATTTCATTTCTTCAGGTTTGCGGACCGAAAGGGTCAAAGAACTCCAGGCGGCGACAGGGTCCAGTGCGATTATTTTGTCCTCATCGAGTTGCTTTGTTTCGTGCGAACCTCTCGATCCCGACACAGTAACTGCCTAGGAGTCATAAACGTTGCTCCAATGCCAGTGAGCCAGGTCACTACCCTGGCGGAGTCGTTACATCACCTCTCTGCGCAGGAAGCCTTTGTAAATCCTTTACCCTTTATTGGTGTGCTATTGCACTTATTTTGAATGTGTCTAAGGCACTTATTTAGATGTGCTCATGGCACTTATTTGAGATGGGAAATTTTTTCCTGGGTGGATGAGGGATCCCCACTTATTTTACTTGCAGATAGGTTGCTCCTAGTCTGATATGAGGACTTTGTTTTTTCCCCAATGTCCTGATGTCACCCTGAGTTAAGTCTGTTCCCTTTCGATCTAGTTGCCACTGTATCGCACTTTCTTTTCGCAGACACCCTTTCAAGCTTGTTAGGTGGGTCTCCCCATGCTTGATGGCTCTAGCTAGGTCATTTGATACCTTTGGGTGCCAATTACAAGCATGCTTTGACCACCTTTTTGTCTTTCAGGAACAGCCTCCCATGAGCATAGAACCTGTCGCAGTGTGCCAATTGTGTGGCTCTGACAAGGCCTTCCGTTTTTTATTATATATATATATATATATATTGAAAAGGAACAACAGCAAAAACTATAGTACAGGGGTACAACCCTCTGAGGGCTACTAAGTGAAGTAATTTTTGAGGTCATGCCCATTTACTGGGAGGACCTCGACTCTTCCCTCAAGAGTTTGTAGTCTAAATGTGTGGGAACCCAATTTCTCCTTAACCTGGAAGGGACCTATCCATAGTGCTTGAAACATGGAATGTTTTCCCTTTTCTTCGTGATATTTATCCCACTTAAGGACTAGATCTCCTATTTCAAATTTTTTACTCCCTGCAGATTTTTTATCAAACCATCTCTTGATTCGGCTTTGGTGGATGGCGAACTTTTCCCGGGTTTTTTTCCTTTCTTCCTCCAACTTCAGTAGAGTGTCGATCTGGGTCAGCAAGGTGGGGCATGGGGTACCATGAAATTCTTGGGACAACTGAAGGGTAGGGAGAGATAAATGGGGAGGAAGAATAGCTTCTATTTCGTACACAAGGAAATATGGGGAGGTGCCTAGGGAGGATTTGGGCGTGACACAGTCAACCCAGAGAGCGTTGTGAAGGGCGTTGTGCCAGTTGCGCTGGTGGGACAACAGAGTCTTATTAATGATGCAGATAAGATTTTTATTGGTTGACTCAGCTAACCCATTTCCTTGGGGATAATAATTTGCAGAATGTTTAAGAACAATACCGTTTTCCAAAGAAAAATCATATAACTTAAAAGATGAAAAGTAAGTTGCATTATCAAAAACCAAGGAAGTTGGAATGCCAAACCTGGTGATGATGGAATGAGTGACGAATTCTATTACCTCTTGATCATTGATTTGGTGTAAATGTGCTGCTTCGATCCACCTCGTGAAATAATCGGTAGCAGTAAGAATATACCGATGTTTCTTGGAGGAGTGAGGTATGATCTCACCAATCACGTCCAAACCCCACTATCGAAAGGGTTCCTCCACTGCTACTGATAGTATGGGAGCGACTGGCCGTGCTTCCCAGTTTGCAAATTTCTGGCACTGAGTGCACTTCCAGACATATGCATGCGCATCTATAAAAATGGTTTTCCATTCGTATCCCACGAGCATTATCTTGTGGGCAGTGGTATCGCCTACAAAATGCCCTCCAGCTGGTTCATCGTGCAACTCTGCCAAGATTTTTTGTGCTTCATCATGTTCCAAGCAGTGTAACAGAACTCCATCGTAATGTTTCTTGAAAATATTACCCTAGATCAACTGGTAAGATGCAGCTTTGAGCCTTATCGCGCGTTTCTGCCAGGTAGTTAGAGTAGGGTCCAGGATGCCATGAGATAAATATCTCGAAATGTCAGAGTACCAAGAAGGTCATATCTTCTGAGGTATGTCGTCACTCTAATACATGTCGATTTCCTATTCCCAACACTCTTCCTCAACTCCATGCGAGCTTGCAGCCTCCGCAGCCATTTGGCATAGTCCTTGTCCTTTAACAGTGTGTGCTGGTTTAAACTCTAAGTCATACTCTTGCAGGCATGCCACCCATTTGCCTCGCCTATCGCCTAGCTCCTATTGCACGAACAGTGAGCGGACAACTAGGTGGGGAACGAAAACTGTGACATAGTTTTTCAAGATGTATGGCCTAAAATTCTTGACTACTTTGTAGACTGCATAGGCTTGCTTTTTTATTTTAGGGTAGTTCAATTCAGCTCCTTGTAAACCAGTACTCATGAAGGATATAGGTCGTTCATCATTGTTGCCGTCCTTCTGCGTCAGGACAGCTGCAAGTGATGAATATGAAGCAAAAGTATACAAGATAAAGCTTCTGCTAAAATATGGACTTTGGAGGGATGGCGCTTCAGCTATAGCCTGCTTGATTTTGTCGAAGGCCTCCTTCTCCAAAAAATTCCATTTTAAAATCACATTCTTCTTGATCATCCCCTGCAAACGTCTGACTATCTGGGCGAAATCCATCCGATATGAATTTACGTACAAAATTAATTTGCCCTAGGAAATATTGCATTTATTTTTTACTGCTAGGGGGAGGAATCTGGGTAATGGCTTTTGCCCACTCTGCATCTACAACAATGCCTTTCTTAGTTATAATGTGGCCCAGAAAATTCCCTTCTGCCAGAGTGAAAACACTCTTCTTCGGGTTGAGTGAAATCCCTTAATTCCTGCACCTTTAGAAAATTTGCTTGAGGTGGTGTAAATGATCGCCCTGGTGTTTCGATAACATGGCGACGTCGTCAAAATAGACTACCACGCTCCACCCGATCAAACCATGGAAAGCTATATCCATGGCCTGTTGGAAATTTCCCCCCACGTGTATTAATCTGAAGGGCATGCGTCTGAACGCGAAAGTTCCCCATTTGGTTCGAAAAGTAGTCTTCAATCTGTCCGGATCAACTACCAGCACTTGGTTTTAGCTGGAGAATCCATCCAATAAGGAGAAAATCTTAGATTCGGACACAAATTGCAATATTTGTTCCATAGGAGGCACCAGATAATTGTCTTTGTTTGAGGCCCGATTCAAATTCTGGAAATCCACGCACAAGCGGATATTGTCAGACTTTTTCCGTATCGGGACCAAATTTGACACCCATGTGGAATGGCGAACTTTGAAGATGATGTGTGCATCCAAAATCTTCTTAAGTTCTTTCAGAATCATCAACTCCAAAGCAGGATGCACTTTTCTAAGCTTCTGTTGGAAAGGCTTGATGCCTACCTTCATGGGTATCACGTGTTGAATAATCCTAGTATCGTACATATGTAAATCATCGTACGTCCAAGAAAATACGTCTCGATACTTCTAAAATAGTTGAGTGAAAGCCTACGTCTCCTGGTTGGTACAGTATTTCCCAAGGTTGATGAACTTCGGGTCCTCATTTGATCCCAAGTTCACTTGCCGATGTGCCAAGGTGGAACTTTGTACTTTGGTATTTGGGGGCCCGCGGAATCGGCTTTGCAGATCAAAGAGATTTTCAAGTGACACTATCCCCTTGGGCATGGGGTTCTCCTTACGTTTATTATGCTCTTCCTACAAATCTTGGTCGTGATCCGCCTCATCTATTGTTGTATCTTTGAATACTTCAGTGTTGAGCATAAAATCCAATATCTGTTGATCATCATCAAAAATGCGTAAATTAGTAACATTATCTGGCACGGAGGGTCTATACATAACTTCAATAGAAAATCCATCCCTCAAAGGGGTAAATCTAGTAGCAGCATTAGCCAGAGTATCAGCTGCTGCATTATACATTCTAAGAACATATTTGATTCCAAACGCATCAAATGCAGAAATAAGACGCCATACCTCTTGTTGATAAGCTTTTAAGTGTGGGGACAAACAATGAATGGTATTGCATACCTACCGAGTGATGATCTCAGAGTCTTCAATGACCTGTAAGCATCTTACCTTCAAATCCAGTGCCTTCTTGAGTCTGAGGATTAAAGCTTCATATTCAACAGTATTTTTGGTGCACTGGAACTCTAGCCGACACGAAATCAAGAAATTGTTCTTCTAAGGGTCCAGCAAGATGCAACCCGCACCATCTCTGTCATGGGTCTTGGAACCATCATAATACAGGGTCCATACGTCATTTTCTGGCTCCTTTGGGGTTGTAGGTTGGGGAAGGATTTTGGTTTGGTGTGAGACGAGAGTGGCTTGGTCTTCTGTGACGAGTGTTAGTTCAGACTGGATCTCGGGGCCTACTGGAGACTGAGGAGGATGGTAACATCCGAATATGGATTCCAAGAAACACATGCCAAGCTCCTCCTGGGTGAGGCTGATGGGCTCATTAGTAGCATCCAAATCATTCATAGTATATTTCATATATGGTTCTCTTTTGACCCTGATTTGGTTATTCGGGCCCTTGTAAGGAAGCCATAGGTGGGACCAGTCAAAGGAAAAATACCCTTGCAGCTTGTTGGACCAGTCTTTGCTAAGCAAAATACCATAGGATTCTGGGATTTCAACAACCACAATGTCAATACATTGGTGTACTTTAGAGTCAGACGACAGGTGGATGATGACATTATTTAGCTCTCCTACGGCTGGCACCTGTGATCTGTCAAGGTGGATGATCCTCGCGTCAGTTTTCTCTAGGCGGATGTTCAGCTTCTTACAAACAAATAGGGGCATGACGTTAGTGGACACGCTAGAGTCAACTAGATAGTTATGGACGTTGAAGTTAAAAATCTCAAAAGATAATAGGAAAGGAGGAGTATATCCCCTGGAATTTTCATTGATGTTGTTTACAATAGACTGAACACTCGGACTAGCTTGTGCAAACGTATTGCTCACAGGCTTAGTATTTGAGGTATGGGCAAAGGCTTTAAGGATGATTTCTCATTGATTTGTGATGGGGGAAAGCTCATAGAGGGAGATGTTGGCTCTGGTTTTTTTCATGTCCTCAACAATGTTATAACTGGAATTAGATTGAGGACTAGGCTCGGTAGTGGCTTTAGGGGGGCCCTGCCGGGAGCTTGCTCTTTTGATTTGGTCAGGTTTTGTTATTTGTGGACTTCTTAGGAAAATATTTTTGTTCATTTCTCGGGGGAATTATTTTCCTTAAGAAAGCCCTTTTCTTCTCCTCAAAGGACTGTTTTGGAATCAGTCCTTTGCTCCTAAGGCAATAATTTCATACAGGTTGGGCCTTAGGATCGTCTTCCATGTTGATATCAGCGATGATAATATTTTTTTCCACGTGGATTATGTCAAACGCAAGAACAGAGGACCCCAGTTCTTCATCTGGGGGAAAATCTTCATCATGGTCATAAACATCATCCTCCTCCGCACCCGCCAGGGTTTGATCATCCAGAAGCTCGTTTACTAGTGCAGTCATGCTACCAATACATTGTGGGCATTTTTTTTCAGAGTGGGCATCTTGGTGGAAAGAACAGAAGTTATCTTTTCCTATTTCTTCCACATTGAGAATAGTGTTCAGGTTAGATGGAGGTCGGCTGGTGTTGGGGTTTCTTTTTCTGAAAAAGGGTTTGGTTTCCTTAGTGCTAGTTGTGGATTCTATACCCTTTCTCTTCAGGTCAGAGACTTCATTTGTTAATAGCTTGAGGGTCTTTTCTATACTCTCGAGGTCACAATCATCCTTATCCTTATCCCTGGTTTTGGATGTGGAGGACTGACCTTTCCTCGTGATTGGTTTGTGGTCATCTCTCCCTTCGTGATCGATTTCTCCTATAGAAAGCATGTCCTTTTGTACAACGAGGGAGACCACGTAATTTTCTGCAAGGTTGGCACGGGCTCCACGTTTCATGAAGATGACAAATGTCCCTAGGGAGAGCTTTCATATAGTAGTCTATGGTGATAGAGTCATCCAACGCCAGGTTTGGGGGGAAATTTTGTAGTATGCTAGCAAAGCGCTGATTGAAGTCTCTAACCTTCTCTTTATTAGGGCACTTAATGGTTCTTAACTCCATGAGGAGCATGGAAGGGGTTTTTTCCTCTGAAAATTTCTGCAAGAATAGGTGACGGAACTAGTCCCATGATGTAATGGAGGCACTTGGGAGGGAGCGGTACCAGGCGGCCACTTTGTTCTCAAGAGTGTACAGAAACAGGGGACAAGCAATGTCTTATGTTTGAACCCTCATGTTTTGCAGAGAAAGATAAAATTTTCTTATATGATCCTCAGCCAAGGTGCCTTTCTCGGGGTCAAACTTGGGGAGATGCCTTTTAGGGTGCCTAGGCATGTCATGGAGGGGGCCCAAAAGATCTAATGAGGACTGGGCCTTCTAGGCAAGTGGCTACACCCTCCTAGCATGCTCGTGGTGCCTGATCTTAGACTCAGATTCACTCCCTGTCAGGGAAAATTTTAAGAACCCCCCTAAATTTATATATATAATAAATAGGCGAATCCCCATGATACATAGGAAAAATGGAAGGCGATTTTATTAATAATCTAATATGTATATATAATTTTTTGGCGAATCTTTCACAAGATTATATTATCTTGTAAAATCATGGCAAATCACTAGTACAAATAGCGAATCACTACTACAAAATGGTGAATCGTTGTCTAGTGGAGTTCGGGGTGTTGGTTCCAATGAAGATATGGTAGTTGAACCAGGAGTGTAAGGAAGAGAACCACTGAGACCAAACATGGCACATGGTGACTTGTGAGGGAAGTAGTTCTCGTGTAGTTTGGAAAACGCGTTCTTCTAGTTCTGCTAAGCGTAGTGTTGTTGCTCATGCTACTACTAGCACTGATATTGAGGTTGGAGAGGAGTTTGAGGAAGCATGGAAGGTAGCAGTGGTGGAGAATTACAAAGAGTACCCCATGATGGGCTCCATTTTGCCCTTTGGTATATGTGTCTGCAAGATCTTTTGTCCATTGAACCAACAATTAACCATTCAACCAACAATCAACTTGACTGAGTTGATTAGGTACGAGTCAACTTAGACTAATCTTCAAAACTATGCTTTGCACTACCCATATTTATCACATTAATGCTACACAACATTGTGCATTTGCACCCAACTCTCAATAATTCTTTTCCAAGAAAAACCTATAATAAGAAAAATATTTTACTATATTCTAAAAGGTGAACAAGTTCACTTTCTTTCAAAGTATTAAGAACAAGTTCATAAATATTTTCAGCTGTAGAAGTCTCTCTAATCTTTTTAATCCCAAGTAGATAAGAATGGCTAATATGGTCATTAACCATATAAATGCTCATACAGATCCATGAAGTATTATCAATAGCTGTAACCTCATCCAAAGACAATGCCAAAAACCTAGCATTTGCAATCTCCTGTTTCAAATCATAAATTTCTACTTGAGTTAGATATCTTGCCCATTCCCATCCACTAGTTATGAACCAATGAGAAGATGGAAAGTTTGGCATGTGAAGAAAATATAGAAATTTCATCTAATCTGGATAATCTGTCATAGGACGACCTTTACATAAGATGTGAAATACAGTGCTCAATTGTATCGTCTTGGATAACAAACTTCTTTCCATCGTCTTTTCAAATTGAGGTATGATGGTTCCTTCACTTGCCTCAAGTTTCTTCTTACTTATTAAATACTTTTTGTATTCTTCCACACATTGGCTATGTCAAAATTCCTCCAAATATTTCCATCTGACAATAGATTTCTCTTTACCATTTACAATTTTCTTTTCATAAACCTTTCCTACATGCTTTTGTATTGTATCTAGCTTCATTTGAAATTTCACTACCTTGCAACTTTTCCAACTACACGCAAGACATTTAACTTCTCCTAAATCCTCATTTGTAGATAGGGATTTTAATAAACGATCTTGCCTTGATTGGGATTATGAGACAAAGGCGATCGAATCACTACCTGTGGTGGGATCCATAGTGTTGCAATCTTTCTTTTATTGTTTTTTTCAAACTAAAATATGGTCCGGTTCAAAAGGTCCCCTAATTTGTTGAGGAAATAATTTAAATTTTAAACCCCCTTGGTGCCACTGTAGCACCCTCAAAATTTCATGGAGTTCCACCATTAAAATCCCTTATATATATTAGACCTAACTTGCATCTTCTTAAAGGTAAAACGGGGGAAAACAACCACAAGGTCGCTTCTGACATGCAGTACAGTTGCTTCTGCGCCTTATGTTCAGAGTAGCGTAAGAACAAGCTGTGAAGGTTGCATCTGATAATTAGAGACAAAGGAAGGAACATTGATACAAGTACGTCTTATCATAGCGGACATTGGGCAAGCCTACTGTACACACAATTTCCCTATGTAAATGCAGCTGAAGTTTTCATGAATGTTGCATTTTGGTGTTTGTGGGATCCGAGGTCACTGTGACTCCTCCATTCCTTCTCTATATAATGCTCTGAAGGGGCATGGGGTATACACAAACACACTTCATGTACACAGCCTGCAAGGAGTTCACTTCATGGCATTGTATTGACCAGAGCTTTATCAAGTCATTTCAGAGCCTTCAAACTTGCTAGTCTGGTGAAATATTCTCAGATCAATCACTTGGGATTCATAGTTTTGGTTATAGGTTTTCCTGCATCTTGGAATAACCATCATCGATATAATGCAATTTCATGGCTTCACTCTTGGGATTTCTTTTGCGCGCTGTCACAGCTCAATACATACGTATACACTAATACCAAGGTAACTTTTGAGCGATAGACATCACGTTCATTGATTATCTCTTTATAAAGCCTAAACAATTTTGGGCAAAAATTTGGGTTCTCTACCTTTGGTATATATTACCTTTGAGCTGTGCATTTAGGGTAAGTTTATTTAATGTGTTTTCTAACGTGGGGATCATCTTCTTGCAGAGAGTAAATACATGCAGAGAACACATTACCACTGGACAATATGCCTGCTTCTAGATTTGATGAATTGATCAAGCAATCCTCCGGAGAGCATAATGTAAGCTTCTACACAAATCCTAGCTATAGCTACATACTATATTGTTAATGTCTGCAGTGTACTGTTTTTATGTTTTCAGAAGATTAAGACTTGCACTAGGTATGCTGTACTGTACGCTATATTTTGGCAAAGTCTTTTCGACTTAGTTATGAAGAAACTGCTAGATCTAGGGTAAAATTTTGTTGTTAGTAAGTGTGACATATGGCATCTGCCTGCTTTGAATTTGAGATAAGTAGTGCCCTGCTAAGACAGAATTGTAATTAATTATGTCAGATATTGGAAGGATACTTGTTCTAAATTCATATCCCTAATGTTTTGGTGTTGCCACTGCAGGAAATGGTAAGCAGGAAATTACTAAGAGGCTCAGTGGGGAGAGCATTGACAGAGCCAGAGAAAGCAAAGCATGGCAGATTGCAAACATAACGTAGTGAATCAGATGACAGTGATCTGCATGTGCCTGACAGAGATTTGGCCTCTAAGACCAGTGCAGGGATTGCAAATGATCAGCATGAGTTGTTGTTGTCAGGTGCCAGCTTGAACCATATATCTACAAAAAATGAACAGAAAAGCATGACTGCAAATGAGCCAAATAAGTTATTTTCAAAAAGTATGCAAATAACTCCAAGTCAGATATATGAGAAACCTAGTTTTCACGTTGATTACAGTGGACCTAAGACACACAATCCTAAGCACCACTGAGCCTTCAGGCTACAGTAAAAGATATTGAACTTCCAGGTCCAGGTCTAGGTCAGGGTCCAGTACGGAATGGAAGATTAGTTTTCCATCATTACCTACCTATTGTTACAGATGCTCAAGAATGAGATGGGAGAACTATATTTATATACATAAATGACTACTAGAGAAGGTTGTATATATGTGTAAATGCTATCTAGAGCTCTAAGCAAGAAGCAATTTGAGTTTTGTTGTACACATTCCTAAGAGACAAATACTTAATGAATGCATTTACATATATAGTCACCTTCCATTAGGGAGGGAAAAATGTAAGAGCAATTGTGATAGTTGTAATATTAGATTCATTATTGATATCATACCCACTAACTCAATCTACTATGAGTTGAGAAAACTACATAGTATAATTAATATTTTTCCTTTAGCATTTGTGTACCATTTGATTACGTGATGATTACTTCTTTACTGTGTTCTAGATTGTGATCCATCCATATCTATCTTTTTAGTACTGCACGGCGCATTGCCTCCTGGACAACCTTGTGCTTGTTGTTCTGATTAACTAGCCTTATCAAGGCAGACCTGCTTTTACAAAAACTAGTCTTATCTCAATAAAGTTTAGTAATGTAAAACTTACATTTGAGAAAAGGTTGTAAAAATACGTTCTAACCTTGTGTCTAGGTAGATAGGAGTAAAATTGTAATTTTTTTACGTACATCTTCTGGTAGCATATCTCTCATATTTGTACAAATTTTATTGTAATTTGTTCATGTACATCTTCTGGTAGCATGTCTCTCATATTTGTACAGTTTTTTTTTCACGATAGAATATGAATTTTGATGTTTTTATCTACCAAAAAAAGGTTCTATTTATTCCACCTGTGCTTTCAATTCCATTTATTATGAACACTAAATAAATTAATTGCATTCCTTTCCAGCATTCATAAATAACTTACCACACCCACTCATAGAAAATCTATCTATGCTCATAGGTTATTTATTCATGCCACAAGTGATATTTTTCTCTCCAAGACTATGTTGTGAGTTGATTGTCCAATCCTTCAAAAACAACGATCAAGAAAGTGTAAAAAATGCACAAAAAAACATTTGTATTAGGGTAAGCTCATAAATTTAACAAAGAATTGCTTTTTTCCTCTATAAAAGGATTTTCTCAGGGGAAAAGTTTTCAGCACTTAGTTGTTTGACATTCAGGATAATCTCTTAAGTGCCCTGTATTCTCACATCATGGAATTTGAAACTTGTAGCCTTGAAAATGAGCGAAATAAGTTATTTACAGAAAGTATGCAAATAACTCCTCGTCAGATTATATGAGAAACCTAGTTTTCACGTTGATTACAGTGGACCTAAAACACACAATCCTAAGCACCACTGAGCCTTCAGGCTGCAGTAAATGATATTGAACTTCTTGGTCCAGGTCTAGGTCCAGGTCCAGGTCAGGGTCCAGTACGGAATGGAAGATTAGTTTTCCATCATTACCTACCTATTGTTACAGATGCTCAAGAATGAGATGGGAGAACTATATTTATATACATAAATGACTACTTATGAGAAGTATATATATGTGTAAATGCTATCTAGAGCTCTAAGCAAGAAGCAATCGGAGTTTTGTTGTACACATTCCTAAGAGACAAATATTCTATTGAATGCATTTACATATATAGTTGTTACCCCATTGGGGAGGGAAAAATGTAAGAGAAACGGTGATAGTTGTAATATTAGATTCATTATTGATATCATACCCACTAACTCAATCTGCTATGAGTTGAGAAAACTACACAGTATAATCAATATTTTTCCTTTAGCATTTGTGTACCATTTGATTACATGATGATTACTTCTTTACTGTGTTCTAGATTGTGATCCATCCATATCTATCTTTTTAGTACTGCACGGCACATTGCCTCCTGGACAACCTTGTGCTTGTTGTTCTGATTAACTAGCCTTATCAAGGTAGACCTGCTTTTACAAAAACTAGCCTTATCTCAATAAAGTTTGTATTGTAAAACTTGGCTCAGAGAAAAGGTTACAGAAATGAATGTCAAACCTTGTGTCTAGGTAGATAGGAGTAAAATTGTAATTTTTTGACGTACATCTTCTAGTAGCATATCTCTCATATTTGTACAAATTTTATTGTAATTTGTTCATGTACATCTTCTGGTAGCATGTTTCTCATATTTGTACAGTTTTTTTTTCACGATACAATATGAATTTTGATGTTTTTATCTACCAAAAAAAGGTTCTATTTATTCCACCTGTGCTTTCAATTCCATTGATTATGAACACTAAATAAATTAATTGCATTCCTTTCCAGCATTCATAAATAACTTACCACACCCACTCATAGAAAATCTATCTATGCTCATAGGTTATTTATTCATGCCACAAGTGAGATTTTGCTCTCCAAGACTATGTTGTGAGTTGATTGTCCAATCCTTCAAAAACAACGATCAATAAAGTGTAAAAACTGCACAAAAAAACATTTGTATTAGGGTAAGCTCATAAATTTAACAAAGAATTTCTTTTTTCCTCTATAAAAGTATTTGCTCAGGGGAAAAGTTGTCATCACTTAGTTGTTTGACATTCAGGATAATATCTTAAGTGCCCTGTATTCTCACATCATGGAATTTGAAACTTGTAGCCTTGCAAATGAGCCAAATAATTTATTTGCAGAAAGTATGCAAATAACTCCTCGTCAGATATATGAGAAACCTAGTTTTCACGTTGATTACAGTGGACCTAAAACACACAATCCTAAGCACCATTGAGCCTTCAGGCTGCAGTAAATGATATTGAACTTCTTGGTCTAGGTCCAGGTCCAGGTCCAGGTCCAGGTCAGGGTCCAGTACGGAATGGAGGATTATTTTTCCATCACTACCTACCTATTGTTATAGATGCTCAAGAATGAGATGGGAGAACTATATTTATATACATAAATGACTACTTATGAGAAGTATATATATGTGTAAATGCTATCTAGAGCTCTAAGAAAGAAGCAATCGGGAGTTTTGTTGTACACATTCCTAAGAGACAAATATTCTATTGAATGCATTTACATATATAGCTGTTACCCCATTGGGGAGGGAAAAATGTAAGAGCAACGGTGATAGTTGTAATATTAGATTCATTATTGATATCATACCAACTAACTCAATCTGCTATGAGTTGAGAAAACTACACAATATAATTAATATTTTTCCTTTAGCATTTGTGTACCATTTGATTACGTCATGATTACTTCTTTACTGTGTTCTAGATTGTGATCCATCCATATCTATCTTTTTAGTACTGCACGACACATTACCTCTTAGATAGCCTTGTGCTTGTTGTTCTGATTAGCTAGCCTTATCAAGGCAGACCTGCTTTTACAAAAACTAGCCTTATCTCAATAAAGTTTGTATTGTAAAACTTGGCTCAGAGAAAAGGTTACAGAAATGAATGTCAAACCTTGTGTCTAGGTAGATAGGAGTAAAATTGTAATCTTTTGACGTACATCTTCTGGTAGCATATCTCTCATATTTGTACAAATTTTATTGTAATTTGTTCATGTACATCTTCTGATAGTATGTCTCTCATATTTGTACAGTTTTTTTTTCACGATAGAATATGAATTTTGATGTTTTTATCTACCAAAAAAAGGTTCTATTTATTCCACTTGTGCTTTCAATTCCATTGATTATGAACACTAAATAAATTAATTACATTCCTTTCCAGCATTCATAAATAACTTACCACACCCACTCATAGAAAATCTATCTATGCTCATAGGTTATTTATTCATGCCACAAGTGAGTATTTGCTCTCCAAGACTATGTTGTGAGTTGATTGTTCAATCCTTCAAAAACAACGATGAAGAAAGTGTAAAAACTGCACAAAAAAACATTTGTATTAGGGTAAACTCATAAACTTAACAAAGAAGTATCCTGTCTGGGGGTCACCGTACCTAAATCCGATTCATCGAATCCCCGTATCCCCGTATCCCCGTATCAAGTGACTTAGGTGGAAACCCATAAAAGGAGAAAACCATGAAATTTTTGTTGTGATATAAAGCCAAGCACCCACTCCCTCTTTTACATCAATTTTGTAGGCTTCAACCTCTTTTTTCTTTTGCAAACTACAACTTCTTGGAAGCACTCACTCCCACTTCTTACAAGCTCCAACACGTTCCTTTTCAGGTTACTACCTGAAAGGGGACACCAATCCCCTAATTCATGAAAATTTTATTTTGCTGGCTTACCTGGTCTTTGATTCTGAATTCTTTCTTCTCTTTTACTCCGTTTTGTACTCTGTCTCTGCGCCTTTTACATTTTTTTATCTCCTCTACTCCTTTTCCTCAATTTTGTTTTAGTTCTGCCCCTCTTCCTCTTTCTCTCTTTTCCAGCCAATTCATAAACTAGGTCTCACAAAAATTCAATTCACTAGCAGCTCTGCATTCCAAATATTCATCTTTATATAATTTCTTGTCTCTTTGCATTCCAACGTAGTGATTTGAATCTGAAAATGTGGTCCACCCATTTGTTTCACATTTTTCCAAAATTTAAGGATCAAGGCAAAACAAATGGACCTAAATATTCAAAAATAGAGTAACATAAGCCAACTCCAATGAGTGCAAAAGTTGCCATGGATAATGATCAATAATGAACAATGTTCTGTGTTTGCATTATTTCTTGGGATTAATAAAGCCATCTGTATGCCCCATAAAAGTTATAGTCAGCATACAATCTGCAAATTATGCTCCAAGCTGTAGCTCATATACATGGCCAGTGTTCTCCCTGCCCAGTGCCAACTCAATTCCTCCGATGAGTCTTATTTTGATTTGGTCTAAGACTGCCATCTTCCTCAACCATCCTCTATTCCAACTGCATTAGCTTCTGTAGCTTTTTCTTTCTGTCTATAATATGGTCCAGTTTGATTCGATTAAAGTTCCCCACCTAATTCTTTCCTCCCATAATAGCTCTGGTATTTTATGATAGCTCTGCTATATTATCTTAGTAATTTGTGAGGGGAGTTCTAAAAGATAAATTTTGGTGATCAAACCACAAAGCTTCAACTAGCCTAGATCAGTCCACCAGTAAGATAATATGGATCTTTTCTTTAAGAATGTTCAACATTATGATGAAATGTTTCATACAAAGTGATTCTCTGTTCCAATTGTAAACCAAATTAGATTATGCTTGCCTAAGCTATTTAAAATGAAGAAGAAACAAAGCACTTCCCAGGCTGATGCAAAACTCGGATTTATCACCTAAATTAATTCCAGGCCCATGAGAGACATACAAACAGACCTCTGCATGAATCAATATTATGCAAATGAGGAATATTTTCTTTTACAGTACTTTAACAAACATTTTAGATGCCAAACACTGAAACAGGCCTGCAGCTCTTAGATTTTGTTATATGTTGTAATGGGGTGAATTCCTCTCCCAGAGATGACAAAAAGAGATACGTAGCATTTTAGTCCCAGGCAATTTTAAAGCTAATAAACTACTTTAGCAATTGGTGCATTCAAACTGGGTGGCCTGGCCACGTTTTCCAATGAAGGATCTCTTTTCTTATTTGATCTTCAGTCATGTATGTATTCAAACTATTGGTACTAGCACTTAGAGCTGGAAGTATACCTTCTCAACCTCTGGTAAATAAAATGTGAGAGCTCCATGTTCTCAGTATGAATGATAGATGAGAGCTCCTGTATACAAATAATTACCAGATTACATGCCAATACTGTTCCTTCATGACTGGCTAGTTAAGGTGTTTAAAAACAGGTTCTAGATGATGCTAACTTCCAGAATGGATAGGAAAGATACATTCAAAAGACACAATTTTTTGCACATGGCACAATTATTGCAACTTTGAAAAATTCTCAGACAATTAATGTAACAATTCATGGAGGACTTCAACAATTTCTCCATCAATCTTAAGGTAAGGGATGCTACAAATACCCTCCACATCAAGTTCATTTATAGTGTGCTTCCTCACATTAGAACAAAACTAGAACTCTTTTCCATGTCTCCTCATTGGATCATGCCTTCCAACCAGCTTCCAAAATCGAAGCCAAGGCTAATCAAACCACCATTTGTTCTTCCCCAGAGATAGCCAGTTCCACTGGCCAAGTGAAGCAAATCTACTGCTCTTATAATTGAAAATTGGGCGTTCAGATGAATACTATTCCTTGCATGTGAAAAGGGCCAAGTCTCTCTTTCCTGAACTGCAATGGATAACTGAAGAACTTAGTCCATGAAACAGCTAGAGGAACCCGAGTTTTATTATATCTATTCCTCGAACCCTATGTTGGTCCTCCTAGCCCAGCATGGTCTTGAGGAAGAATCTCTCCACTTAGACATTCTAAATCAAGCTAAAACATGGACAACTCATCATGGTCAGTGGCAATCATAAGAACATGATTTCTCAGAAATTGGTCAGCTAACTCCAGCTCATTACTGCACTACATCCACATTAATATCATCTTGGATGAGTAAAAGAAAGCAAGTTCATCCACACATATCATGCAAGTGTTTTCACTTTTCCTAGTGGACCTTTCATTGAAATAGTTGATTGTGATATTACGACACTGGATTTTTCAATTTTTTCACATGCTCCATGCAAATCATACCAGTTACACAGAAGGGCATAGTATGATAGGTTTTCAAAAACTGTAAACTTCACTGGAATGGTAAAAGCTACCAAATAGCATCCTCCTCCTCAACCAAGTTGGAGGGCTATCAAGCAAATCAACCTTCACAAGTTGAGAACTCTATTGGGATCGCTTCTGCAAAATGAATACTCCTTTGACATCAATGCTGACATCACCAACACTTCAAATGATGTTAGGATTTTATTGCAGTCCTTCTTTGTAGTTCTAGTGGTCCTTGAATGAGTTACAGAATTTATACTCTTTTTATAATTGGCATGGTAAAGATGATAGTGTACTTTCTCTGCAGCTGGCTCTCTACACGATGAGAACATGGGCGAACAAAGTTTTGGAAAATGTGAATTCATTAGTTGGGAAATCGGCTTCACCTGACTATTTGTAGAAATTGACATATCTCTGTTGGAATCATCACCAAGCCATACAGCATACTGATATAGTGAAAGCTTACACATTTGGTTCTCATTATTTTGTGGAGGTAGACATTGTGCTGCCCAGTGATATGCCTTTAAAAGAGGCTCATGATGTTGGAGTAATGCTTCAGGAAAAACTAGAATCTCTTCCTGACATAGAGAGGGCTTATGTACATTTAGAATATGAATATAATCACAAACCTGAGCATGGAAAAAGTTACTCCTAGCTTTGCACTTTTAAGTGTCATATTTTGATTATAGAAACCACTTAATCCTTTTAAGTTTCATAATGTATATAAAGCTCATTTCTATATAGACAAGAAATTTGAACTAATTTCATCCTGTTTGCATTGATGTTAAAGGAAATATCGAGATCCAAATTATTTATGCAAGGAACAGTCCAGCATATGTTGACTATAAAACTTGGCATCATAGATTCTCCTTGCAGATAAGTTTGAAATTTATTTAAAGATTTACAGATTCGGCATTTATGAAAGAAAATTTCTTTCTGATGCCTTTGTGACTCTTATCGTCATAAAGGAGGCTGCAGACACATTGTGACTGATAATAGTTTCTGAACCTATTTCAACTATTGTGAACCTCTTGCCTTAAATCTGACCTCTGCGGTCGAAGAAGTGGTGCAATTTAGATTTACATATTTAATAGTAGAATTAATATGATGAAAATTATATGCGGCAAAGTAAGTTCTAGTAAGAATAGTTTGGTGAAAATTCTGCAGGTCACTTTCTGTAAAAATATTTACATTAAAAGGCTAAAGGGTAGATAGAATTGTCTAAAATGGATGGAGTGAATTTGAGTTCTTTAGGCATTAACAATTCTGGTAAAGCTGTTTGTGATAACAATTCTGGTATAATTATATCTTGCAATTGCTAGTCAATGATTTTAATGAAGTAGTGGAAATCAGTGTAAACAACAAGAAGGGAAATGGATGCGAAAACTTCCGAAATGAAGCCCACATTGCTCCAGAGGATTATATTCAACCGGGTCGGACAGGGTAGCACAATAACCCTAGGAATTACATTGAACTTCGTAGTTTTGGGAAGCGATATATCATATAACAAGTAAGATTAATTATCAGAGATATTCACCAAAATCCAGAAAGCAGACAGAAGCTGGAAACGGGGCATAACAAACCTGAATGGTTGCAATCCAAATATGGCAAAAAATAAAAGAATTAGTTGAAAATTTTGGTAGAGGAAGATGAATCCCTCCATGTTCACAATTCCTTCCCTCTGCTATGCTTTTGGATCACTACATAGGAGCGTCGAACAACACCAAACGGACCAAAGAGGGACCATAGAGGGCCGGCTCGTTCAGCCAGCAAGAAGATCGGTGTCCAGCGGCCAACCACCTCTCCTAACCATTGAAAAAATTGGGGCGAATCACTGTAACTCCTCATTTGGACCCTGTAAATCCAGGCGAATGCCATGGAAATTTTCTCCATAAGAAAAAAATCGGGGCGAATTTCATTTTTCCAGTGTTATGCGCCCTTTTTTTTGGTGGGCTAATACTTAATAATTAATTATTTTTAAAATATTTATTGGGCTAACTTTATTAAACTATAGAAAATGGATTTTATATAAAAAAATCGTCCTATTAAAATTGAAAATCCCTTAAAATTCGCCTTTGGGCTAAAATTCGCCCCTAAAATTTTCCCTACTCCCTGTACCTGACGTCGATGCTTCTCCCACATGGCGAGAGTGTTCATCTTGATATCCCTCACGATTGGCCATATTTCTGAGATATTCCCAATTATAGATAGGTGGCCTATTTGGGTTTGGGTGGTGGTGGTTGGCATGGTTTCCTTGGCCACAGCCTCTATCTCCTTTACCTCCATTCCCATGGGCTCTATTTCCCTCACCTTCATTCCTGTGGGCTCTATTCCCTTCGCCTCCGTTCTTGCGGGCTCTATTCCCTTCGCCTTCATTCCTGCGGGCTCTATTCCCCTCGCCTTCATTCCCTCGGCCTCTATCTCGATTGGCTTCCCCAAGTGGGGGGTGTATCTGGTTGTTGTTCAACTAGGTTTGGTTAGGTTGAGGGTCAGGAAAGGGTTCAGTCATGCCAAATTCCTCCTCTTCACCCACTTGGAGTGTTGGGTATATGACCAAAGTCCCACATTGAATAGAAGTGGGGAGGATCATGGGTATATAAGGATGGACAAATATCTCCATTGGTATGAGGCCTTTTGGGGTAAAGCCCATAAGCAAAGCCATGAGGGCTTAGGCCCAAAGTGGACAATATCATACCATTGTGGAGATATGTGGTGTCCAGAATCATTACAAGTGGTATCGGAGCCATGCCCCGAAGTTAGCGAAGTGGATGATTCCTCGAATGCTGAACGAAGGTGGTGGGCCCCGGTAATATCACGATGGGATCCATGGATGAGCTCGGTTAGACTGGAGGATGAATCCTCAAATGCCGAACAAAGGTGGTGGGCCCCGGTAATATCACGATGGGATCCATGGATGAGCTCGGTTAGACAGGCGGCATGCTCCAGATTCTTCATGGACGTGTCCTGGTCCCAACACAGTGAAGAGGAGTTGACCTGGGATAGAGCAAGCTCTCAAGGCAGGTGGTGCTCCATGTAAGGCGTGTGCTTCCAACGCATTGGAGCGGAGAATCCTAGTTGGTAGAGAGTGGACGGATGGATAATCGTTTGAGGGGAGGCTCGATGCTCCTTTGTTCGAGGGGAGGATTGTTGGGTGTACGACCAAAGTCCCACATTGACTAGAAGTGGGGAGGATCATGGGTATATAAGGATGGACAAATATCTCCATTGGTATGAGGCCTTTTGGGGTAAAGCCCATAAGCAAAGCCATGAGGGCTTAGGCCCAAAGTGGACAATATCATACCATTGTGGAGATATGTGGTGTCTAGAATCCTTACATGGAGCTTAGGAATCGGTTCATTATTTTGGGCAGCGCTCGGTTTCCTCGCACTCAAATTCGCTCCCCGTACCTCGACGCCGATGCTTCTCTCCATGGCGAGAGTGTTCATCTTGATATCCCTCATGGTTGGCCATATCGGGGGCCATCCCCAATTATAGATAGGTGGTCTGCTTGGGTTTGGGTGGTGGTGGTTGGCACGGTGTCCTTGGCCACAGCCTCTATCTCATCTACATCCATTCTCGTGGGCTCTATTTCCCTCACCTTCATTCTCAGGCTCTATTCCCTTCGCCTTCACCGCGGGATCTATTACCTTCTCCTTCATTCTTGCGGGCTCCATTCCCCTCACCTTCCTTCCCTTGGCCTCTATCTCGATCGCCTCTCCCCAAGTGGGGGGTGTACCCGGTTGTTTTTCTGCTAGGTTTGGTTAGGTCGAGGGTCAGGGGAAGGGTTCACCATGCTAAATTCTCCTCTTCACCCACTCGGGAGCCCGTGAATCCGCTCATTATTCGTAACAGTGGTGGCGAGGTATTCAACCATGAGATTCACCAGATGGGGTATGGAACTCACTAGAGTACCCTTACGAGTGATTTTTTCAGCAGGGGTCCTAGTATGGGTCAATAAATTCATGATTGGGACATGTCGCAAATCCATGATGAGATTGCGGGCAGCTAAGCACAAGGCTCTCAACTGCTCTGTGGTGATTTCATAATATGGAACCTCCTACCCTGGAATATCCTCTAACGGGGGAGGGCTAATATCATTGTTTATGACCTCCCCATGGGGATTTTGTGATGGAATGTTTCTTGTATGCTCGGAGGATGCCATTCAAGCCCTCCTTCTAGTGCCAGAATCTGTTGACGGGAAAGTTTTTCTGGCCAACAACAGGGGATCTCCCTGGTAAAAAGTCCCAACTAGAATCTGAACCGTTTGGAGTAGGGATCTCGTCCGGGGTGTGGGTCCGGCTACCGCTTAAGGTCTCCTTTCTTTAGGTCTCAAAAGAACTCGATGAACCTACAGACACACACATATTCAAATGATACCAGATACATGCTTGATGAGTTAAACCTTATACAACACTATGTGTAGTAAGGAAAAATAATAAAACATAAATGACGAAGGAAATGCTGTTAGCAACACATCATTGGGGTTATGGTTGTAGGCTGTTCTAACCACACAAGAAATAGTTCTTTATGGAGAAAACACCCTCTATTACTTAAGGATTTGAATGATAATACAAATTCTAATAAACAAAGTCATCAACATCCATAGGAAAACCAAAAGAGCTGAACATCATTAACACAAATAGAGAGAACCATAATGTGTAAATGACGCCATTAAAAGTGCAGCTTCATTAATCAAAAGATGTTTGAAACTGTATAAGAAATACACATAGTGTTCATACAGCAAAACACATCAGATCCAAAAGGAGTTTTGAAAAGTATCTCATTCATATGCATATAGAGTGTTATTCTTCAATACAATTCTCTATCACTTTCGAGTCCCGAAAAAAGGATCCTCAAAATTTTCCCCAGAGGGGGTTTTCTAGATAAAAATTTTCCCTTTGGGCTTCCTGACTCTTCGCCTGCCTGATTGTTGAGCTACTTTGCGACCTGGAAGGGAGCTGCAACTTGCGACCTAGCTGGGCAGTGCGACCTGCTACCTGGCTGGGCAGAGTGACCTACGACCTGGCTGGGCAGCGCGACCTGCGACCTGTTTCCAAATGATACCAGTGATATACTGTTACTGGATTATGAATATGGGCATGCAATCGTGCGGTCAGGTGCATCAATCTATTGTCCTTTGAGGAAGTTTTTCCAAGTCTGATAATCGACTACTATAGGAGAAACCAAAGGGACCTCTTCTTTCAACCGATGCATACACTCCAAGGCATTTGGGACTAGAGTCTCCTTCTTCTGTGAGATCAAGTTGGACAGAGAGGCAAGCTTGGTGTAGATCCAGACTAGCATGAAAAGAAACTTTCCCAGGTTCTCTTGTGATGTTGCAAGGTCGGGAGTGGTAGCAGCTTGCTTAATGGGCTGCAAAAATGATCGGATCTCTTGATCCACCTGTTCCTAGGTCTTCCCCTCATCCAATTCACCCAGTGATGGAATTTGATGTAGGATGTGCATCGAATCGATGCCGCTGATCAGGTGTTTGTATGCAGCCATCACCTTGTCTAAGTCATTGGTTAGCTTATCCTTGGACTGCATTTTCATACGGATCTAGACTTTGGCATCTTGTGTGTGAATCCAGTCCTTCTTTGGTAAATGTTCAGGAGCCTAGGGGTATTGTACTATCTAGTCCATAATTTTTTCCAAGGTAGCTGAAGCTTCCTTCAGCTGCTCATGCCTTTGCTTATTTTCCATTTAGGCTCTCACCAAGGGCGCGACTGTTTTTTTTATGGTAAACATTTCCCCATAAAATTTTCTCATGGTAGTCTCTAATATATTTAAATCCCTTTGAATGGTGAGCAGATATTCATTTACAAGGGGAGATTTGTCTCGGAGTTGCTGAACCTCCTCTTTCAATGTTGTCTTTTCCTGTTTTGCCCTTGCCTCCCACTGCTCTGCTTCCTGTAGTCTATTTTGTAGAGAGAGGATCTCTCTACTCATTCTGGTCACATCCTCTTCGGTGGCTGCAGCGAAAGCTATGCTGGCCGACTCTATCATCACCAGATTACTCCAAGTATCGAGGACTATGTCTTTTCCCGTCGCGACTATGGATGAAGCAGAAGGATTTCGCGCCAGGCATCTCCTTTTCTCCTGTTAGATTTTGAAGGAGAACTGATCGTACGTGAGCCTGGTGAGATCAAATACATCCTGCTCTTTCCCCTGGAAAGAACTGACATCAAAGAGTGTGGCTCATGTACTGACTAGAGGTACCTCAAGGGGAGATACCGCGATGTTCTCTATCATTGCATCCTCCTCTTCTTTCTTTTTATTTTCTTCCTCTTCTCTTCGTAGGCATTTGGCTTCTGAATTTTCATGTTCTCTCTTTTGCCTGAGCTCTGCTTCTGCTGTTTATTCTAGTTCAGCTTTCCTTTTCCGCTCAGCTACTGTAGCTTACTCTGCTTTCTTCTGGAAGTGGTCTTCCACTTTATCTAACTCTTTCTTAAGTTCCCATTTCGAAGGAGCCTTCGCCTCTTGTTTCTCCTTTTCCTTCTTGGCCTCTTTAGCCTGCCTTTTCTTCTGCTCTGACCTTAAGCTCTTCTTGCACCTATCTTCATCTTCTTTTATTTTCTTCTCTTTTTCTTGCTGGGCTTGGGCTTCTATTTATTTCTGTTGGGTAGAAGTACTGTGCCCTGTACTAGTTCTAGGCTTTTTAGCCAAATAAGAAGAAGCGCCCCCCAATTTACAGCTCCTGTCTTCCAAGGTTTGGTCATCCAGGTCTTCTTGATCAGAGTACGCCCCCAGAGCAAGTTGGTGGTCTGCATTATACCAGTTTCTTCTTTCATCCTCACCTGGGAATTCTTTGTGTTGATAGTTCCATTTGAACTTAGCCCTCTTGAAGTGATCAAGGACTATCCTTTCCAGGTCATACATCCAGTAGTCTAATGCCCCTAGGTGGTAGCTTTTCATCTCTTCTGCTTCTGCCTCCACCTTCCTGAAATCTTTTACTGTGTAAGCACCGATAGTGAGGGGTAGCGTAGGCCACAACTTCTTCTTACCCCTGGATAGGACCCTAGAGAAACTGGAAGACATTTGGAAACAGACCTCTTGCATGAGCATTTTTTCCATGACATATCGAGGCATAGCATGTGGGGCCTTGAAAGAGAAAAAGACTTGGATGAGTGTATAATCAGAAAATGGAAACCAATGCACCACCTTGCCTAGTGTTTCCATGGCTCGCTAAGACATGCAAGGAGTGTCTTGGCTGAACAATTTGTTGTAAAGAGTGGGGATGAACACTTGAGATATCAGCTCTATGTCTTGTTTGTACCTGGAATGCCAAAACACCTTGGTTTGTAAGTGGATTGCACGGGTCTGCTTTGGATCCCAGTTATGTGACCATCCCTCAAAGTGCAACCTTGAAAAAATGACATCCAACAAATAAAAAGCCATATAAAATTTAGAAAGCATTCCTTCATCTGGTACCAATGCCGAGGATAATTTTTTCTGCATGGAGGTCACCAATATGTTGGCCCAGTTGAAACGAGTGCCGTACGTTGTGACATATTCCATGAGAGTTTCTCGTCTGCCGCTGAAGGTGGTGGCATCGGGGCACCCGTAAAATCTGCAAAGAATGGCAGCCACTAGTTTATATACCTTCCTAAGCCCTGTCACTAGATACTCTTGGTCTTTCTTGACCTTAAATTTCTCAGGCTCCTCCCACCACCCCTTTATAGTATCAACTATAGGAACTGCATGGGCGATAGCCCACTCTTCTGTGAAGTCTTCTTCTCGCTCATAAAAAGAGTAATAAACATGTGCTTCTAAGCCTTTGAGTGACATGAACACCTTGCCTTTGCTACCCCTGATTAGGAACTTATTGTGGTCAGTTCTCTGTATAATTTAATCTATCATCTCTGGGCATGGGAATATAGCCAGATGGGCTCCTGCAAGATGTAGCTTAGAACTTTTAACCTGTAAGTATATATCCCGATCAGGGAGGTCCTCTAGGAATTCTGTTCTAGCGAAATCTTGGTACACTTGTTACCAATGCATGCTGTCCCTTTTGGCAAATGTGTAGAGGGTATCTCTGTAGATCGGGGGTGGGGACATTGGCATGTCCATATCTAAGTCCTCCAATGTTGGGCCCTTGTATTTTTTCCGAGATGCTAGAGGTCCCATGTCACTTGGATTTGAGTGGTCAGGTATACACTCTAATTCTGCTTTGAATTCAACTATCATATTCATGAAAAAATCCCAAGATAATAAGAATGCCATGATGATACAAGACTAGTTACAGCCTATCAATTATTTCAACTTGGGAAACAGGCAGAGCTGAATAAGAGACCTATTGGGTCGCAAGGTTGCAAGGTCATGATATTGATATTTTGAAGAAGTTTGTGACTTTGCGACCTTGCGACCGGGTCGCCGGTCGCTGGGTCACAAGTTGTGACAAAACAAAAAAGTGCGACCTTGCGACTAGGTCGTGGGGTCGCTAGGTCGCAAGTTGTGAGAAAACCAGAAAAGTGCGACCTTGTGACCTTGCAACTAGGTTGTGAGGTCGCTAAGTCATGAAGTTGAGAATATGAATGGAAAATCGATCTGCAAGCTGGCGACTTAGCGACTAGTTCGTAGGGTCGCAGGGTCGAGGTCGTGCTAGGGCTTGCCGGGGTTTTGGCGCATGCGGCGTGAAGGTGCTTTTCCCTTTAAATTGAAATAAATAGGGCTAAATGGGTCTAGGGAGAGCTATGGGATAGCTTTTGGAGGAGGATACAGGCCATGGGAGGCTGGATGAGGAACTGTGATGGGTTGGGTAAGTAGGGTGAATGCTGGAATCAACAGGGAAGCCCTAAGTGACAAATGAAGACTATGGCTGAGGTAGAGGGAAATTTAAAGGCTAAGGAATATAGAGATTAGGCAAGAATTACCAAAAAAGGAAACAACAGGAGGAAAAGGGCAACTTACTTGGGAAAATTGCGCTCCATTCGACCTGTCAGAGGCATTTTTTCTATCCGCTGCATATGTGAAATGCGACCTAGCAACCTCCTTTATATAAAAAGGTCGCACGTGCGGGCCATTAATGAGGTTGCGGGGTCTTAGGGCGAGGTGATCTAAGAGGTATGCGACCTTGCGACCTCAAGGTCGTGGGGTGGCAAGGTCACGGGGCCATGATTTTCCACAAATTTGAAGTTTGCAACTTAGCGACTTAGCCTTCCAGACTCTTTACTTAGCTTTTTCTTTGTGCTCAAGGGGCTCCAAAAAAATTTGAAGTGGGGTTTTTTGGAGGGTGTTGTAGAGGCTACAACAGGATGGTAGCTCCTTTATGAGGTGTCAAGAACACTGTATAATAGTAGCCTGATCCATTGGGTTGATCCCACAACTTATATCTTGATTTGCTAGGAAAATTAGCGACTAGAAACTAGTTGATTGTTCCTCCTGACTTTGACTGATAAACATAGACCACTTGCATGGCCAGCCAAATTATTAGCATACTAAAATCTAAACTGAAACTACAATTGAGCTTATCCACTAGAATCCATCAAGCTGAACATACTTCTACACCTTGAAAAATTGAATGGTGAAACTAAAACTAAGTTGAAACTAAGGTCTGAAACATACTGATCTAAAAATGAAAACACTTTAAAACTAAAAATTGAAAAATTCTCAAAATAATGAGTTTTTTTACACACCTAACTACCCTACCCTAATCAAATTACTGCTACTCTAAATGATACAATCATGCTAATACAACCAGTCAAGCAGGTGCTCCAAAAAATTTGTCCTTTGAATGATTTTCACCAAACTGAGAAACAAGCCTGTTAATGGCCTTTGATAGACACTTTCAGCCTGATTTTCTTTAAAGAAGCTTGGTAAACCTAAAAAACAATAGAAATGTTAGAAATGTATGTTGGCTTTGTGAAAAAAAAATCCTTTAGATAGACAGCCACTGGATCATGATACTCTTGATTTATTTATGGGTATTCTAACTAAGCCAACTGAGCTTCATATCCTAGTACTGCAGATGTGCTCTCTTGGTCTTCAATCAAATCAGAACATTTTTGCATGCTACCTGATGAGTGTTGTGCCACTAATTCTATTGAATCAGACAATGGGGAATACTACATGATGATATCCATATCATAACAGCTTTTGAGAGCGTTATGAACACAGGAAGATTGACTTTGAAAGAAAAATGCATCCAACACATCTATTATTGGGTCATGTGGTGCTTTAGGTGCTAGCGTTGGTTGTTTTGGGACCTCATGTTTTCTCCTATTACTATCATCTAGAATGTGATAACAATTCCCTTTTATAATATGAAATGCATTAAAGAAGAAAGTTAGAGAGTCAAAATGGATCAATCCATCATCTGTTTCAAACTTTGTGATTTCATCTGCTACTTGAAATTCAAAAGAACTCAAGGGGTGAGCCGCTAGATCTAAAACAGATATTTTATCATCCCTGATTTCCTCATATGATTGGTGAGAGATTTCTCTTCTCCTTTGACTACCAATTAGAATGTGATCCAGATTCCTTTTCAAAATCTAAAATGCCTCAAAGCATAAGGGAAAAGAATCAATCTAGATCAATTCATCATCGTTTTCATATTATATGATTTGAAGATGACTTAGGGAGAGAAATTCTGGATCTAAAAATGGTTCAGGATCATCCCCCTTTTCCTGAACTAACTCATTAGAGCATTTCTCCTACTTCCTACTTTCAACCTGCTTGTAATGATATCTTAAGACTGAGGCAAAATATAGAGGAAGGAATTTTTTACTTAATTGACAACTTCCTGCATCTTCCTCCTTACAACATTGCTCAACATGCAGATTTTGGTTTTCTTCTGTGCATGGTTGTGTCCAAGCCTCTTCTTCCTATGGAGCCAATGATGTTTGCTCTGTACAGTCATCCTCAATATCAACCTCATATTCTTTCTCTTGATAATCATATTCGAGATGGCTACCTCTGTATGCAATGTCATCTATCATGTGCATTTTTGCTAAGGATTTCCTAGCCTCCTCCTGATTTTGGACTTCATCTTTGGTTGTGTTGTGGAGAGAGTACATGAAACAATAATTTTCTGTTTTAGGGTGTCCAGGATGGGCTACAAACTACTTTAGTACATTGATGTATGTATTTTTTGGAAATAATGGAGCAGGAGGTATATGAACATCAAGTTCCTCTTTCCTACTAATCATATACATCATTCTGTTGATTTTGTTTGTCAACATATCTAGCTTTATCTCTGAAGATATCAATCACTCTTTTTCTATTTTATCCTTCTCCATGGCCTTTAACTTTGCCTCTCTATTCAGCTGGTTCGCTTCCACATCAATAGCCACATTTTGAATCTCTTCAACTGTTGCAAGGTCCCTTTCTCTTAACTGGAATGCCATCTCTGGGTCAAATACATCTAGGTAGTGCCAGAGAGCTAATCCTTGGGGTGGCCTTATCTTTGCAGGAATCAAATGTTAGACCTTATTGAACCTGGTTCAAAAATGTTGTACTGTATACCCTGGATGTAATTTTAAATGGTTATACTCCTCTATGAGGAGAAAAATATTTCCCATGACCACCCATCTATCAACGAAGACTTGAATGAATTGATGAAAATTGCTAATTCTTGCAGCTGGGAGATCTTTAAACTAGTTTTTAACTTTACCTTGCAATGGAAAGGCAAACATCCTAGTACATACATCATCATCTTCCACCTCATACCGATCAAGAAAATCCTCAAGATTTTGAATGTGATTTTCTACAGTGATCTTTGCATTTTCTCCATTAAATTCGGGTATATTATTGATAACATTTGCAGGGAGGTCATGGAGGATAGGAGGCAAAACCAGAGGCTTTTATATATCTGGGAATTTCACATGTATAAGTAGTAAAACATGAGGCTTATAACCACCATTTTAGAATTTAGGAGGAGTGGGAGATAAATATCGAGGCTCATGTTTCACTGGGTTGTTCACAAGTGCACCCAGGATGTGCACAGGTATATACGTATGTACATGGTCTACAATTTGTGGCTTAGATTCTCGAGGCTCACTAATTTATCAATGATCAATGTAAACCTCAACAGTTTATTATTGATCATGCTTTAAGTAGGATAGAAGATAGTTACAGATAAAAACAACAATCTCTTGATTCCAATTTGGGCTTGAGTACTTTCACTTTCTAGGCTCATTGGTCATGTTTCAGGTCCTTCCTCCAGTGCAGTATTTGAATGGAACTGATCTGAATTGGAGTTTCCAGGTGGATTATTTCAACTTTCTTGTGTCTGGCTTGTTTTCCACCATCAACAACCAAATACCAACCTTGGAAAATACTCAAATCATATAATGTTTTGATTAGGTTTTCTGAGTTCTAATGAAAGATTAAGCTTTTTCAATAACTAAATCCCCAATATGGCCACCATTATGTTGTCACTCCATAATTTGTAAGGTTGGCAAGAAAAAATGATAGCAGACACCATCAAACCACTTTGGAGTCCAGGACCTAGCCTTTCTAGACTCAGAGAGGGCTCTCTTTGTTTTTATGATTTAGCTTGATAATTCTAACTGTTGATATTAGGCTAGTTGTAGAAATTATGAGGGTTTTTTGTTTTGATTGATTGTGTGGTTGGACATATAGAGTTGCAGGGACTAATCCATTGGGCTATGGAGTCAAAAGGTTGGAATGGTGCATCAACATTCAAGAGCATCAGACGGAAATCTAAATGTTCTAAATGGATCTTTAGAGTTTTATGAATTATGAGGTGAAATGAATAGTGAAGTTCAATAGTGACTAAAGAGAAGTTAAGAATTCTTTAATCAGACTTCAGCAAAAAAACATTAAGATTGTAAATGTAGATAGAATTAAGGTGCTCTGACAATAAATCTTAATCTAAAATTTTTTATTTACAATTAGATTAATAGATGCACAGCAGGGAAAAAAATGGATACATTTAAAACAGAGAAGTAACACATCACCATTTTAACATAGCTTAAGAATCCTGAAAACGGTCTTTGATTTTTGATGTCCAGCTCCAAAATTATAGTGCTCCAATATAGTAGTTATTACAACATAGGGGCTAACATATCAAACTTTCCAACCCCTGATACTGCTAAGGTATGTAGTATTTATATAAATACTAAATCAGTTTCCCTACCATACTCGGCAACCTTTCATTGATAACAATTTAGCAGAAAATGGAAAAGTGCGGCCATGCAAGGCCTGATCAAAAGTCACTAACAACAACACCACCTTTGGAATTAATTCTGGGTGACTCTACATAGATACAAATGCTTCGATATCTCTTCGTAAGATCAAACAATAAGCTTGGAGGTGGCTATGATGGTCACGAAGAGGTAACCAATGTTGGCTCTAACATCCGGTGCTGCTTTTTAGAAAACTGGCGTTTGGTAATTAAATATGGTGCAACACTTGTTAATTTTCATTATTTTGGTGATTATGATGATGTCTTATGTATGAACGCTCTTTTCTTGACTCGGCCTCCTTTGCTTGCACACCTTGTCGGGGCTTATTCTATTACAAGTCTATCGTTTTTTGGCCTATTTCTTCATAAAATGGTGCACAGACCTCATACGATAGGATGTGAAGGGATGACAGTGGATGTGGTGTAGTAGTAGTGGAAATGGTAAAACAAATGCGGGGGCGGTTTGGAGGCCAACAAAAACAAATTTTCGGAGGGGGTCTTAGGTGGTAAGCGGTAAGCGGTAATAGGGGGGTGTGAACTTGTGAGAGTAAGGCACATGGAGTAGTAGGTAGTAATTTATACCACCCATTTCACACCACTTTTTTCGTTTGTAGCCCCTTTCCATGTATTAGTAACTATGCCGATGAGTTTGCTGGCCTTTCCATTTCTGTCGTTATAACATAACATCTTCATAAAAACACCTTTCTTGAATTGACCCTTACTACTCATGCCCCCTTTTTGGAGTAAATATTCAATATTGGTAGCTTTGGTGGATTTTTAAAACATAAACCCTTTTTTCCTTTAAAAAATTGGCAAAACTTTCCTTCTCTCAGGTAAATGGTGGAAATACCTTTGAACGGGTGGTCGAGTCTTGCTATGATGCCTAGTCCCTTTTCTTTAGAAAACAGGGCACAAACCACATCTTCCCAGACTTGAAAATCTATAGGCATTTCCTCTTAAATACATCATATCCGTGCCAGCACCACACTTCACACAGCACAAAACTTAATTTTTCCTTACCACTCAAACTTTAAAACTTGCGATGCGCGATTTGCGATCGAGCACCACCACATCGCACATCGCACATCGGCGATTATAAAACTTACCTCTCGTGGTTGTCCTTTAAATTTTAATATTTTCCATTGTGATCGGTTCCCACCTAACATTGCACATCGCACTTCACGGTTTTAATGTTTTACCTTTGCAACTTATCTTTTAAGATTTGCGATTTGCGATTGTGATCGGGTCCCACCGAACATCACACATCGCACTTCGCGTTCCATATATTTTACGTTGTAATCTCTCTTTCCTTCTCTGATGCGATATAACACAGGAAAGGCTTTGCATGGAGATTTGAAAAATCATTTTGATTTTTCCTTTGAAACTACATCACATCCATGCCTCCATCACACTTCAAAACTTTTAATGTTTAACCATAAACTTATCTTGTGTGATCTACGATGTGCAGTATGATTTCCAGGTCCATGTCATCATGCCACGTCACCTTGCCATGTCACTTCCACTTCATTTTCATGTCACTTCCACGTCACTTATAGGTCATATTGCCACGTCATAACCTGCACTTCACATTTCACATTTTTTTTGAGTTATCGCATCGCAACTTAAACAATGTAAGTTGTGATTTCTTAACTTATAAATGTAAAACCTGTTTATATGTGATATGCCATTTAATCTCCATCTTTGATGCTCATATTCAATGGTCCTCACTACTTCCTTGTTGTAGATTTCTGACTGTTTTTCTTTATTTTTTCCAGTAGTATTGGTGCACAAGAAGGATGGATCATGGCGCATGTGTTTGGATTATTGGGAGCTCAATAAGCTCACTATTAAAGATAAATTTCCCATTCCTGTGATTGATGAATTATTGGATGAACTACATGGATAAATTTATTTTATCAAGTTCGATCTTCATTCAAGATATCATCAAATTAGAATGAAAACTGAAGATATTCCGAAAACAACATTTCTAACTCATGAGGGCCATTATGAATTTTTTGTCATGCCTTTTGACGTTACCAATGCACCTTCTACATTTCAAGGGTTAATGAATTCCATTTTCAAGCCCTTCCTTATAAATTTTGTGTTAGTATTTTTTGACGATATATTAATCTATAATGGGTCTTGGAAGGATCATGTTCAACATGTTGACAGGGTGCTCAAACAACTTAAGTAGAAAAAATTATATGCAAAAACCTTCAAATGTTTCTTTGGAGTAAAACAGGTGGAATATCTGGGTCATATTGTATCTCACGAGGGTGTTAAGGTAGACCCTAACAAAATTAAAATCATTAAGGAATGGAAAGTCCCCACAACCATAAAGCAATTGCGAGGATTTCTCGAGTTAACAGGGTATTATCGTAAGTTCGTTAATAATTATGGGAGAATAGCAACACCTCTAACAACATTATTGAAGAAATATGAATTTTTATGGACTCCTAAAGAAACTAAGGACTTTAAACATTTAAAGAGGCAATGTTCCTAGCACCGGTCTTAACTATGCTAGAGTTCACAAAAACCTTTATTGTGGAATGTGATGCCTCGGGAAATGGAATTGGTGTTGTTTTAATGCAAGAAGGAAGATGCATTGCTTTTGAAAGTCATCTAATCAAAGGAAAGTATTTACAGAAAGCTATTTATGAGAAGGAAATGTTGGAAATAATACATGCACTAAAGAAATGACGAACTTACATAATGGGAAGACACTTCAAGGTAAATTCTAATCATGATAGTCTTAAACACTTTTTGGAACAGAGAATATCTTCAGAAGAGTAGCGAAAATGGGTCACAAATATGTTGGGTTATGACATTGAAATAATATACAAAAAATAGAAGCCAAATGTTACAAATGCACTCTCAAGAAATGTTGAAGAGGTGGAAGCATTGCTTTGTGCCATTTCTATTATCCAACCAAATTGGATAACCAAAGCAAGGGATGAATGGAAGAAGGACGAAGATGTGTGGACACTCATTCAGGAGTTTCAGCAAGATCCCAGTACATCTGATACATTTAGTTGGAAAAATGGTTCGTTATGGTGTAAATATCACTTATATCTTTGTAAGAATTCCAAACTAAAACAAAACATTCTTTTGGAATTGCACACTTCTCCTATAGGAGGACACTCAAGATTTTTGAAAACTTAGCACATGGTGAAGAAAGAATTTTTTTGGTATGGCCTTAAATATGATATTCAAAAGTTTGCGGCAGAATTTTTTGTTTGCCAGCAAAATAAATTTGAGACAATTAGGACCCCAGGTCTTCTACAGCCTTTATCCTTTACAAGTCAACATTGGGAGGAGATTTCAATGGATTTTATCACAGGTTTACCTAAGTCTGAATGAAAGAGTGTCAGCATGGTGGTAATTGATAGAATTACCAAGTATGCACACTTTTGTGCATTATCCCATCCATTTAAAGAAAGTACAATTGCTACTGCATTTATGGAAACAATTCAAAAGCTACATGGAAACGCAAAGATTATTGTAAATGACAGAGATCCCTTTTTTACTGGAAATTTTTGGACAGAATTATTTTCTTGTTTAGGTACTCAACTATCTCATAGCTCATCTTATCATCCTGAATCTTAGGGTCAAACTGAGATAGTAAACAAATTTTTGGAAGGTTATATTCATTGCTTTGTATATTATAAACAAACACAATGGGTCAAGTGGTTACCTTGGGCTAAATGGTGGTATAACACTTCCTTCCATATTGCAGCAAAAATGACCCCATTTAAGGCACTTTATGGATATCATCCACCATCCATCATAGCATCTTTAAGAGAAAATTCTAAGGTTAAAGGAGTGTAAGATCACATTGAGCATCAAAAACAAGTTCTCCAACTCTTAAAGAATAACCTAAATTTGGCACAAAATCCAATGAAACAACAGGCAGATCAACATCGCAGTGAGAGATGTTTTGATGTAGAAGACTGGGTATATTTACAGGTACAACAATACAAAAAAATTTCCCTCAAGAAAGCTAAGAAGGATAATAAATTATCACCAAAGTACTATGGTCCTTACAAGGTGTTGCAAAATATTGGTGCTATGGCATACAAATTGGAGCTTCCTTATTCGTCGCAGGTGCATCAAGTTTTCCATGTTTCATGCTTAAAGAAGGTTATAGGTGACAAACTTCTAGTATAGAAAATATTGCTAGAACTTGATGAGGAAGGTAAAGTCATATTGGAACCTAAAGAATTCATGGAAACAAGAAATCAACAACTACAAAATTGATCAATTTCAGAGTATCTCATCTAGTGGAAGAACTTACCCATTGAAGATTCTACATGGGAGTATGAGAATTTTATAAAAAATAATCCAGAGCTACTTATTACTCAAGCATTGATGAAAACACTTTTTTGAAGTAAAATGGCATGTTAGGTCCTTATGTTACTAGTATAGTCTATGTGTTCCATGTAGTCATGAAGGTAATGAAAAGAAAAATCCTATTTAAATTCACAACAATCCACAGAAAATTTATCGGTAATCTCTCCAAGGGTTTCTTGTTTTTGAGGTTGCCACTGCTACATATGGAATTCAAATCCCAATTCTAGAAAAGGAACGCATTTACAATATAAATAAAATCATTCGTTCATATTTCCAATTCTATTAATTCATATGAATGCTCGGTCTTCAAAATGATTGCACGTTGACTTCGTTGTTAGATAATTATCATTTGGGGATCTTGGAATGCATTGCTAAGGTTAGATAATAGTCAAAAATTAATTCCAAGCTATTTTAAATGATGCCCCCTTATGTTTTCTTTAGTTGGACCCATGTAAATACTATTATCAACCCTTTGTTTACTATATTTAAATCCTTTTGGCTAGGATTGTATTGAAAATAATTTCTTATTAGTCTTAAATGATTATGACATTCATCATCACTAATGGAAATAAAAAGGGACCCTAAATATACTATGCAGATGTAATTATTTGAACCAGGTCATTCATTCCTTAACTTATTTTATTTTCATTTGAAGATAAATCTTAGATTGTTTGTGATGTATTCTCTATCGCAGAAATACCTTGAGAAATCCCTCGAGGATCTAGAGAATTCTAACTCAGGGAGGCCACAGTCAAAGTCATCTTATAGTGCCAAGGAATGACGAGCTATGAAAAAGGAAACAAAAGAATGAATGAAAACAAAAGGTAAATTTTTAACGATTTCATATTTTCTTGTGTTTTAATGACTCGAGCTTCTTGTGGGAACTTGAAAATAAAGATTCAACAAGGTCTAGAATCACTTATTTGAATTGAAAACCTAGAGAAAAGCTTAAGATGTTATGTTATTTTATTTTATTTTTATAATAATGCACTACTCCCATTCTCATATTCTTGTATTGCCTTTACTACAATGATGTACAGGTGTTGGATTTTTTTAATACAGGGTATTGATTTAGTACTCTTCATCAAAAGACCCAGTTGATGTCCTAGATTAGTGTTACTATAAAATTATTTCTAGGAAATGCTGCATATTTCAGTTTATATCCTGAAATTTTCTGATCATTGGCCTTCAATTGGAAGTGTTGGAAGTTCAAATTCTATGCTTCTTTTAAATTTTTTTTCCATTTAATATTTTATGCAGTATTTAAGTTGGGTTTAGGGACATATGTTGAACAAAAAAACAACAATGAAAGCCTAAACCTCCAAAGTCTTTACGAAAGTCTTGACTTCTTGAACCAAAGTTGCTAATTTCTTAACAAATGGATTTGTACCAAACATGCCACAACAAACTTCCTGAAATGGATATGTGAAACATGGCAACTTATATTAATTATATATGAATAATTGAGATATATTTTGCTTCTAATTCTCAGACCTAATGCCCTCAATGATACTGTGATGCTTGATCTATGAATTTCATACCATACTCAGATGCACCAGTTTTTATTGATCTAAATAGAAAATTATATCATATTTCTCTCTCACAAGCTCTCGTACACAGAGTGAATCCTTGTTTGTGAAAATCCCCTTGCTCTTCTCTAAGTGGAAAATAACATTTTCCTCTGATTTCGTAATGGACTAGACATTAATATTAAATTCTTGGAGATGCAAACAACAAATTCTGCAAATGCTCAAGTCAGTTAGGAAGATATGCTGCCTCAAACCTAAGATAGCACGAATAAACTCTAAACTTACTCATGGTAAATCATAAGCAATGATGATCTCGGAAAGATATATTGGAAAAACAAGGTTGCTTGTTAAATTTATTGAGCCTTTGTCAATGATGATGAATTTCATAATCATTTAAGACTAACAAGAAATTTTTTTCAATATAATCCCAGCCAAAGGGGTTAAAAAATAGTAAACAGAGGGTTGAAAAATATTATTTACATGGGACCAACCAAATAAAACAGAAGGGGGCAACATTTCAAATAGCTTAGAAGTAATTTGTGACTATTCTCTAACCTTAGAAATGCATTCCAAGATCCCCAAATGATAAGTATCTAACAACAAAGTCAAGAACCAATAATTTTGAAGGCCAGGAATTCATATGAATTAATGGAGTTGGAAATATGAATGAATGATTTTTTTTATTTTGTAAATGTGTGCGTTTTCTAGAATTGAGATTTGAATTCCCTATGTAGCAACAGTAGTGTATAAAATTAGAAACCCTTAGAGTGATTACCGATAAATTTTTTATGGATTTTTATGAATTTAGAGGATTTTTCTTGACATTACCTTCATGAGTACAGGGAACGCCGAGATTTGAACTTGGGTTTACCATTTTTGAGAGGGTAAATCTAGATCTGAAATCAGGGATTTTCTTGAAAGAGGAGATATTGTGAGAACGGATAGATGTAGAGAGATAATTACAAGAAAACATACCTACAGATGAGGAAAAAACTGAAATGGGAGAACTGATAGATGCAGAGAGAGAATTACAAGGACATGAAACATTATGTAGATGGACAAGAAAACAATGTTATTCCACTTACACTTTAAAAAAAAACAACAGTGAGGAAAACAGTGGCATTGCACAGACATTTTTAGAAAACAATGGCAGTCAATAAAATAATCCAAGTGTGGAGGCGAATATTAGAAACATTAATATGGTAGAGAAAATTTAAAAAACTATTTTATCGAACTAATTTATCAATGTTACACTTCACAAAAGTCATAAAACAAATGATAAGTTGTCTCAAAACAACTCATACCTCTTGCATATGACCATAATCACCCTTACTATTCAAAAACCCATAAAATGTATATAGTTAGATGCTCAGGGGTAACTACACGTAGCCTCCCACCCTTTTTCAATACCTTCTCGCACAATATATGCAACACCCCCAGAAAGACTATTATCTAATATGCCCAGAGAGAAAATATACAACAAATATTTCATGAAGTTTTAAGTACCCATTTTCATATTTTCATATTGCAGTGACAAATCGAAAGGAAAAGAGAATCACTACCCAACTGCAATCTCATTGTGAAATCCAATTTCCTAAAAAACAATGGGAACTGCAAATTGAGCATCCAAATAAAAGAACGTTGTATGAATTCTCTCAAGATTTCTATTGTGGAAGTTTTATGGGAGATGGAGAAAGTAGTTCCTCTATGTGAGACCATGAGAAACACTGACTTCCAGGGGAGGTTGAAAGTGAGTCTCTTGTGGGTGGGATTGAGAGATGAATGCGATAGATGCAGTTTTAATCCTGAGCAAGTGCTTTAGTTGATTGTGAAGGTGGGTACTGCCACTTTTTCCATGACCTTGGGGAGTTATTTTTCATAATCTTCAAATAAATTATTTTAAAATTTTCAATTTACAACACCTAACGTACATAAAATTTAAAATGAAATAAAACATTATTATTGAACCTGATGGCTTCTCCTACCTTTACTAAAATTGAATAAAATCAGTACAGTTATCTTTCTTAGCATCTAAGAATCTTACGAATTTTACTTTGCCACATCTTGTGATGGTGCAATTGATAGCTATGTTTATGTGAAGAGTGTGTATCTAGGAACCTTTGATATAGGTGCTTGTTCGTCTCATGCCACAGACACCATCAAGGCATTGTGGAACCTTCCAATTGGTGTATGTCACTCTCCTTTTGCCATAGATAGCCTCAATTTATCATAAATTCATAAGCTTGGATCCTAGAGGCACATTCTCACATGCACAGATTAATGCCTAAATTTCCTCCTCTGAATGTTTATTTTTTCTCTCCATGGAAACTATTGATTTTCTCTTTCTCATTATTCTATTCAGATCCTGGTTCAACATCCCTTGTCTCACCTAAGCCGCAGTCATCATCCCCTGCATAATTTTTCCTCGCCATGAATCGTGAGAGAGGTAAAGGGCATCGAGCAAGCCGTGGAGGGGAAGAGGTTTTCCCACAACCAACTTCAATGAAAATGTGGAATTAGATTATTTTTATAATGGGATCCCTCCTCATATCCATTGTGAGGTGCTTGAGACAAACTAGAAATGAAAGCCTCACGCTATGGGCTCTCTACAATTTACTAGGTCATCAACTCAAGGAGCATGAGAAGTAAAAGTCTCAAACCACTTTTTGGATCACTGAGCTCTCGGCCTACCATAGCCACATGTCCAACTCTCTCAGAAGTCTCTCCTGCGACTTTGAAAATGATTTAACTGCTAGTATTTCACTCCCTTCCTCCCCATTTCCTTAGCCTTCCAATTCCCCACCCCTACGCTCTACCTCTCCCCCCTTTTCATGGCTGTTGCTAATTGTCCTTCTCTAGTCTACGAAGATCCTGTTCTAGTTCTGTCACTTGTATGCAAAGGCTCTAGTCCTCACTGCCTCTCCTTCTCGACCCAGTCCCTTCGGGTGTTACATAATTTAGGAGAACCTGGATGAAGTGAGAAATGTAGTGAGGACCTCCAATGTGACTCATAGGCTCATCTTTAGAAAGTATACTCTTCTACGTGTTCCCGCTAATTGTTGAGGTCTTACATATTTCTAAGCAATTTGGTCTATTTTTTCATTTTTTCTCTTATGTCAAGGATGCCCAAATGGTGGGGGAGCACCACTTAGTCCATAATAGAAAAAAAATTGTCTCTTTCTATGACTTGTTTAAATCTAGTGTTCCCAACTATTGTCTCTAGTTTTCCCTCTCAAGGGTAGAGGATTTCTTGGATCTCAATTTGGTTTCTCCATTAGGTATTCATGATATAGCAAGATGGAAGACTCTATAAGGGTGGGGGTGCTTACTCCTTGAGTCTTATCATTATGGACTGAATATGACCCTTGATTCAACACCAGGGGAGGGAATAGAATAATACTTATATTAAAAAATGTAAAAATATAGCCCCGAGATATTCAGGATTAAAATCACCTTATAACAATGAGCCAAATATGTCCCACTAATTTGAAATCGAGTAGAGGGAATAAAATATTTTTTATATTAATAAAATAAAAAAATATATCCCCTCAAATATTTGAGGTTCAAAACACCTGATTAATGCATTCCAAATATGTTCCATTGATTTGATATTCTGTAGAGGGAAATAAATAATAATTATACTAAAAAATGAAAAAATATATCCCCTAGTGTAGTTGAATTGTCAAGTTCCATGAAAATGAATTATTATGTATCAATGGATCTGAGCTTCAAATACCCCAAACAATGAAGTTTTATGTACCAAGAGATTAGAATTTTAAATCCACAACCCCCTGAACTTACTCGTGTCTATAAAAGGGGCGTACCTACGTACCTAAGAGTTAAGTGAAATTCATTTCATGTTCAAGGTCAACTAAAAATAAATAAAATAACACCCAGCTAAAATTTCTTAAGAATTGTCAATAAAAATACTTACCATTCTAAAGTTCTTGAATCCAAGCAATTGAAGAGTTTATAAAAAAAAATCTTTGTGGAGTTGGATTAAGATTATTAGGGCCCTAAGACTAGCTAAAATTGCAATAACCCTATCGAAACAATCACCGAAGGTGTAAGTACCCTTTTTCAAACACACGCCCTATAAGCTAGCTAAAATAAAGAATCCTCATTCAATTTTTAGTATGAACGATATTGTATAGAGATATTATAATTCTTTCACTACTTCATGATATTGTTTGCATGCAGTAATTTAATTTAAATAATTTATTAATAATAAGAAAAAGTGTTATCTTAAATGAAATATTTGAATGTTTATATTAAGTAACTTATATAAATTTTATATAGAAGGTGTTAAAGTAATTGAAAATATATATATCTTTAAATTACATGCTCAAAATAAATTTTGCATGCGGTTTATTTCAAAAAAATTATTAACAAAAAAAATCATATCGTTCATTAATGTTATTGTAATTTATTGCTTCACTATAGTGTTTGTATATGGTAATTAAAAAAATTATTAATAACAAAAAAATGTTATCCATAAATAAAATATTTCTATGTCCAAATTAAATAAGATATTTTTATATCAATTTTATAAAAATAATGATAAAGTAATTGAAAAAAATTATGTTATTTCCATTTTTTATGAATGATATTGTAAAGAGATATTGTAATCTTTTTACTATTAGAAAATATTTCAAAGGTTGTTATAAGTAAAATATTTTGATATCCTTGAAATTTAGTCCCCGCATATAGCTTAGTTGGAATATATATGTGTGTGTGTGTATACACATATATATATATACATATATATATATATATATATATATATGTATGTATGTATGTATGTATGTATGTATGTATGTATGTATGTATGTATGTATGTATATATCGTATAGCCTTGAAACTAGCCATGTGCTTCCCCGACAGTTTGACTTCATGCGGCGGGCTACTCTTCGAAATCCTTCGCCCGTCCCTTATTCGCCGCCCATTATTACTCCAATGAGTGCCTCTCCTTCGAATTATGAATCGTTCCCTTCGAATCACTTAGAGCCTCAACCCCCTCCAAATGATGATGTTCATGTGCAACCGACCTCTTCTAAGAGCAGGAAGAAATGCATATGAACAAAAGAAGATTTAGCTAAACTTGTGGTTGGAGTTGACATCACTCTCTCTGAAATGCCATTCTATTTGGAAAAATTGTTGGTTGGTCGATTCTATGGGCACATGGCGAACAAAGAAGCCATTCAAGCTTGGTTGGAGGAAAATTGGAATCCGCTACTCGGTTATGCCCCTGATTTTCATAAATTATCGCGTGATTAGCTTCTGTTTAAGTTGGCTTCTAGCGAGGACAGAATCAAGCTCACTAACAGGGTATGGAACTGGGGTCGAGCAGGGTTAATTCTGCAAAATTTCAATATCAATTTCAATGCGGAACACACTATGCACCACCTCCAAAAAGTATGGGTTATCCTCCCGAGTCTTCCACAATTTTTCTGGTAGCAACACATCTTTGAAACCATTGGAAATAAATTTGGTTCCTTTGTTTCTCTTGAAGATGATTGGGAGTCTGAATTCGATAAAATTTGCACAAAAATACGAATTGAATTGGATGTGAGAGAGGGATTGTATGAAGGTTTTGTTTTGGATATGCATGGAAGAAAATGGTTGTAGAAATTGGACTGCTGGAAGTTACCCTTTAGATGTTTTTTTTGTCGTTAGGTAGGGCATTTAGCACAAGACTGTTCAAAGCTATATCTCACTCGTCCGCGCTACAAAAAAAATTGGAAGAAAAAAGATAGTGTGAGCAATTTTTAGGCTTCTGTCCCTGCTTCAGCTCCGTTAGAGTCGCCTATTGAAGATTCAGTAATCATGCCAAGCATCAATGTGGTGAAATCCTCCTCAGTTAAGCCCTTTAATGTTATCCCTTCTCCTCCTTCTTCTCCTATTCAAATTCCTGTTGATGGATGCAAGGAAGTTGACATCATGCCTCCTTCCCCTCCTAAAGACCTCCCTTCTGATGACTCAACATTTCTTCATCCTATGCGCCCTACTCCTTCATCTTGCCCGAATTTTTTTTCTCTTATGTCTGACATCTCAAGTCACCCTTCTAGCCCTTACATCACCAAGTTGCGGTCACACACATCCTCTCGGACTAGCCCTGGTCCTTCTTCCAAAGGTGGTCTTGCCATGGCGCCACCTCCTAAAATCTTGCTCGGATGAAAATAAGCTTTGTCAAAAGCTCAAAACCAAGCTTCAATGGATGTCAGCACAGGAAGACAAAAAACAATTTAGCGGGCTCTTAGAACAGGAAGCACACTTAAAAAGGGCATCAAATGATCCTTCTCTCTTTCAACGTGTGGGGTCTTGGGAGCACCCCTTCATAATTATCCCTCAAAAGGTTGTGGCTTTCTATCAACCATGATGTCATATTTATTCAGGAAACAAAATTTCCTGGTCTTCAAGCTCGAGATATCTTATCCAAATCGCTTGTTGACTGGTCTCTTTTCTCTGTTGATGTAGCAGGTTTGGTTGGTGGCCTTATCACTGCTATTATTCTCTCCCTTACGGTCCTTTCATCCTCCTGTTCCTCTTCGTTCATTAAGACGTCCATTTTTTATCCTTTTTTTGGTAGCTCCCTTTTGCTTCTGAATATGTATGGTCTATGTGATAATAAGTGGACCTTCTGGGGAGATTTTTTCCTTTCAGAGATTAAGAGCTCGGAAAAAATAATTTTGGGCAGTGACATAAAATTCACCCTCTCTCTTGAGGAAATATAGGTTTCTTCTGAAAGAATTGAGCCTCTCGCTCCTTTTCTTCAATCCTCTGTTGAAAAACATGATTTAGTGGATGTTCGGCCAACAAAATTGGACCCTGCTTGGCGAAATAACAAAAAAGATAATGAAGCTATTGAAAAAATATTGGACAGGTTTTTAATCTCTGAGTATTTGTTAAATGTGGATTTACGAGTATAGTCTTGGGTCAATTTGGGTGGCATATCAGATCATAGGCCTATTGTGCTATCACTAGTCTATCCCGAATCGAAGCCTCCAGCTCCATTAAAATTCAATCCTACATGGCTGTTGGAAGAGGATTATAAAGCACTGGTAGTCTCGTCCTAGACACATTTGGCTCCTTCTCATTCACAATCTTATATGCAGATGTGGGTTGAAAATATTTCAAAAATAAATAAGGTTACTAATTCTTGGGTGAAGGCCTTTCATGGTAAACAACAACTTCTTTAAAAGTCCACTAAAATCGAGATAAGTGAGATTTATAAACAGAATTCCACTGTTGTTTTATCAGTAACTGAAATGGAATCCCTAAAAAATAAGGAATTAAAACGTCATAAGTTGCTACTTCAGGAAGAAGAGTTATGGCGGTTAAAGATTCGTGCGATCTCGATTAAAGAAGGGGAAAATAAAACTAAATTCTTCCATCATTTTGCATCACATAGAAAAAACCAAAATACCATTTTCAAAATAAATAATGAGAATGGGGAATTGGTGCATTCCTTCAATGAAAAAACCACAGAAGGGGTTAATCATTTAAAAAAATTATTCTCCGCTCCTGAGGGATGCCCCATCCAATAAATTCTGCAAATTTTACAATTGTTCCCTTGAACGATCACGAAAGATATGAATTTTGCCCTTACCAAAGAATTGGATGAAGTGGAACTTGAACAAATCTTAAAGAGTTTCCAAAAAGGAAAAATTCTCAGCCCTGATGGATTAACAATTGAATTTTTTTTGGGTTTTTATGATCTATTGAAGAGCGATTTATTACTAGTAATTAAATAATCTCAACAATCTAAAAAGGTGTTGGGCTCTATAAACTCTACCTTCATTACGCCGACTCCAAAAAAAATCCTCACCAAAGGATTTCTATGAATTTCGCCCTATATCTTGTTGCAATCTGGTCTATAAGTTAATCTCCAAAATTATTGCTCAACGATTAAAACCAATCTTAAGCAACATCATTTCAGAAGAACAATTCAGTTTTTTAGACAAGAGACAAATCCATGATGCAGTCCCTTTGGCTTAGGAAGCCCTTCATTCTGTAAATCTAAATAAAAATCCTTCCTTTGCTCTAAAGCTGGACTTATGAAAGGCATACGATAGGGTAAATTGGACTTTTCTCCAACTATTACTCATTCACATCGGTATGGCAATGGAAGTTGTTGAGTGGATTATGGGTTGTATACAATCAACCTCCTTTGTAGTCTTGATCAATGGATCCCCTTCAGCCTTCTTTCAATGATCTAGAGGTCTCCAATAGGGATGCCCTCCATCTCCCTTTTTGTTTTTACTTATAACTAAAGCTCTAAGCCGTCTATCTAAAGATGCCAAGTCATCAGGAAATCTTAAAGGAATTCTCATTGCGGGCATTGAGTCCCTTTCCCATATTCTCTTTGTAGATGACATTCTACTCTTTGGTTATGCCTCGTGTGAAAATTCCAGATCTATTCAAAACAATCTGAGCCCCTTTCAGATAACTGTTGGGATGCAGATAAACGTTGAGAAGTCTATGTTGGTTCATAAAAACATTCCGAAGAAAACTCTATCCCATATTTTGAGCTTGCTCCCCTACCCCAAATGTGAGTGGGATATGGGTTTTAAGTACCTGGTTTTCATTTTAAAATCAAACTCTTATTGTTTCAAGGATTGGTTATGGCTCTACCAGAATGTCGAAAAACGAATTTCTCATTGGAATAATCATTTTATTTCTCGGGGAGGGCACTTGTTTCTTCTTAAATCAGTTCTTCAAAGAATTCTTGTGTATTGGGCCACCATTGCTTCTATCCCTAAAGGTATCCTTCACAAAATTCGGAAGAAGTGTTTTTCTTTCCTTTAGATTTATAACAAAAGAGTTGAAGGTATACCTCTAGTTAAATGGTCGGCATTGGCGCACCCTAAATATTTAGGTGGTTGGGGCATAAAATATCTCACATTTTTCTCTCTCTCCCTCGCTTTTGAATAATTATGGAGATTAACTGAGTGCCCGAATTCTCTATGGAGTAGAGTTTTATGTGAAAAATATTTTCTGGGGAAATCTATTATTTCTTGGTTCAGAAAATGGAATAAATCCCAGAAAAACGCGTCTATTGGATGGAAGGATTCGGTATTGGCCTTCCCTTTTGTTGGACAGTGGTTAGCTTGGAATATTGGAAATGGAAAATCTGTAAAAGTTGGCATGGATCCTTGGGTAGGGTCTGGAAATGATTTTCTTCTTTCTGAAAGGCTACACTATACCCTCAAAGATAAAAACACCTTTATTATTGAAAACATTGTAGTGCCCTTGCCACAAAGATGGGGATCTATGGGATGGAGAGATGCTAATTCCTTAGACCTTCCTGCACCTCTAGCTGCTGAGTGTTCTGCGTTCACTTCTCTACTTGTAAACAATTTTATTCTCATTGGAGCTGATGCTCAGGATTCGCTGGTATGGACAAAGAATAGTGTGAATGGCGCATGCACAACAAAATTGGGTTATAGAGTTGCGATGGAAGAATCAATAAACGAGGTTCCTCTGTTGTGGAATACTCCCTTATGGAAAGCCCAAGGCCCATTAAAAGCTAAATTAGTGTTGTGGCTATTACTAAAACTGTCTCTTTACTTGGGACAACCTTCAAAAGAGGGGATGGGAAGGGCCATATCGGTGCTCCCTATGTGGTAATGCAGCAGAATCTATTTCTCATATTTTTTACTCTTGTCCTTATGCAGAGTCCGTTTGGAATTACTCTTCCTGTGCAATTTCTGCTTCACATATGCCATGGAAAGAGTCCGTCAAATCTAGGATGAAGCAGTGGTGGAATGAGCCTGGGGTAAAATCCTTTTCTGCATTTCCTACATTATTCACATATGGCATTTGGTGGGCTCGAAATATGACCATTGTCAACGAAAAATTAATCCCTAAAGAATTAACATCAGCTTTAATTGTTCAGTGGGTAGCCAACTATCATTGTGTACCCAAGCCTCCCAAAATTCGTAATGTGGTACCTCCAGTTATTGATCAAAGCTTCGCATGGGCTTATTTTGATGGTGTCCTTCATTGAAAGGTGCAAGAGCTATTCTTCATATCTCTAAGGAATCAAAATTCCATATCTTTTTTGCGCCAGGCGAGTGATCAAATAGGAAAGTTGAGCTTGCATCTATGTGGGTTGTCTTAGATGTGGCTAATCACAAATCTGTTATTTCTCTCCAATGCTATGGAGACTCAAAAATGGTAATCGACTGGGCTCTTCACAAGTCACAAATCCACTCTCCTCACTTGCGAGCAATCCTTTGAAGTATTCGTCGCCTTTAACAATCATTTATCTTTCTCTCTTTCAAACATGTGTACCACGAATTAAATTCAGAAGTTAATGGTATGTCAAAAGAGGCCCTCACTCTTCCACCGGACACTCTAAAAATTGTATATCTTTCTTCTATAATGGAAGAGACTCTCTTGGTGTAAATATTCAGAGTGTAAAAATAAGAAGGCAAGGAGGTTTTCTTTTTGCAGCCATTATGAAAATTCTGTTTTGACCAACATGTGTATATGTATTATGAAAAGCTCCACTTCAGAGCATCAATGGAAAAAACAAAGGATGGGTGATATCACGTAAAGTATAAGAAGTGTATAAGACACTTTCGTTTTCTCAGAAAAGCAGGTCAAAATAGAGAGTTTTAGGAATTGAACATTTTTGTAATACTCTTTTTAAAAAGAGAGAGAACATTCAGCTCGTGGAGCATCTGTATTAACCTCCTCAAAGTCCTCGAAGGGGTCAGTCTGTTATTTCATATATCAAATAAAGATTTTTTTCCATGAAATATATATATATATATATATATATATAGTTGTAGATGTGTAATTTATTTACTTTTTAAGGTGGAGTTGATATGTTGCATTTAAAAAATATTATATAATGATACAAAAGTTTCATATGAAAAAGTGACACCTCAAATGAGTTATGATATTTTGAGAATGTGGTAATCATAAGCCATGACATTAGCCCATGGTATTGTAACAAAGTATGTTTACACATCTAGAATCTCCATGATAAAGTGGGGGTAAATATCTATGGATAAGAATTTTGTTATATGTTTTTCCAAATGTATTTTTGTTTAACTTATATATTAATTAAGTTTATAATAATAATAATAATAATAATTTAAAATAAAGGTATAATTTAGTTAGTTTTATGATATTTTCAATTTTAATAAGGTGAAATATATTATAAAAAAAGTTCTTTCATGATTATTTAGATTGTTGCCTATTCACATTTCCTAGCTATATGATTTATATAATTGAGCTAATATATAAAGCAATTGAAAATAAAATGAAAGAACTTATAGTTAAAACATTTTATTTATTTGTTATTAAAAATGAAAATTTTGTAATTTGTTTTAAGTTCAACATACAGGTGACACATGGTGTGTATATATATATATATATATATATATATATATATAGATTATAGTAACTAAAATGAATCAAATTTCTGGATGTGCAAGCCTTTTCTCTAATTTTACATTAAAAAAAAAAATTACATTTTGAAAAATTTTATTCATCTGACCCTTAGTAAATTCAACATTGTGATAAATCTATATTAAAATCAACACGTCAAACTATATATATATATATATATATCAGCATCTCTTCCTTTTTAAAAGCACCTGTCATTACAATCAAAATAACGATTTGAGTGCCCATGGGAAAAGTGGGTCCTTACACGATGAGACTGTTTTTTGTGGGTCATTTGTACGTGATAATGTACAAATGATTTGCACTCACATGGAATTCATGATCGAATGTTATCATGTTGAAGTAAAATCTTATCGAATGGTCCTTTGAAATTATTGGCTTTCTATTACGTCCAACGTCATTATGGTTTTGGCACCAACGCCAAATATACAAGATATTTACCGAATGGTACCACAGGGATTACCAAACAATCAAAGTATTAATCATAAGAAGAAGTCTCTATCCCGTTATATTGGTTTATATTAATCATGAGAAGAAGTCTCTATCTCATTATAGTGGTGCAGATTCTGTACTAACTGCACCAACTTCGATGTAGTTGCCCGATTGTTATAATGAATTACAGCAAATTCTAACCTGCTTCGAAGCATGTAGTTGCCCCCACCGTCATAATGACTGACAGCATATTTAGGAGTATAAATTTTTTGTATGCATGCATAATTGTTTTGTTTTTTAGATTGTTTAAATTGGTTTTCGATGTTTCAAATAGATTCAGTCTTATCAAAAATCTTTGGAAAATTTTGATTCCTCAATCTTTAAATCTTTAAATCTTTATAGTAGCTGTAAGATCGATTTTAAAAACAAATCTGTCAAATATTTTCAAAATTATGTCAAATTTATACTTATTCCAAGACAAAATTGTGGTCTATTTAGTTGTTTTAAAGTAATATACATAGACTAGAGTCGGAATTTCAAATTTTATAATTTTTACCCATCTTTTACTTATTTTCACAATTTCAATGAAAAACCTCGACAGTTTATTAAATTTCTAAACTATATTTAATAGACAAATCAACCAACAGAGGACAATTTTCCTATCAAATTTCATCCCTGCATCCAACAATATTATGACATTCTGGGATTTTCCAGTGATCTCGCATGCAGAGAACTTGGAATATCAGTAGCATATTCACATGTCATATCCGTCACTTTAAGGTGACTGGTAAGAAATTTGGCATGAAATAATCACCGAATTTGCCGACTTTCTGTTCAACATGTATGTGGGTATCTTTTAAGGTATCGTTGCGTGGCGTATTTGCAGCGCGCCAATCAAATTTAAAGGTAGAGCAGACATGGTGACCGTAAACTTTTGTTTTTCTCACCCACATCGAATCCTTCCTTTTTCTTCACCTCGTATCTTTATTTTCTAGGTTCCACCTAAATCTTTAGAAAACAATTCAGTCATGTCATTGTCTCGGTATTGCCAACGTAATTTTTCTATCATTCATTACCACCACACATTACCTGCGCCTCTTAATAGACCTAGGAGGCAAATATCAGTACCAACCTTGCTGTACGTACAGAAAGGATGTTTCGCTATATTTTATAATACTTGACTAAAATCCTTTGGTAAGGAGAAGGCAGAAGAAAAAAAGGGTAATCATATCACTATTTAGACCGATCGTTTTTTTAATTCTCTTTGAAAAGCAAAATACATAGAAAATGGAAAATATATAATCATAAGAAATATTTATATAATTATAATGGTTGTGTTTAGAAGCTTTTTCTAATTTATTATATAAAAAGATGATGTAATGTAATATTGTGTAAATATTTTGACTATATTAAATTATATAAAAATAAAAAAGAAGTTATATTAATAAAAATAGTAAAAAAAGTAAATTTAGGTAGTTGTTGTTGTTATTTAAGATGAACTTGACTCATGGTATTTATATGGAATATAGTGTATTTAAAGAGGAAAATTAAACCAAACTAGATCCATCTTAACTTTAGATCTCTCAAGCACGTAAAGGGATCAATTGCCTTGACATGCAAGTCTCTTTTAGAGTGAAAAGAGGTTTGATCTCTCTAGTGCTAAATAGATTTAAGATGGATCTAGAGTAGCAGTGAAACAAAGTCACAATTTTTCCGAAAAATAATGAAAATTTCTATAAAATTTTGATAAAATTTGGCAATTTTGAAAAAAACTATAGTCCAAATAAAATTATAGCCTTATAGATAACAACAATTATAAATATTTAAACTGATATTTTTTTAATATAAAAATAAATTAAAATTTTAGAAAATAAATAAACCTTTTAAATTTTATCATTTAATTCTAAAATTAACATAATCTTAATTACTAATTATTTATGAGGTAAAAAGATCTAAAAATAATGTATCTATGAAAAAAATAAAAAGACATATTTTTACCCCATTGCATTTTTTAAGAGGAGCTTTATATTAAATTTGGCATTCATGTGACATGAATAGATCTCTGGAAAACTTCAAATTTCTCCATAGCCCTATGTAAATATAGATATGCATTCTTTTTTGAAAGCTTTATATTAAAATTTTCATGAATGCTATATTAATATAAATAAATATTTAAAGAATATGTTTTTATAATATATTATATAATTTTAATTAATAAAATTAATTTTAATATACGAAATTATTATATGTTTTTTTTGAGATTTTTTTGTTCAATTTTGTTGTGTCCTATTAACTTTGTCAAAAATTAAACAGATTTTAACTTTATAATTTAGAAAATTTTATTATGATATAGATTAAATTATATATATATATATATAAATATATATCAAAAAAGTTTTAACTGGCTCAAAATTCTATCAACTAATTTTATATATAAACTATATTTTTATATTTTTCTAATTAAATTAAACAGAACCTAAAATATATCATTATAACTAGTTTTTAACATGAAAATAATAACACTCTTTATAATTAATATATATATATAGTTGGTTTAAACAAAGCCTAAAATATATTATGATAACTAGTCTTTTTAAACCACTCGTTATAAAACCTTAAAAATATGTAGGTTTTATACCAACTTGAACTTCACTCATCCTAAAATATGTTACTGTAATTGGAATTTTTGAGTGATAACACTTTTTGTAAAACTTCATAAGCATGTACATTTTATAAAAACTTTTAAACCAATCTCATAAAAATATTTGTAGTGAAATTTTGATAATAAATTCATTAAACAAAAACAAATCTGACAAAAAAAATCTAAAAAGTTTTGTCATTAAACAAAGACAAGTCTGGCAAAAAAATCTAAAGAGTTTTGTCAGTATGAGTAAATTTCTATTTCTAAACCATTATTGGCAAAGAAAAAATATCTATAGAGTAAATTTCTAACGAATTATTTCTGAGTGGTCCGAAATAAATCTTACAATAACAACAACTAGTCCACAGAACAAAGTAAATGTGAAAATCCAACAGTTATTTCTTTATATATACGCACCGTATTTGCTAAAGAACTGTCAAAGTGTAGTCAGAGGAGAGGATATCATCTGCGGTGGAGTTACAAACGAAGAATATCGATGATGGGTAGATCTCCTTGCTGCTCACACGAGGGACTCAACCGCGGGGCCTGGACCGAAAAGGAGGATATCATTCTCTCTGAATACATTCAAATTCATGGCGATGGTGGATGGAAAAAGCTCCCCCAAAAAGCGGGTGAATGTCAGGGAATCTCTTACATTGATTTATTAATGCAGGTCTAAATATGTATTGGAGAGCAAATAAGCCTAACGGTTTTTTTTGGCAGGTCTGAAGCGGTGTCCAAAGAGTTGTAGATTGCGTTGGCTCAACTATCTTCGTCCGGACATTAAACGTGGAAACATTTCTCCCGATGAGGAAGATCTAATTGTGCGGCTGCATCGCCTTCTTGGCAATCGGTATGTAAAGAGTGACCAAAAATTTATTCACTCACCACAGTTCATTGATGCCCCCAATGGTTCGAATTGTTAATGGCATGGTAATAAGTTCATTTGTGATGTATGTCTATATATCTGCAAACTGCGTGCAGGTGGTCGTTGATAGCAGGACGATTGCCTGGACGAACGGACAACGAAATCAAAAACTACTGGAACACTCGTCTCTGTAAGAAGCTGTCATTAATGAACCAATCTCAATCCAAATGGAAACAGCGAAATCTCGAGCCGAGGTCAAAAGATCCTTCTTCCCCACAAAATCCTCTGTTGAAAACCACCCCCATAGAAACAACGACCATAGAGAAACACTTTGAAATTGTAATTCCAAATGGCTGCAATAATAGTGCAAATTCAGATTGTGGCTTCAAATTGTGTAAGGTTAAAAAAACTGCAAATTTCTCCATGTCAGGGTTTGACCTACTTGTGAACGATTCCATCACAAAGCATGATTCTGAGCCCCTTGCCTCTGAGATGGCAGGTGTTAATGTTATTGAAGAAGCAGTTAAAAATTCTGTTTGCCCCATGTCAACTTTAAGGGACGAGGATCCTCCACATTCGGATCATTTTGCAGGAGTAACATCTACTTCACCTGAAAGTTTATTTGATATGAACGAGCTCTCATATTACGACTGGACTCTGTTCTTCTCTGCAGTAACCTGTTCAGCAGATTTAGAATTAGAAGAGTTCTACAGGGAAGCCGCTGCAGAGACAAATCAGTTTGATCTTTGAAGATATGTCTTGTTATAAAAGCAAAAATATGCAGGGTTTTGACAGCTTTACTGTCACTGAAAATAAAGGAATGGAACAACTCTACAATCGCATGCAACAGGGAATGCTGGATCATTTATAGAAATTAAGGGAACAGTCGCTGAGCTTCCCACTGTTGGAATCGGGAGATGAAAAAGGGCAGAGGCGTAAAAATAAAGATTAGCTGAAGACCGTAGACATGTCCCGTAAGAATCATAATTGCTTGTATTTGTATTATTTATGAGTAATCATGATGACTAGAATTTCAATAATTTGCATCCATTGTACATTGCAGATATCGTTCCCGGCAAGGATTTCCATCTCACCAAACTAGAAATTAGCCTCAACCTAAAATAATTAAAATATTAATTATACAACTATAAGCTTAAGCTTTTTAAGAAGTGTGTGGGTTGTTCACTGGCTGTCGGATAGATGGTGATAATTTATATAATAATTTTATTTTAAAAAAATGGATTTAGAAATATAAATAACATTAAATATTAAATATTAAATTGTTAAATTGTTTTTTAAAATGTAATATGGTACTTTAAATTTTAGTTCCAAGGATATATTAGAACTATATTGGATTTAGAGTAATGATATTTAATAGAAGGGATGCTATCATGTCAATTAAGTTAATTTTAAAGTATTTGGGGGAATGAGTACTGATTCTTCAACATTTAATCTTCTTCAATAACAGATTAAATATTAATAAATGTATTTTAAACTGGTATTTAATAAATGATGTGGAAAAAAATAATATGCAATATAAATTAAATGATAATATTTTCTTATAATTTAAAATATTAAATTTCTTTTTATTTTTAATATATATGTTGATTAATTGCAACACCTCTTTTATGTTTATTATATTTAGATGGAGTTTGGTTCGTTTTCAAAATATTCATAATTTTTAAAGGAGGTGTTGCAATTAATATTACAATTTTAGTCACATGATTATTTAAGAAAATAGTGTTATGAGGAGAATTTCATTACTAAAATTGAAAAAATCAATAATTTAAGTACAAGGTTTGATTATTAAAATATGAAACAAAAACTTTAACAGAAATATGAACTCAAATATTCAAAAATGTAATTAAAGATTGAAAATAAAAAATAATAATAATAATAATTAATGATATATTATATATTTTTAATGAATGTTATGTTTTTCTCTTTTTTTCTCAAATCTAAGATGGAAGATGATCAATTGAAAGTCTAATAACCCTTATGATTGTTATGAAATTTGGTCTTCCCTCTTGTTTTACCCTTCATGTCAATTCTCACTTTGTCGCTTTGGCAAATCTTGAATGTTGATCCAACACCACTTTTTTTTTAAACTTCCTCGGGTCCTTTATCATCTCCCTCCACCTGCCCAGCTCTCACCCCTCGTGCCCATCTTCAGTCATACTCTCTCTCTCTGATCTCCCCCTCCCCCCTATTGTTCCATCTAGCTCCCTGCATGAAACCATTGTGCCCTTTGTTGTGACCTATCCTTAACATCATTTGTTCGACATTTTCAATAATGCAGCCTCACTTGTTCGAGTACACCCCCTCCGTTTTCCTTCCACAACTAATTTTTTTAAAAATATACTTATGAGGAAACTTCTCTGTGGTGACTCTTATTTGATTCCTCGATTTCCCTCCTTGTTTCTACATCATAAAAGCATATTGAAATCTAACAAAAAATGTGTGAAGAGGAAGGAAGATGATCCAAGCTTAGTCCTCATAGTAGATATCAAATTTGAATGACATTTCCAAGATGGAATAAGCCACAATAGTGGGAAATTTTTCCATTAAAGGGATGGACATATCTATTATGTCAAGTTAGATGGCCAAACATTTCCCTCTCGCTATAAGATACTCACCTAGATGTATAATATTCGAAAAAGGGTGGTCGGGGTGTATCACTTGTTCAAGGGATTATGCACATAGACTTGTTCTCTATTGCTAGCAATGGGGTTACCAAGCCCTCTTTCTCAAAAAATGGTTGGTGGAATTTGATGCACGTTCAAAGTGACTTTGGGTTGTACCAATTTAGGTAAGAGTTCTTGTCCGACCCTTACAATATTGGTTTGAAGAGGTATTCCAGAAAATTGACAACATGCATGGTTTTCATTATGACGTGGATTTATCTTTGAATCTATTGGGTTATATGGTGATGGTTCAAATACTGGTTATACTTAATCTAGCGTTGGGTCTTCCTGGTTATATTACTATTACAACTCTCAAAAAAAATCACAAGAAAGTCCTTTTTTATGATCCTGTATAAATGTGCTTGATGCTACTCATACATACACTTGGGAGAGGATCTCCCTAGTGGTAAGATGAAGAAAAAATAGGTTTAAAAACTGCATAAATTTATGGAATCTCAAAAAGACCCCTCTCATAATTCAAAATCCACAAGGAATACATCCTTACATACTATGTCTAACCCAAATATTGATCCATATGGAAAAAGGAAAAACCTTGTGAAACCTTTCAAGGAACTTCAACCACAACGAAGGGAGTGCACAAAAACGACTCCAATGTTGCTTTGGAGGACCCTATCAGAGATGTGCATCTTGGTGTTCTAGCTGAATCAACCTCTTCTTAGCGTATGTTACATACATGGACCCCTTTCCCTAATTTTTCTAATCCTTTATCTCTCTATAATTTCCACCCTTCGAATCTGCTAAATATTTATGTTCACATCCCTTCTCCCTCTACTCCATTTCCTTCTCCTTCATCCCCTACTATCCTAATTTATCCCATTAACAAAATTTCACTCCTCTCAAAGTTATCCTTTTCCCCTCTCCCTTCATCCTCTCACAAACACAATTAAAGTCTCTGGTCCCTTTCCTCTGACTTAATCAAGGATAAATTTCAAAAAATAAATTTCATCGCCGAACTTGGATGAGGTATACCATTAATATTTGCATTTCTACCTCATATATTGAGTAGGGCGGGGGGGGGGGGGAGAGATCACATATCTCCCTTGCCAAGGAAGAAGCCTCCTTGTAGGTGAAATTAGGAAGAAATAGTCCATTATTGGCACTCTTAAGGAATATCACCCTAGAAGAGTTTCCAAATGAGAGTCCTATCACTGAATATTCAAGGGTTGGCGAAACCCTCAAAATCATTAGATTTAAAGAACCTTATTGTATTCCACTCACCTCATGTTATAATTATGTAAGAAACTATGATCCATGAAATAAAGGATGACTCATTTCTATCCCTTGTCCTTCCAAGCTAGTCCTTTCATCTTATTGATGCTTAGTGAAAATTAGGTGGAATGACAACGAGTTTGAACTCAATTTTTATAAATTTTTCCTTGGCTTGGCCCTCGACGTCATGTCTTTCGACTTCTTTCAATTTCAAATATTATGGGTTTTTCTTCACTATAATGAATATTTGTGGTAAGTATGGGGATAGCAAATTATTTTGAGACAACATCGTTAGTCTCCACTATTTTGGATTGGATTTCATTTGTTTGTGGGGTGACTTGAATTTTTCCTTAGGGAAATCAAATTTTGGTGTCCTTGTGCAAACCTAGACCCAAAAAAGGACTTTTTTGTGAATAGACTTGAAATTTTGGGGCCTGTAAATATTCTCCCTGCTTGGATGAATAGTAGGATTGTTTTGTAACACCTTCCTAGCAAATTTACCCAAGCTAACTGATTCACTAGGTTAAACATGTGAGCAAGAGTTAATATGAGATGATTCAACTCCCCAAGAATAGTTAAGGAAGTGGAACTGACAAGACAAGACCAATTCAACCTTCGTCAGATGCTGCAAACCCTTCAGGAACCAACCAACACTTCTAGCTGATGAAATCTTGAGACAACTTGTTGTTTTGTTGAACTAGAGCCCTAGTCACACTGGCGACAAGACCTCCATGTCACTGAAACCCTCTAGTTGCATGAAAAAAAGACATCCATTCGATTGTAGCCATTTTCATGTAGTTTTGTGCGAGCGACCCCGAATTTTGAGCCACTTTGTTAGGGCCATGGGTCAGGCATCTACCTAGAACTTGATGAAAATCTCAGAAAGGATAAATAACAATATGAAAAGGCCTCTAATCGAAACTTGGACAAGGACCTGATCCAACAAGGCCTATCAATGACATACGTTTCTTCAAACACATCATCAACATGTAATATACAAGTCATATAAACACATCTCAACATGACAACTACATACTTATCTGAGAATCACCAAGAAGGACTAATTTCCTCTCATAATAGTTGCATTACCACCGATTAGGTCATACATTAACTATCCATTCAATTAATAAACAAAACATTATGAGATCCATGACTAAAATTTGTCATAAAACCATGCTTCTAACCAGCATATAATCAACAAAATAACAATGATAAAACAACCATAAATGTCACATAATAAAAAATACATATACCCATAAAATAGAAGACAAAAATAGATCCTATTAACTTATGAAAAATTCAACCAAGTCTGAGACGTCCACATACCACCTAGCCATAGATTGGGATGAACCAAATCTTTCATTCACTCAATCACCTACATGCCATATCCCAAGCATGTATGTGGGATCTCATGGAGAAAACAAAAAAAAAAAATCAAACAAGGGCTTCCAGAGGCCAAACTGCCTCAACCCTCAACCTATGATTCCACCTCATGTTAAAAAATCAGTAACCATCACGAGAGAATTCTCTAACCAAGACTTCTAGGGCTAGAGAACATTTCTTCCAAATTGGGCTTCGAGGAATGCTAACTCAACCCGTAGTTCTTGTTGGGGTTCCACATATTTTTTCTAACCATGGATTCTAGGACTAGTAACCCAGCCCACCAAGGGATTCTAGAGTGTTTTTCCAACCAAGGCTTCTAGGACTAGTAATTCTACCTAAGTTGTTACACAACTTCTAGAGGATTTCTGCAACCAAGGCTTTGAGGAACTAGTAACGCAACCCACAACCATAAGGAACAGGAGCACCAACCAGAAAAAAAAGGTCAACCCACAACACCATGATTATCCAGAAAATGGAAAGGCTAGGAAAAACAACTATCAATCTAGGAAATCCTCCATGCTAATGAAAAATAACAATCAAGAAACCACATGAATGTGCCATACACGCAAAAACTAGCAAGGAAATCATACATGTAACTCGGTACCCATAGAGAAAATTCGTTGTAGCTTCTGTTCCAACTTCCCTCTTGCACTTCTATGCTTTCCCTTTGTATCCTTCCACCAAATCCCAAGTATGACACGCTCATCCAAGACTGCTTCAAGAAAAATCTAAGTTTCCAAGAGTATGAGAGATAGAGAATAGAATTAGAGCTCCAAAACTGAATTGATATAAAATTAAAAATCTATAATCAAAAGGCTTTAATTAATGAGGCCTATATATTTTTCTTCAATTTTGTAGAAATTTTCTGTTTCCCACCCCGGTTTTCAGTTTCACCTTATTTCTCCAAATAGTTAAATGCCCTTTCCCATATCCTTACATTCAACAAACTGGAAAATAATTTTTGCTGAAAACACAAATTCTGGAAAATTTACAGAATGCTGGAAAATGCAGAAATAAAAATCAGCGAGCATAAAACAACCATTCAACACATTTAACACTGATATTTTTGGTCAACATGACCCTGGAAAAACCCCCTACAACTCTTGGGGAAAACCAGTTCGAAAGCTTCTCTTTTATTTTTCTAAATATTGCTTTTTACAGTGAAACAGGAAAAACTCAGAAAAAATTCCAGCAACCAATTTACAGACTTATCTCGATTTCCGTGCTTGCACACCGCCTCGGAAATTGTGCCAAATCAGCAACAACAGAAAACAGAAAATTTACAGCACCTTAGGACAACATTAAATGTTGTACGGCCACCTCGAGAAGCATGCCAAAATAGTTTTACTTTGCTGTACGGACTGTACAAATTTTGTACAGCAACCTCTCTCGAAATCTGTGCCAAAAAATAGAGTTGTAGCTGTTGTCCTCTTCCTCGATTTTTGTGTCAAAAATGACATCCACCCTCTTCCTTGAAAAACGTGCCTGATTTTTGTGCCTTGGAGTGCGTGCTTTCTATTGTACCATCTTCCTCAATTTATGTGCCTCCTCACTTGGAAACACTGCCTCTTCTTTACTATACGGATTTTCTGCCTCGGTATCTGTGCTAATAAATGCTACTGTACCATTGCTGAAATCTCTTCACTGCTGCCCTCCTTCTTCTCACTGCTCAGAAAAATCTCCAGCTCTCCTTCTCTCCTTCTCCCAATCTGCTCATGAAAGAATGAATGACCTTTTGCCTCCTTTTCTTCCTTTAACCTAACCCTAAGTGACTTTTGGGAAATCCCTAAATCCAATGGCTGAAATAGATTGAGATCTAGGGCTGAGATTAAATGATCATTTAAATCTCACTTTCTATTTTTCAATTCACCCCACTTTAATAAAGACCCACTTAGTCATTTATTTCCAAAGTCACTTTTCCTTTCTAATTTAACATTGACTTTATTACAGTCAGTTTAAAATTAGACTTTAGTAACTTTATCACTTAAAGTCACTTTTAAATTAGACTTTAGTAACTTTATCACTTAAAGTCACTTTTAAATTAGATTTGACTTTATAAAAATTATAAAGTCACTTTAGAAGAAAAATTAAATTCTTTTGGACACTTTTCCCTAGGCCAAAGATCAAAGCCTTAGGGAACCACCTGTCCTCCGGTACCAAATTTCAACACTCCCTCTTACCGAGGAAGGTGTTCCTCACCACACCCATGTTGTCTCTGAAGTAGACATGCTTGCCCCGTGGTAAGGCTTTGGTAAGAATATCTGCAACCTGCTCATCAGTGGGAATATACTCAAGCTTCACAGCTCCTTTCTGAATATAGTCTCTGATGAAATGATATTTGATCCCGATATGCTTTTACCTGTCATGAAATACTGGATTCTCCATGAGTTTAATGCAACTCTGATTATCACAGTAAATCACTGAAGGTCTCAACGGCTGACCAAATAAGCCAAACAACATCTTGCAAAGCTAGATGGCCTCACAACTAGCTAGACTGGCTGCCATATACTTTGCTTTCGCTGAAGTCAATGCTACTGACTGCTGCTTTCGGCTGAACCATGACACCACTGCCGAACCCAACCCAAATCAACACCCTGAAGTGCTCTTCCTATCAGAAGCACAACCTGCCCAATCAGAATTAGTGTAACCTGCCAATCTCACTCCATCCCCGTGCCTGTAGTCCAGACCATAATCCACTGTCACCTGCCAGTACCGCAAAATGTGTTTTGCAGCCACCCAGTGAACCTTCCTAGGCTCACACATAAACTGACTCATCGTGTTGACTGCAAAACAAATATCTGGTCTAGTGTTGACCAAATACATCAAGGAACCAATCAGCTGTCTGTACAATGTGGGATCCACCAACTCGAAATCCAAAGAATGAAGCTTCTTCCAGTTGGTGATCATCGGTGTTAACATGGGTCTACAATCCTCCATGTGGAATCTGCCAAGGATGTCCACAATATACTTCCCCTGTCCGAGGAAGAAATTCCCCTCCTCCTGCCACACCTCCAAACCCAAAAAGTAATGAATCAAGCCGATGTCCTTCATCTCAAACTCTGCCGCAAGATCTCTCTTGCAGTGCTCTATGAGTCTCTCTGCACCTGTAATTTCGAAGTCATCCACATACAACACCATAATGAGAGGCTCCTCACCTATCACAATATAGTAAAGGTTCGGATCCGCCTCACTCTTTGTGAAACCCATCTTCTCCAAGTATGTATCTATCCTGGAGTACCAAGCTCTCGGAGCTTGCTTCAGGCCATAAAGGGGCTTCTTCAGTTTGCACACATGGGACTCCTTCCCATGCACCTCAAAGCCCTGTGGCTGCTCAATGTACACCTCCTCCTGTATGAAGCCATTGAGAAATGCAGTCTTCACATCCATCTGGTGGATCTTCCAACCCATCTCTACTGTTATCGATATAATGGAGTGGATCGAAGTATATCGAGCCACAGGAGAGAAGCTCTCTTCATAATCAACTCCCTCTACCTGGGAGAACCCTATAGCCACAAACCTCACTTTGAATTTCTCAATGTTGCCATCTACAACATGCTTTACCTTATAAAGCCATCTGGAAGTAACCACGGATTTTCCCTCAGGCCTCGGCACCACCTCCTAAACATCATTCTTCATGATAGAAGAATACTCCTCCTACATGGCCTCTCTCCAGACCTGCTAGCTAGCTGCCTCCTCATAGCTAGAAGGCTCAGAGTCAAGGATGCTGGTAGCCATTTCCATATAGCTACAAAACCTCTTAGGTGGTCTGCTCTCTTTGACCGGCCTCTTAGGCCCAACAACAGATGTGGCCTCTCTCAAGGTGTCCTGAAGCCACTTGGGCTTCCTCTTCCCTGAGCACACTTCTCCCACTGGAGAATGAAACTTTTCCTCCTCATCGTCATCAGGAGCCTGAACTCCTGACTGTCTGTCTGATGTCCTCCTTCCTACACCTGAACCTGTAGAAGCTGAGGTACCATGTGAACTGTCCATCAGTGGACTCCCTAGTGAACTGCTCTGTAGACTGCTCTGCATGCTGCCCAAAGCACCACCCCTCTAACTCTGCGAGCCACTGCCCATTGACGGACCAGACATCATCATAGATGTACCTCTGGATCCTCCTGATCCCTGCCCACTGGATCCCTGTGACTGACTCAACTACTGCTGAGGGTCTGGCTGATCCAGACACTCTAACTCCCGTGACCTCCTGAAGGCCCTATCCTCCTCGAACTTCACATCCCGCCTGACAACAACTTTCCTCTGTGCAGGAATGTAAATCCGAAAGGCCTTTCAGGTCTCACTATAGCCCACAAAGATACCCTTCTCTGCGGTGGGCTCTAGTTTGGTCTTCTTCTCCTTGGGTATGTAGGAGTATGGATGCACCCAAAGATACGAAGATGACCAATATCAGGCCTCTTCCCAGAAAAAGCCTCCTCCGGAGTCATGTGCCCCAAGGCACGATGCAGACTCCTGTTCTACAAATAAACATCAATGTTGCAGGCCTCTGCCCACAAAAAAAATGGCAACCCCTGATCATGCAACATGGCTTTGGCAGCCCCTCTGATGGATCTGTTCTTCCTCTCCACAACCCCATTCTGCTAGGGGTTGTAAGGAACAGTGAACTCCCTCCTAATGCCTGCCTCTGCACAATAGTCAACAAACTCTCCAAGGGTGTACTCTCCCCCCATTGTCCGACCTCAGGAACTTGATCTTCCGACCTATCTGTGTCTCCACAAGAGCTCTGAACTCCTGAAACCACTTGAAGACCTCACTCTTGGTCTTCAAGAAATAAATCCAGGTCCTTCTGGAGTGATCATCAATGAATAAAACATAGTACTTATATCCACTCAAGGAAACATGAGACATCTGACCACTCACATCGGAATGAATCAAAACAAGTATCCCAGTCGCTCTGCTGTGACTACTGGGAAAAGGGGATTTGGCAAACATGCCCATCGCACATCCTTTGCAAGTATCAAAGTGATCAGTACTGAAATCTGGCACACCTATAGTGATCTCCCGCAAAGTCCTCAAGGCTCCATGATACATGTGCCCCATCCTGCGGTGCCAAATCTTACATAGCTCAGAACTGCTAGCTCTGTTGTTGGTACTACTACTCAATGCCAAAAGGGGCGGAAATGCAAACTTGTACACCTTTGCATGGCATACACCTATCACTCTAGCGGAATCAGCTGGAGCATCCCTGGGATACATCAGCACCTGTCCACCCCTGAACAGTATCTCATATCCTCTGTCCTCCAAAGCTGAGACGGATATGAGGTTCTTCCTCATCCCTGGCACATAAAGAACATCTGACACCTTCAAGGGAGTGTACTAGACCCTTCCGAAATGCTTCGCTCCACACCGACCGCTTTCTCTAACAACTCTTTTCATCACGTATTCCTAACTCTATACTGCCACTTCATGAAATTCTCCGAGAAGTACTACGTACTCCTGTCATATGACGGAAGCCCCACTGAGTTAGCGGAAGCCCCACCGTCCACATACCAGATACCCGAAGATGCTCCGCTAATCGAGGGAAATGCATGCTCCCTCTGAACCTCTATGGCAGATAATCCTGCACTAGAAGACTCACACGCAATGAACCCAAACTCCTGGTCAAAGCGATCTGCAAAGTCCTCAACCTCTGCTGAAGCTGCCATGCTCTGGTTCTTCCCCTTCTTCTTCTTCTTCTCCGGACACACAACTGCATAGTGTCCCATCTTCCGACAATTCCAACACTTCACTTTGGAATAGTCCTTCTGTGAGTTATCCTGTTTACCTTTACCTTTGCCTTTGCCCCCACCATTGCTTGTGGAAGCCTGCTTCTTGCCTTTGCCTTTCTTGCGTCCTGCCAACAGTGCTACATCCTCATCCTGCTCAACTGGCTTGGCTGCCCCAAGCTGACCTTTCCTGATCTCTGTCTGAATGCAATCATCCCAAAATCTCTCCCATGTGGGAAGGGTCTCACGTGCACAAACTCCATCAGCAAAGTTCATCCATGAACGGGGGAGGCCATTCACTGCAATCCGCACCAACTCAGTGGGTGGAATGGCCTCTCCAATCGCTGCCAACTCATCTCTTACATTAGTAATCTTTGTGAGATATCCAGCTGCACTATCATTGCCCATCTTAATGGTCTTCAGCTTCTCCTTCAGGACCATTTTCCAGTTCTCATTGGTACTCTGGTAGAGATTGGACAATGTTGTCCACATCTCATGAGCATTTCTCTTTCCTCTCACATGAGGAATGCAATGGTCTTTGATTCCGTCTAGAATCAGTCTCTTACCCTTTTTGTTTTTCCTATTATATGCTGCCAACTGAGTAGCATCAGTAGGCACATTAACAGGCTGCTGTGTGGTATGAACCATGATATCCCAGACTTCTACCTCCTCAAAGATACTCTGCATTCTCTCCTTCCAAACGCTGTAATTGGTATGCCCATCCAACCTATCCTCCACCCTCAATCCCAATGACATCCTGTTGTCCTAAAACTGAAAAAATAGCACTGCTGTAGTAAAGATAAAAATTATGTTTGTGAAAAATCAGCTTGCTGGAATTTTCTGAGTGAAAAATCAGTAGGCTGTGTTTTTCTCCTTGCTGTCCCAAACTGCACTTTCAGCACTCAAGCTCCGATACCATGTAGAAATTTCCTCTTTCCCACCCCGGTTTTCAGTTTCACCTTATTTCTCCAAATAGTTAAATGCCCTTTCCCATATCCTTACATTCAACAAACTAGAAAATAATTTTTTTGCTGAAAACACAAATTCTGGAAAATTTACAGAATGCTGGAAAATGCACAAATAAAAATCAGCAAGCTTAAAACAGTCATTCACACATTTTAACACAGATATTTTTGGTCAACATGACCCTGGAAAAACCCCCTACAACTCTTGGGGAAAACCAGTTCGAAAGCTTCTCTTTTATTTTTCTGAATATTGCTTTTTACAGTGAAACAGGAAAAACTCAGAAAAAATTCCAGCAACCAATTTACAGACTTATCTCGATTTCCGTGCTTGCACACTACGTCGGAAATTGTGCCAAATCAGCAACAACAGAAAACAGAAAATTTACAGCACCTTAGGACAGCATTAAATGCTGTACGTCCACCTCAAGAAGCGTGCCGGAACAGCCGTACTTTGCTGTACGGACTGTACAGAGTTTGTACAACAACCTCTCTCGAAATTCGTGCCAAAAAACAGAGCTGTAGCTGCTGTCCTCTTCCTCGGTTTTTGTGCCGGAAATAACAGCTACCCTCTTCCTTGAAAAACGTGCCTGATTTTTGTGCCTTGGAGTGCGTGCTTGCTGCTGTACCCTCTTCCTCAATTTCTGTGCCTCCTCACTTGGAAACACTGCCTCTCCTTTGCTGTACGGATTTTCTGCCTCGATATGTGTGCCAATAAATGTTGCTGTACCTTTGCTAAAATCTCTTCACTGCTGCCCTCCTTCTTCTCACTGCTCAGAAAAATCTCCAGCTCTCCTTCTCTCCTTCTCCCAATCTGCTCATGAAAGAATGAATGAACTTTTCCTTCCTTTTCCTCCTTTAACCTAACCCTAAGTGACTTTTGGGGAATCCCTAAATCCAATGGCTGAAATAGATTGAGATCTAGGGCTGAGATTAAATGCTCATTTAAATCTCACTTTCTATTTTTTAATTTACCCCACTTTAATAAAGACCCACTTAGTCATTTATTTCCAAAGTCACTTTTCCTTTCTAATTTTACATTGACTTTATTAAAGTCACTTTAAAATTAGACTTTAGTATCTTTATCACTTGAAGTCACTTTTAAATTAGACTTTAGTAACTTTATCACTTAAAGTCACTTTTAAATTACATTTGACTTTATAAAAATTATAAAGTCACTTTAGGAGAAAAAATAAATTCCTTTGGACACTTTGCCCTAGGCCAAAGATCAAAGCCTTAGGGAACCACCTGTCCTCTTGTAACCAAATTTCAACAAATTTCCATTATTTTCCTTCATTTTACTCCTCACATGCAACTTGTGACCTTTCACCTTACTTTTCTCCTGTTTTCCATTATTTTCATAAATAAAATGCTAATAAATGCCAGTTTTTCTTTCGAAAGTCTTTTCCATTTCCTTTTCCAATTTCCATATCCATTAATTAATCACAAGTGATCCCCCTCACTATGTTTTTTATGAGCATTAAGTTTTGAATACGTGTCCCATGACCATGGTTATAAATTTTCCTTTATTAAATTTATTACATTACATTTTAACCCAGGGTTGTTACATACCCCTCCCCTTAGAGGAACACTATCCTTGATGTTCAATGACACCTACAACTAGAAAAACCTATGAAATACAAAATATACTACTTATGGAGCTTTATAACTTAGCTTGTTGCAGTATTTACAATGATCATACTATTCAGAAACAAACCAACATGAGAAACATAACAACATGAAAATCATAATGACAGGACACCCATACCTCTTATTGGAGCTTTATAACATATCTCGATGTTGTATTTACATCATACATATGAAAATACATGGACGTGACCAAAACACAACATCAAGAGATATACCAAAATTCATTTTCCCCAACCGAAAAAAAGAAGTAAAGATACATATCCCACATCTCATAAATCATCTCCCATGAAACTTCATCGGACCCAAAGTGTTTCCACTACACTTTAATCTGATTGATTACTCGGTTCCAGAGCATGAGCATTTTTCTCTTCAAAATTCCCTGTGGTTCTCGCTAGAATTCTCCTTCTGTCTCCAGCTGCAATACAAACTATTCAGTCACATGATCAACAACATTAACATTCTTCATAAGAAATGAAGCATGGAAAATAGCATGGAGTTTCACTTTCATAGGCAATGAAATTCAGTAGGATATTGTTTCGATCCTCTCAAGATCTCAAAAGGCCCGCAATACCAAGGTGTCAGTCTCCCACATGTCCCAATCATCAAGGAGGTCTTCCTTGTATTCATGCACAAGTACACATGCTCCCCAACTTGAAACTCCTTAAACACCCTATGATGATATGCATAACTCTTATGTCTATCATGTGCTACTTTTAAATTCTGCTTGATAACCTACATTTCTTGTTCCATCTTTGCCAACATGTTTGGTCCAATAAATACCTTGTTAAGTGGATCACTCCAAATAATAGGAGTATTACAAGTCCGCCCATAGAGCGCCTGAAATAGACACACCCTCAATCACTCCCGATATCCATTGTTGTAAACAAACTCAACCAGAGATAGATAATCTTCACACTTTCATTGTTGATGCCTCACATACATCCTCAACATTAGAGGAAATTTTAGCCTAAATTTTCCCGTGAAATTTTCACATACATAATATGTAAACCAATCAAAATACTTATAATTTAGAAAGAGGTACATCTAAATATTTTGGAGGAAAATAAAACAACCACTTTTTTTAATTGTATTTTTGGCTTATCTCCTTATAGGTTTACCCAAATTTCAAGTGTAGACATTCATTGGATACATAATTAAATTCTTCATCCGAAGAGTACCTATCATGCATAATTTTGAGAAGACCTTCATTGATAAAAATTGATGATACATTAAAAAAACATGTTAACACACTTTTTTAATGTATCTTTATTTTTTTATCAATGCAGGTATTCTCAAAAGTATGCATAATGGGTACTTTTTGGATGTGGAATTTAATTTTGCATCCAATGAGTGTCTACACTTGAAATTTGAGCAAACCTATAAGGAGATAAACAATAAATACAATAAATAAATAATTTTCTTCTTTTTCCTGCAAAATTCAGAACTATTATTTTCCTATTATTTTGTTATTTCTCTTTAGGAGGCCACTTTTAGGATGATATTTACTCTAATGCATGTCCTCTAGAATCATTTTGACCCTCTATGTATGTGCATCTATATACAGATGATAAGTTGTGCCGAAGACCAATTTTGTACCCAAACTTGCAAAGATCCCCATCCAGAACCTAGAAGTGAACTTGGTATCCATGTACGACACAATTTTATTTTGCACACCATGAAAAATCACCAGATATTTGATGAATACATGTGCCACATCACTAGCTAAATATGTATACTTCACCAGAATGAAGTGAGCTACCATTGTTAACCTCTCCACTACAACCATGATGGAATCATGTTGTCTAGATGTCTTCGACAAACCTGTGATTAAAACCAAAGAAATGACCTCCCATTTCAACTATGGAATCAAAATAGGTTGTATTAATCCACCTGGATCATTAGAATCTACTTTTACATGTTGAAACTCCAAGCGTCTAGCCACAAACTCTTCCACTTCCTTCTTGAGATTCAGCCAATAATAAAATTTCTTCATAGTTGTCAATGTTTTTTGATATCCCGGGTTACCTGAATATGGATTAGCATTAAATTACCTCAATATAAGCTTCTTGAGCTCAGTGTTTTCCAAAACATAGATCCTGTCCCTAAATGTTAAAAAACCAGTTGTTGTGAGACGACAGTCCACATCCTGATCAGTTGTGCCCTACTGTAACTTGTGCATAAGCTCCCTATACCTATCATCCTACTGACCTGCGTATAAGATATGATCCTATAAATTTATTCTGTAAGAACTCATATATTTTATGTTATTTACATCTATCCACCTACTAAGAGCATATGCAACCTTGTTCTCTTTATGTTTAATGTACATGATCTCAAAGTTCAACTCACTGATTGTGGCCACCAATCTAGCTTGTCTTGCATTTAGATTCATTTAGTAAAATAGAAACCTCAATCTGTTGTGATCACTCATCAATACAAAACTCCTAAAAATATGATAGTGTCTCTACATCTTTAGTGCAGGTATGATCACTGCCAACTCAAGATCATGTGTGACATAATTCATCTCGTGCTCATCCAATTTTCATTATTAATAGAACACTACCTACCCTTCCCACATCAATAAAACCACTAATTCCTCTCTTTCAAGAATATGTACATACAATGAACTCATTGTCTATATCTACAATATTTAAAATCGAGGCATTTGTCAACAACTTCTTCAACTGCTCAAAATTGACTACACATTTATATGTCCATTCAAAATTATTACCTTTCCTTTGCAACGATGTAATAGGATAAATTATATATGAGAATTTCTTGATAAACCTCCTATAATAACCTTATAACCACAAAAATGGCCTTACATTATCTACATTCCTAGGAGCTTCCCATTCCATAATTAGATATGATATTTTTTGGGTCCACTATTATCCCTTCCTTGGAGAAACAATTCCCCGCTTAATGTAACTTTGTTTGAAAGGAACTTTAATTTATTAGTATGGCATACAACTACTGCTACACTCTCAATAATCTAAATACTACTGCTAAATGTTCGACTAGGGAAAATTTTAAGGGCGAATTTTAGCCCAAAGGAAAAATTTAAGAGGTTTTAGATTTTAGAGAGGTGAATTTTTTATATAAAACCTCTTTTGTATAGTTTTGTAGAAATATCCCCAAAAATATTTTAAAAATAAATAATTATTATGCTTTAGCCAAAGAAAATAAGGGCAGATAAAACCTGAAATTCTATATTCACCTTCGATTCACTGGTCTGTGACTGTATTGGGTTGTATTCAACCCTAATTTTCTGAGTTGGAGGGTTTTGGATCTGCATTTTCCCCCAATTTATGTTGATGATGAGGGAAGTGGAGGTTTTGGGTTGCGTATGCCCTAAATTTATGCCGATGATGTTGGTTTTGGGTTGCATACGCCCCAGATTTACAGGGAAATGGAGATTTACGTTGATGATGCCAGTTTTGGGTTGCATACACCCCTGATTTATAGGGCAATGGAGGGTTTTGGGTGGATTTTTTTTTGGGACCAAAGCTGAAACCATACAATATTCAGTAAGAAATAACCATATCCCCCTCATGGCTTCTTTTCCTTTGTCCTGCAAGAAGGTACCTTGCCTTCTGGGACCCTCTTCATTGAGCTCTTCTTCATCATGTCTAGCATCTGGTTGGGAAGGTTGTATTATGTTTTTTGGTTCCTATTTGTTGTGATTGTCCTACTTCTTATTGTGTGTGCCGAGTCTCTGTGGTTCTTACATACATGCACCTATGTGTGGAGGATTGGCAGTGGTGGTGGAAGTCATTCTTTGCATCTGGCTCAGTTGCTCTCTATGTTTTCCTATATGTAATCAACTATCTGGTTTTTTTATCTTCGCATCTTGAGTGGCCTAGTTTCTGCAGTGCTTCTAGGGGTTTCAGTGGTGTAGCATGCCTTATCTGTGAGTCCCTTCAAATAAAAGTATCTATGATCACCTCCAACAAGTATGCAGGATTCATGTGGGTTTGAGTTCGAGGAAATTCCCTTCTTTCTCCCTTCCAGCACAGATATTTTCTTGCTTGCAGGCAGGCATAGATTATTTCCTGCCGACATGTTTAGGGGATGTTCTTGAATTCTTAGGCGTATTCTAGAGATAATTAAGGTCTTTTAAGGCTAACTAATAAGGTAAGGTGGCTAAATTACATTGAAGAAGCACCAGTTGAACTAGCACTCACTAGCAGAACCATCTATTGAATCAGCATCAATACCAGTAGCGTGAGAAGTAAAGGTAGCTCAAGCAAAGGAAGTTGTTTATATATACGATTCAGATGCAGATGCAAATCCATACCCAGATACAGATCCATACGTGATAGACCCAGATCAAGTTACTTATTAAACAAACCCCCAAACAGATCTAGATGCAGTTGTTCTAGAGCCTATAGCTCCCCTTCTAAGGTTTCATAAAAGAAATACCTAGAAGCATAAAAGCAAGCATATTCACCAGATCGAGAGGCTGAGGTGTTGGGAGAAGCAAGAGAAAAGCTAGATACCGGGTAGAAGCAACATATAAAGCGTAAGAACGATCCAACCAAGCATCACCAGTAGCAGCACTAGTCCATCTAGAAGGATTATTAATAGCAACTATAGCAAAGGCAGTTAAGGCAGAGGTACCACCTGCACCAACGGATTCTCCAGAGGCATAGGCATTGAGGTGGGAGATCAATAGTTCCAACCGTAGTCTAGTTGCTTAACTGAACCATGCCTATTCAGATTGAACTAGATCTGAGCCTTTTGATCCTCTGGTTCTAATTTCCACCAATGGGTAATGAAGGACTGCTCAACCTCTCTCCATACTTGTTATTCAATGATACCGGGAGAGGGGAAATAAAACTCCCATAAAATTAGTGATTTAACTATTGGTTAATCATAAGATGCTTCTAATATATGTAGATACTAGGGATAATTTGTAATTATGTACTAGGTATTTACATTAAATCCTTGAGAAGCAAAGGAAACTGGGAAACGTAATTATAACTTAAACTGGACCTATTTATGTGATGTGACTTGTAGAGTAGAGCATAGTAATTATTAATATGGAATGAATCCCACCATATTTATTTTTGGATACCTTTAAACTCATTGGAATTTAAGAGATTTATCATTTGACACTAATATTGAAATTTCCAAATCAAATATGGTAATATCATTATGGAATGATACTTATAATGTTGGGTACGAATTGTCATACACTTGTTTTTTGCTAATTGTGATGTATAATTCACATAGTGAGTCTTTATGGACAGGCTGACCCAGGATGGCTAACAGGTGGAGTAGAAGCTGATGTGATGGCTACAAATGAGCTTGCAACCCATGCATTCCTCCATGCAAGCCATTATATTTCTTTTTCTTTCTGAATTGATCTCAACCTGTAGAAAAATATCCATGTTCCCTTAATTTGATTTAGCATGAAAAATTAAGATTAAAGACTGTTATGCACAGTTTTTTCTTTAATTGGGTAAATCTGGAGTGAATATTAGATGTTTACCAACTCTTATGTATGGATGTCAAATCTTTTCTAACTTTATTTAGAAACTATAAAAGTTCCTTCCTGCTCCTACAATGATCTCTCATTTTGGTTCAATTGTTTTGCTAGTTGGATTTTTAGAGGGAAGCATTCTTCAAAGCTAGAAATTGTCTCTGGATCTATAAACAATGGGTTCGATTGAATTAGTTATCATATATCTTTTTCAAGATTAGATATTTGTGGGATTTAAAGTGAATCTAAAGATAATATTTATCATGGTGATGAGACTTACTATTATAACTTATAATTGAAAGTTTCAACAAGGAGATAAAAGTTACAGTTTGAAATATTTCAAAATTTTCAATGGAGAGATATCTCTGATCCTTTTTAATACATTTTCTTCCTTTCATTGCCTTGTCTGTAGTTGTAATTTCCCTATTTGACATGTAACTTATTTTTCTATTTTCGTAGGAATTCCCCCCTTTTTTTTTTAAATATGTCTTGTTATACAAAATATTTAAAAAATTCACATCAAAAAATATCAGAACAAATCAAATCGTGTGATATCAAAGGATGATTATCAAGGCTACAAGATCCATGAGCTATTTTGTCATAAAATCGAAAGCAAGGTTAAATAAGTTCTTATCAAATAAAAAACAAGGTGAACCATGCAGAAAACGATTGGGTCACCGAAAGAATTCAAATAAACTTAGAATAAGAAAAAGTTATTAGAAGGAAAAATTAAGATTAAGGACTGTTATGCACAGTTTTGCGTTTAGTTGGGTAAATTCGGAATAAATATTAGATGTTTACCAAATCTTATGTATGGATGTAAAATCTTTTCTACCTTGATTTAGCAACTATAAAAGTGCCTTCTTGCTCCTGTAGTGACCTCTTATTTTGGTTCAATTGTTTTGCTAGTTGGATTGTCAGAGGGAAGCATTCTTCAAAGCTAGAAATCATCTCTGGATCTATAAATAGTGGGTTTGGTTGAATTAAATATCATATATGTTTTGTAATATTAGATATTTGTCGACTTTAAAGTGAATCTAAAAATAATATTTGTCATGGTGATGAGACTTACTATTATAACTTATAATTGAAAATTTCAACAAGGAGATAATAGTTACAGTTTGAAATCTTTCAAAATTTTCAATGGAGAGATATCTCTGCTCTTTTTTAATATATTTTCTTCTTGTCATTGCCTTGTCTCTAGTTTTCATTGCCCTATTTGGCATGTAACTTCTCTTTTACTTTTCGTATGAATTCACCTTTGTTTTGAAAATATGTCTTGTTATACAAAATATTTAAAAAAGTCACCTCAACAAAGATCGGAACAAATTAAATCGCGTGATTTCAAAGGATGATTATCAAGGCTGCAAGATCCATGAGCTATATTTTCATCAAATCCAAAGCAAGGTTAAATAAGTTCTTATCAAATAAAAAACAAGGTGAACCATGCAGACAACATTTGGGTCACCGAAAGAATTCAAATAAACTTAGAATAAGTAAAAATTGTTAGGAGGAAAAATTAATATTAAGGACTGTTATGCACAGTTTTTCTTTTAATTGGCTAAATCTGGAATAAATATTATATTTTTACCAACTTTTATGTATGGATGTCAAATCTTTTCTGCCTTGATTTAGCAACTATAAAAGTTCCTTCCTGCTCCTATAGTGACCTCTTATTTTGGTTCAATTGTTTTTCTAGTTGGATTGTCAGAGGGAAGCATTCTTTGAAGCTATAAATCATCTCTGGATCTATAAACAGTGGGTTCAGTTGAATTAGTTATCATATATGTTTTGTAAGATTAGATATTTGTGGGCTTGAAAGTGAATCTAAAGATAATATTTGTCATGGTGATGAGACTTACTGTTATAACTTATAATTGAAAGTTTCAACAAGGAGATAACAGTTACAGTTTGAAATCTTTCAAAATTTTCAATGGAGAGATATCTCTGCTCTTTTTTAATATATTTTCTTCCTGTCATTGCCTTGTCTCTAGTTGTCATTTCCCTATTTTGCATGTAACTTCTCTTTTACTTTTCGTAGGAATCCCCCCCCCCCTTTTTTTAAATATGTATTGTTATAAAAAATATTTAAAAAAGTCACCTCAACAAAGATCAAAACAAATCACATCGCGTGATTTCAAAGGATTATTATCAAGGCTGCAAGATCCATGAGCTATATTGTCATCAAATCCAAAGCAAGGTTAACTATTTTCTTATCAAATAAAAAACAAGGTGAACCATGAAGACAATGATTGGGTCACTGAAAGAATTCAAATAAACTTAGAATAAGAAAACATTATTAGGTTGTCCCAAGATGTTTTGGGTAGGTTGGTTACAACGAGCTCCCACCCCCTCATTAGGAGGTGAGTTGAGAGGAACCAACAGGCTCCTTTTCTATGACAAATGTAGCAGGCTTCTCTGGAGTCAAGCTAGGTCCAACTGTCGGGGTCATATGGGCCTTTTGAGCTTGAGGAGCTTTGCTCTTTTTGAAAAATTTAACCCATTTTTCATTACTTGTAAAGGGCCATAGGCTATTTGAGCCTTCCCTTTCTCATCCTCAGATATTTATTATTTTATAGTTTTAGTTTCCCCAATAAGGGGTAAACCCTAATCCCATGGTTTTGGATTTGACCTTGTCACCCACCAAAATGGGTAACCCTATAAGAGAATTTTTCTCCTACATTGGACAACTAGCCAGACAACAACCCCTGATATTCACTTCATGATGATGATATACCATCTACATCATCCAGATAGGTGATTCAAATATTAAAAATTTTTCACACGTTTATTATGTTGTATAATCCTTATTTTACCCTCGTAATAGCACTCAATAGATTAAAATTGGGTTGACTTAATTTCTACATTCAAATCGAAGCATTGTATTTTCATAATATTTGACCCTTTGGAATTATTAACTAGTTTTTTCCAAGCATTTAATGGTGTGCTAATGGTGGTTGTGTTCATTAGTTGTAGCACAGTTAATTGACAGAAGACAAGGGTAAAGGTTTTTTGTGTGTCTTGCATGCAACACAAGGTATGCTGACCAATGTTCCTTTCATGGGACTGGTTGATTGGGATACCTGTGGAGCCCACATTAAATATCCAAGCTTGTTTCTTGAAATTTTTTGGTATTGGTGTGTGTAACTCAAATTCCAAGTCTTCTCCCTTCATCTTTAGAGTGTCTTGCTATTGGGATTCCCTATACAGTGGTGATTGCCTGCTTGACATGTGTCATGGAGGTATATTGGTCATGCGATCATTTGAATTGGGTTTTTCTCCTTGGCTCTAACTGGTACATATGATCTACCAGTCAATAAATATTTTAGCAGAGACTATAATTTATCCTATTTCAAGAAAAATATCATCAATTTTTCAAGGTTGGAACTGGGTTTTGTCTTTTCTGGTCGAGAACCCCTGCATCCATCCTCTTGTCATTGTACACTTGGTTACATTAGTGGTTGTTGTTACCCCTAATGTTGAAATTATTGGTAAATGCATATTTCAGGGGCAACTTGTAGGATGCTTAAGGACTACAAACACACACTTATTTTTGGTTGAGAGTAGTCCTTCATGTGATGATCTTCCCGAATGTTCAGCATAGTGATTATGCTTGATAATAATGTGGTTTCCTTGGTTGGAATGATGATTCTAGCCTTCACAAGGTTAGATTATCAGTGGAGGTTTCTTTAGTGGTGCATAATGTTCTTCATGAACCAACATCAAGGTGGTAAAATAATCACATCTTGGTCACTTTCACCTTGTGCTGCATGGTTAGATCATAAGTATCCTCTGATGTGGTAGTACACTTACCTAGTTTCATTCATGTTCATGCCATTTTTCCATATTTTACCTAGGCAATTTGTTTTACCTAGGCAGGGAAGACTTGGGAAAAATTGAAAGAAATTTTGAATGGCTTAGCTCTGTGATAGCATTTTCTTCTCTTTATATATATTCAATTCCAAGTTTAGCAAAGTTGTGGGCCAACATGATACCTGGAAGCTGCCGAAATACATATCATTCTGGAATAAATTCACCATAATTCTTTCTGCAACAAATAGACAAATCATTAAGAGGAATGGGGAATTACCTTTTGGGTCTAGGTGAAGAACAAGAGTTGCACATACTTGAGTTTAATTCCCTCAGTTATATGTTGAGGTTTTTTGTGTCAGAACTAAATTTAAATTCACATATATTTACGAGATTCAAGACTGAAGTCCATAGTTTCTACTGCTGAGGTCCCCAATGAAGGAATTGGATTGGAGCATTTTGACTTTTTAGAGCTGAGTTAAGAAGCAACTTTGTGATGAAAATCCAAATATATCATGTCCCTTGAAAATTGTTTAGGAATTACCTAAACATTTTTTCATTGAACCCATACCTCTCAGTGAATAACTTAAAGAAATTAGAACAGTTTTTCTTGTTCGAGAAAATAGTTATGACTGTCCTCTTAATTTTGTAATAGGCGTGCCTATTGGAAATTGGTTGTTGATGGTTTTGGGAGACTCGGTACAATATAACCAAATAGATGTCAATGAATTTGAAGGAAATGGTGGAGTGAAATCTAGTTCAGTTACTTTGCCATTTAATGTTGTGAAAAAAGATTCATCGTGTTTCTTAGAAGTTTTTGTTCTCATGGAATGCCACTTTGAATTTGGGAGAGTTCTATTAAATATATTTCATGTCGGCACAAAACGAGAACTTGTTTCACTATCCCATGATGGGCTCCATTTTTCCCTTTGGTATTTGGGCCTAGATGTGATCCTTCTGATCCTCCGGTTCTTGTTTCCACCCACGGGTAATGAATGACTACTCAACCTCCCTCCATACTTGTTATTCACTGATACGGGGCGGGGGGCAATAAAACTCCCATAAAATTAGGGATTTGATGATTGGTTAATCATAAGATTCTTCTAATCTATGTAGATACTAGGGATAATTTGTAATTATGTACTAGGTGTTTACGTTAAATCCCTGAGAAAGAAAGGAAACTGGAAAATGTAATTCTGACTTAAACTGGACCTATTTATGTGTTCTGCCTTGCAGAGTAGAGCAGAGTAATTATTAATATGGAATGAATCCCACCATATTTATTTTTGGATACATTTAAACTGATTGGAATTTAAGAGATTTATCATTTGACACTACTATTGAAATTTCCAAATCAAATATGGTAATATCATGATGGAAGGATACTTATAATGTTGTGTACGAATTGTCATACACCTTTTTTTTGCTAATTGTGATGTATAATTCACATAGTGAGTCTTTATGGACATCCTTACCCAGGACGACTAACAGGTGGAGTAGAAGCTGATGTGATGGCTGCAAATGAGCTGGAAACCCATGCATTCCTCCAGGCAAGCCATTATATTTATTTTTCTTTCTGAATTGATCTCAACCTGTAGAAAAATATCTATGTTCCCTTAATTTTATTTAGAAGGAAAAATTAAGATTAAGTACTGTTATGCACAGTTTTTCCTTTAATTTGGTAAATTTGGAATAAATATTAGATGTTTACCAACTCTTATGTATGGATGTAAAATATTTTATGCCTTGATTTAGCAACTATAAAAGTGCCTTCTTGCTCCTATAGTGACCTCTTATTTTGGTTCAATTGTTTTGCTAGTTGGATTGTCAGAGGGAAGCATTCTTCAAAGCTAGAAATCATCTTTGGATCTATAAACAGTGGGTTCGGTTGAATTAGTTATCATATATGTTTTGTAAGATTAGATATTTGTGGGCTTTAAAGTGAATCTAAAGATTATATTTTTCATCGTGATGATACTTACTATTATAACTTATAATTGAAAGTTTCAACAAGGAGATAACAGTTACAATTTGAAATCTTTCAAAATTTTCAATGGAGAGATATCTCTACTCTTTTTTAATATATTTTCTTCTTGTCATTGCCTTGTCTCTAGTTGTCATTTCCCTATTTGACATGTAACTTCTCTTTTTCTTTTCGTAGGAATTCCCCCTTTTTTTTTGAAAATATGTCTTGTTATACAAAATATTTAAAAAAGTTACCTCAACAAAGATCAGAACAAATCAAATCGCGTGATACCAAAGGATGATTATCAAGGCTGCAAGATCCATGAGCTATGGCACATTTTAAAAATCCACTTGTATTGCAAAAATTAGGAGGATACAATGGAACCCCCTCCACCAAGAGTATGAGGTTTTATCTATGTCAATTTCCACGGAAAAAACAACAAAATCCTCTGCAAACTTTTCAATCTTGGGAAGCTACTAAAAAATCTCCGGCCTCTTTGGAAGAATTAACACCTGCACCAAGAGTATGAGGTTTTCTCTATGTAGATTTCCATGGAAAAAACAACAACCTCCTTTGCAAACTTTTCAATCTTGGGAAGCTACTAAAAAATCTCCGACCTCTTTGGAAGAATTAACACCTGCACCAATAGTATGAGGTTTTCTCTCTGTAGTTTTCTAGAGACAAAACAAAAAAATCCTCTGCAAACTTTTCAATCTTGGGAAGCTATTGAAAAATCTTCGGCCTCTTTGGAGGAATTAACAACAACAATAGAAGTAGAAGCAAGTGATGAAAAGGCTCAATATTTTCATCCATCAGGGATTGTAGAGTTATGGGTATTGGGGGAATCAAAACATCAAAAATTCCCTCTAGCTTCTAATCGGATTCCAACTTTGTAAAATTGTGCTTTTGTCATGAATCAAAATACTATCATAACAAACTAGAAATCACTTACTTGTATTTGTACCACTGAATAAAATCAATGTAATGGCTTTGTGCACTAAATAAAGTTTTCTTGTGCTTAAGCTCAATGGCTATGAGCAAGGTTTGGAATTGGGAATATGGTCATTATTGGTATGATTTATGCTTTAAACCATAATAGTGGCTATGAAGACATCTACCATGGCAAGGGGAGGAAAGCAAGGGCCTTAGGCACTAAGAAAGTATTTACAATCTCAGTGGCAATGGGGATATCACAGTTTCACGTTGGGATTCATGGCTGTAAATTCTGCTGGCAGATTCATTGTCTTTTATAATGGGATTGAATCTCACCTCTCCTCCTGCAATAGAAAATAGAAATAGGATGGTGGTAGAGGGCATAATTCTTAAGCTAGGGAGTCATGGGAACCTAGTCCTAGAAGACTCAGAAAAAACTGTGGTTTGGAGTATCGATAATGATAAGTTTAAAGGAATTTTAATAGCGAAGAACACCAATTTTCAGATTTATAATTCCGTGAATTTTTCGCTTGTGTACGAGGGTTCAAATCTCATGCAAAAAATATGGGATTATCCCATGCACACACTCCTGCCTGGGGCAATCACTGAAAAGAGGGGAGAAACTTGTCTCGAATTCATCTGCAACAAATACGTCTTGTGTAGGATTAGGGTTGGTTTTGTTCTACACAATCTCAATCCAGGAGCATTATGGGGGTTGCAAAGGCTAGAATGCCAAGGTGTTCTTAGGACCTACTTTTATAATTTATCGTTATTCTGCCCTGAGGCCACCTATACAAGCCAGAATTTGCAAGTTTTGTCTAATGAAAATGTAGGAAAATCGTCATCTTTTTATTCCTGCGCTAATGGGATTCGATCGTTGCCAATGGGTCCTTTCTATAATGACAACAATGGGCAGCCTTTGCGTCTACCACCTCTCTATGGTTCTTGGATGGAAAAATTTTTAAGATTGGTGTATGGACTTTGAATTGGACTACCCTGTCTCTATGGTTCCTGGATAGAACTGATAATATTTGTCTATTTCAGAAATCCTGCTGGTCTTATGGGTGTCTGTGAAAAAGGCCAATGCATATGCCTTCAGTTCGAGAAAATACAGAACCATGGGGTAGGGATGTTATAACAACCAAGGTATTCATTTTAAATGGCACATTTTAAAAAATACACTTGTATTTTGAATTGTATTGCAAAAATTAGAGGATACAATGCAACCTCTATATTTTTTAAAATGTGCCATTTAAAATGAATACAAAGGAGTGACTGTCCCTATCTGAAAATCACTCCTCACAGGCTAGGATAACTTGCAAAACATTAGGTATATATTCATAACAGCCCAATGCTTAATTTTCCTATTATTTGAAAAAGGTATTAATGTATGCAGGATCTAAATCAATTGTGTTGATGAAGTTTGATTACATACCGGGAGACAATCCTATGAGGATGTCATACATGGTTGGATATGGTTCCCTCTATGCAAAACTTATTCATCACAAAGCCTCTTCTCTGCCCTCCAAGGCCAATCATCCTCAACCCATTCCCTCCAAAGAAGGCTTCCAATCTCTGTACAACAGTGCACCAAATCCCAACATCTTGGTGGGAGTTATGGTGGGAGGCCCAGACAACATGGATAGGTTTACTGATGTGATAAAAAATTATGATCAATCTGAACCTTCCACCTACATTAATGCACCTTAGTGGGTTCCCTTGCTTATTTGGCCCATTTTACTAACTCTTAAATATCCTATATTCTTCTTCTAAACAAGCGAAGGAATTAATAATGCTTGGAGATAAGGGCTATAAGCAACCCAATATCCCTTACTATTGTTCACATGATTTCTGCAGGATCTCCAAAATAAAATCAATGGAATCTGCACGATCTCTAAAATAAAATCAATGGAATGGAATTAAATTTGTATCCCCTACTATTGTTCACATGATTTCTGCAGGATCATCAAAATAAAATCAATGGAATGGACTTAAATATTTTCAATCAAGACTTTGGTTGTTAGTAATTTTTTCACATTCATTATATGATGCAACCAGTAATATTACTCGTTGGCAATTTTTGCAAGTTCTATAATGTAGATTGTGACATAATCATGAGTAACATGATATTGCACGAATAGTGCATTAAGTAGTTGTAGCAGATTTGGAAATATTCATGAGGAACACATGACATTTCACTAACAGTTAATTAAATGGTTGAAGGAGATTCATTCTTTTAGAACATTTTTACGCCCTTCACATTTAAGATGGTTATAGGAGATTTGTGACATATTCCTGAACAATGTCGCATTTAAGTAGAAATTCATTAAATGGTTGAAGGACATTCCTGGTTGATAACTTTGACTGGAGGGTGTGACATCTTTCTCATATGGTGAAACATGTGACTGAGTTTTACTGGAATAATTATTATTTTCCTTCAAATATAATGTTAAAATTCTGAAAAAGGTAGTTGATCTTTTAACACATTAGTAGGTACATGTCACTGTTGTATTAGAAAAAGCCATTTTCTTTCTCCACTTTGCTCATAAATTATGCACATTAATATACTTTTCTCATGTTTCATAAGTTTCATTTTTATTTATTCCTTCTCTTGAATTAATTTACTTAGAAAAGTTTGGTTTCTTTCCTTCTTGGTTTAAACTATCTCCTCCATATACCATTGTTGAAGAAGGCATGCAAAGAAGAGGGTGGAGATAATATATATTTTGATCGCAGACAATCAAGATTTCCTACAGAGCAACCCCCCCACAAGTGATGGTACAGATTCCTGTCTCTTATCATTTTTGCTACTCCTGACCATATCACTCTGCACAATACATAAATTTAATATAGGAAAGGTAACACTTCTGGTGCAATACTGGTGCATGATTGTACTATTTTTGGCATATTTGATTGCATTATTTTGGTGCTACAATCAATGATTGTGTATCATGTATGGTAATGTGTTTGGCCTAAATGGTTGTGATTACAATTTGGTATCTTCGCATTTTTAAGTAAAAATAGATCAAACATTTTGTTTTTTTTTATGAATTTATGTTTATTTTTTATCCAGTGGAGATGATTGGTGACTTGGGTTCCTTTTAATCAAGGTTCACCATGTGCCCTTTCGTAGTGATATATAACTCATCTCTTGATGTTTTCTTCCCTTATAGCCATGTCACATTATTCATACCATAGCAAAAAGTACTGGTGTAATACTGATGGATGCTTGTACTGTTTTTGGCATTTTCGAGTGCTTCATTTGGTGCTACAAACAAGTTTGGATGTGTGTTACTTAGTTTGGCATGACTTATGAGTGTTCGAGATATTTTTCTTGGATTGAATACTTTTGATTATAGTTCGATGCTTCTAGATATGGATTATTTTCAGGTATTGAATTTACTTCATCATCAATTTAGAAACTGATAGAACCCTGTTGTTTGTTGCTTCATTTGTGCTTAACAATCTCTTGCAATATCTGGTAGATATTGATATCAATATCTGTTTATCTGTTGCAGGTCAACGAGATTGATTCCAGTGTAGCTCTGAACATGTCTCGGTAAACTTTGGAGATGACAACTTTACCATTAGTAGTTGGGAACATAAAGTACTGGTTAGTAGAGATGGAAAAATGAAGCTATCAACTGAAGTATTTTTTGCTTCAATTGACCAATGAAGTGAACGTGCTGCAGGGGAGATTGCTTGTATTTCTTTGGTAGCAATTATTGCTGACTGGTTACAAAACAAATCCAATTCTATGCCAATAAAATCACAGTTTGACACATTGATATGAAGGATATCTGGAGTGGAGGAAGCTGTGGGAACTAGAGGAATATAGAGAGAGGTTATCTGATGGGCCCTTTGATTTGGAAACAATATTGCAGTCAAACATGTTTTATAATTAGCATTGAAACTCCACATATTTTTAAATTGTGGCAATTGTTTTAAGATTAGATTGGGATGCAAGGGCTTTGAATTGGTTTTTCTTGGAAATGTTATTTATTTTAACATTATTGATTATGCACACAAGTGTCAAGGCTCTTGTGTGATGTTCTAGTGATATTTCGGTATTGTTTGTAAAGACTCTGTTTTTCTTGTGAAAGGTGGCATCCCCTAAAATTTAGACAAGAAGGTGGGTTGGAATTGTTGGCGGGCTCTGAGACTCGACAGTATCATAATAATATGAAATAGAATTAGATGTTATAATAATAGCATTCTAAAATGTGATATTTACATATTAATACTACTGTGTTGTTAAATAATAGACTTACTAGACAATAATGTGGAAGTTAAATAAAATATTTTTAATGACAAACTGTTGAAATAATTATTTAGTCTCATATTCTACTTCAGTTTTTGTGATCATTCGAGTGGAAAGGCACCTTCTATTAAAAAAAATTTCCTCTCTGACATATCATTCTTGTAAGTTAATCATAAATTTGTAGATTGGTTTTACTTACTTTTGCTAATGAGTAGTTCCAATAAATGGAAATGTTTAGTTGGGTTTAGTGTTTATCATCTTTATATAGGATTGACTTCTGATAATAGTGTTTTATTCCCTAGGTAGAAATTTTTCACTGGCCTGGAAATGCTTAATGGATAACGCTTGGTGTCGTTCTTGTGAATGTGCGTTGTAACTCTTTGTAAAAATATAGAATGTTTTAATTGTAATTTTCACTTCCTTGATCTATTTTCAGGGGTAGAGTGGTACCTAAAGCTCTTGAGGTGCATGAGGATGAATTTGGAAGTGATGATGATGTTTTTCATCAAAGACCAACACCGAAGAAGCGAAATAAGTGTCTCCTCTGAATTTTTCTTCCTTTTTGGGTGCTTTTTGTTGGAAACCATCTCTGTTTCTATATATGCACTGTAATTCATACGGTAAGCCAATCTTTAATTTAATAAATCTATTATATAAACTATATATACTCCTAAAATATAAAGATCATGGATAAATATTCAAAATTTCAAACTCATGAATTTATTTTAGGAAAAAGGTTTTATAGATGCTTTTATTTGAGGCATACTTGTGTGTTAATTCGGCATTCAGATTTCTTTACAAAATTATTTTTTGTAAAATCTATGTATTTCTAACTATATCTTCAGGTAAAATTTAGATATATTAAAGTTATAACATCTTATAGCTTTTAAGTTGCACTAATATATCATAAAACACTGGTAAAAGACAATATCTTATGTCAAACTCAATGTCATTTATTGTGTACAACGGGATTGTCACATTCGTGCTTTACCCATATCTCGTTTGTTTTATATGCATTCTATATCATCGGTCAAGGCATGAATGCTTATAATATATTGAGCCCTAGTTTCGAACTATCCTCTCTTCAATTTCTTTGTAACCATTGAATACAATCTAATTGCATAAATTACAACTGGGGCAGAGTAATAACTCAGTATTAAAATACACCATAAGCATTAATTGCTTAAAATTATTATAGATTCATTATAATATTACTTGATTTTCCATTCTTATGTCGAACGTTGTCGAGAGAAGGAACTATAACAACAATGGATTTTCATGAAAGCTTTATAATTTTTTCAAACATGAAAGTTGTGATGCATTACTAAGTTTCTTCATTATTTTATAGATCATTACATGTCAAACTAACTTTACTCCTTGACTAGAATTGCATTCAACATTGTGCACAAGTATGATTTACATGTATCAATCAAAAGTATGATTTTATCTATATTTGATAATGCAAGTTGAATACATCATACAATACATAGGAGTGCTATGGCTATGAAGTTCAATATGAAATAATCTATTGATTGCTACTATTACTATTATATATGGGGTGCTCTTCTAATGGCCATTTATTAGCTATGTGAAGAAGGCTTTGCGGAATTTGTAATTACTATAATACTATGCATAGCTGAGTTACAGACAACTAAGAAGAATTTGGTAGGAAGTTTGAAGTATGTGTAATTCATAATGATCTTGTCTTCTCTTCATTGATAAATTTTCAATGTGTGAGTTTTGACCTAAGCCATTGCATTATCAATGTGTCAAGGCTCAAAACTCTACCTATATGTCAACTACTTATTATCATTCCTAGGAACATGAATCTTAATTTTTGTAGGTTTAAAATTTATCACAAGTTTTCTCTATTGTGGTCGAATTTGTGGAGGTTATCTCAAAATTTATTGAAGGTACCATGGATCTAAATTTCTTATGAAATTTCAACACTATAACAAACTTTGGTGAAAATTGTTCATCAATTCTCACTTGGTTAGGGTTATAGATGTTGATGAAAATTTTGTGTACATGCATGAGAGTTGGGTGCAAATGCACAATGTTGTGTAGCATTAGTGTGATAAATATGGGATAGTGCAAAGCATAATTTTGAGTATTAGTCTGAGTTGACTCGTACCTAATCAGCTTAGTTAAGTTGATTTTTGGTTGAACGATTAATTGTTGGTTCAATGGACATAAGATCTTGCAGGCCCAAATACTAAAGGGAAAAATGAAGCCCATCATGGGTTCTCTTTGTAATTATCTACCATTGATACCTTCCATTCTTCCTCAAGCTCCTCTCCAACCTCAATATCAGTGCTAGTAGTAGCATGAGCAACAACACAATGCTTAGCAGAACTAGAATGTGTTTTCCAAACTACACGAGAACTACTTCCCTCACCAGTGACCATATGCCATGCTTGGTCCCGATGGTTGGCTTCCTTCAACTCATGGTTCAACTACCATATCTTCATTAGAACCAACACCCCGAACTCCACTAGACAACGATTCACGATTTTGTACTAGTTATTCACCATTTGTATTGGTGATTCGCCGTGATTTTATAAGATAATATAATCTCGTGAGACATTCGCCAAAAAAATTATATATACATATTATATTATCAATAAAATCTCCTTCCATTTTTCCTATGTATCATGGGGATTCGCCCATTTATTATACATATAAATTTAGGGGGGTTCTTAAAATTTTCCCTCTGTTCAACATGCTCTTCCCTATTATTATAATATATGAAGATACCATCAATGAATACAATAAAAACTTATCCAAATAAGGAAGAAATACACTATTCATCAAGCACATAAAAGTATTTGGAGCATTAGTCATACTTGGTCCTGAAAATTCTCTTGTAAATATCCTCTTCTTTGATGCATACTTGATGGTATCGTGATCTCAAATAAATCTTCAAGAAAATTGTTGCTCCCTTCAATTTATCAAACAAGTCATCAATCCTCGAAAATGGAAACGTCTTCTTGATTATCACCTTGTTCAACTACCTGTAATCAATGCATATCTTGAGAGTTTCATCCTTTTTCTTCACAAATAGTGTCGGTGAAACCCACGATGACATAGTTTGCCTAATGTACCCTTGACAAGAATTTCCTTCAACTTAAACTTCAACTCCAATAATTATAGAGTGCTAATCCTGTATGTGGCCTTTGGTGCTAGTGATGCCCATGGTACCAGCTTAATATAAAATTTCGCTTCCCTGTGAGGAGGAAACTCTGAGATATCTGTGAAAAACACATCGTGAAACTGTTATAGAACTGAGTACATGTTCAATACCTCTGCATCCTCAACATCCTTACCTTTATCACTGGAAAAATGTACTAAAAATAGCACACACCCTTTCATGCGACTGCACTTTTCCTCCACATCTGTAACTATTATGACTGACGTAGCTTTCTTCTTAACCTTAAAGATCCTTCATTCTTGGTTAATCTAGGTTAATTCATTAATGTCCTTTCCAAGTGATGAATTCTTGGTTAATGCATTTGGAAAGTCTTGGTTATTGAATAAAATGCACTTATTTATTCAAACTACACCTGTCTAGCAAGTCAAGATTAACATAAATATAATTAGATACAAGGTCAATCAAAATAGAAAAAAATTGATCACAAATATTATCATACATCTCAATAATAGATATTTGATGATATTCTTTTATGTTTTTATCCAAAATTGCATGGAGGAATACTTTGTCCAACATCCCCCACTCTCTCTTCCTCTTGAGCACTTTATATCTGTGGTCCACCACCTTGATGCTATGGACAATCTCTTCTACAATAATCCTTGCCACAAGTCTAACACTGTATATGCTTCCAACCTACACCCTTATTATGATCCTCACACTCAAATTCCTTTCCTATGTCAAATGAATTGAATTTCTTAGGAGACACTGTATTATCTTTGTTACTTGTGTTCTGATGTCTTGTTTGCTTCTTATCTCAGTTTCCTTCATATTTTGCATCTCCTCTCCAATCCTTCTAAGTCTTGGATATGTGCTTTGATTGCTCATAACAATTCTTTAGATTCTTGATGGATTCTCCTTCACTTTTTCCTCCTTCATATAAGGCACATACCTTAATAAAACCAAGAATATGCTAGTTTACTCCTCATCGGTCGTAGATCCCATATTCAGTTCATAGAATTCTTTTTCCCTATCGTCATAGTATCTATCTGATAGACACTTCTTTCTGAATAACCTCTCAAACTCACTCCAAGTCAAATCCTCTCCGTGAATACCTTTAAGATTCTCTACATATTCTCACCAGATGTATGTTGTACCTTTAATATTGAACGTATTTATTCTTGCCTTCATGTTCACTAGGTAATCATGTAATCTAAATAGATTATTCATTCTGATCAACCAAGCTTCCTCATCATGTGACTTATTCATTTTTAAATCAAATATAGGTGGCTTTTATTTCTTCAACTCATCTGACAAGTATTCCATTTCATTCCTCCTATATGGATGATAGCGATGGTAACCATGATACCTCTATGAACCATTCAAAACTAGAACTAGAGTAAAGCCCATGTCCACTACCTAGTCTTTCATGTGCATCCAAGAATTTTCCATCTCTGACAATTGTTACACTAAAAATTTTCATCATGACTATCAATTCAGATATCTTTCCATTCGATGGAGTGTCTCAAGTGAATCCCATGTGAAGCTTGAAGTAAAAAACACCGGGGGCAACAGGAATTTTGGTTTTCACTGCTTAAAACCCCCTTTTGGGTATTTGCGCATTTTTTTCCACTATAAACTACATAGGCTTGTTCATGTAGGTAAAAATAAAAAAGTAAGTTCTAGAAGCTTTGGTTTAGGAATCTTATTTCAATTAGAAACCTCAAACCACTACATACCTTTGCCTCATCCCTTGGTATATGGAACTAGTCTCCTTTTCTTAAGGATCATATCCATTGAGAAGTGGAACTAGAAACCTCCTCATCCTTCCTATAAATTAAGCATAGGACTAAAGGAATGGGAGGTTATGGATACTTGGATTTGTAAATTCATGATGTTGGATTTGGGTCTGAAAATATTGTCAATAAGGGAAGGAAAGGAGACTATTGGAAGAGGCTTGTGACATCAAGGAAACTAGGGTGTAAGCTTGCTCTCCCTTTAAATTTAATACAAATTCAATTGTTCCTTCCTAATTGCGTCTATTTTGATGTTATTTTTGGGATTCCTTTATGACTTACATGGTTTACAACTCATTATTATTCCATTGATATATTGTATGCTAGATGAAGGGTTTAATTTACCTTTTCTTTCATATGCAAGATGAAGCTGGTTGTAAAATCCATTGAAAGGACTTATATAAGCACTTCGTTAATAAGTAAGTGATCCTTCACATACTACATGTTTCATGTTTTGGTTATAGGCTAATGAAAGAGTTATTGTTTTATGTAACTATTTCTAGTTTTCCTTTAGGATTCTAGTTAGATCACTCTTGTCCGCAAGAGGGATTTATCCGGGTAACAAATTGGCGACTCTATTGGGGAATGAGAGTTCTCCTTTGTGTCCTTTTATGACCTTTGATTCCTTTAGTCCATTTTAAGAATTGAAATTTCTGGTTTGAAACCTTAGTTTTTTTTTTCTTAATTCTCTCAATCTGCGTAGTTTTTGTTCAGACACAGAGTCCATTTCTGCGCAGTTCTACTTTAGCAACAGTGCGCATGTGCATTGAATTACATTTATTTCCTATGAAACCCTACGAAATTTTTGAAAAATTTAAGGTTGCTCTAATTTAATTCCATATTTTTTGTTTTTATGATCCTCTTAGCTTGTTTACAGACTCGTTAAGTCTCTATTTAGTTGATTGGGTGTTTTGAACTTTCTTTTTGAAAAAATATTAATTTGATTTCCTTTAGTCATTACTGCGAGTTTTTTCTTAGTTTCTTAATTGTGTCTGAGTGTCGATTGCCTTTGAGTGTTTTTAATTTTAACGTTTGAAATTTTCACCAAGTTTTCTTTACTTACAGTTGATCGGCTCCTTAGACTACATTAGTGAAGGAAAATAGTCTTGTTGTTCTTTCGTTGATTTCGAATCATCTTCTGTTTGAGAATTCTCATTTTCAGAATATGAATGAAAATTTTGCATAGATTACATTTGCATAGTTTTCATGTGGACTGTGCATAGATTACGGTTGCATAGTTTACATTCTAGAAAATTCAACCGTAGATTTAGATCGATTTATTTGATTGTATTATTGAGGAAAGGGTGTATACGTGAAGCTGGGTTACACTTTTGTGAGAATCGAGGGCCAAATTTTTTTTTCAACAATAGTTCGGCCGAAATTTGTAAGAGTTCGACCAAACTTTCTTATAAAGTTCGGCCGAACTCGTGATTCCGTTTAGATTGACAGCACACTGACGGCGCGGCCAAACAAAATTTTTGCCGGAGATTGGAAAACCGGCAACAAAATTTCGGTCGAACTTCTAAAAAAGTTCGGCCAAAATTTTTCTTTTAAAATAGTTCGGCCGAACTATTTTCTATAAATAAATCGCCCGCGAAATTTTATGGTTAACTGTTTCATTGTTTGCACGATTTTACTGTGGTTTATCATTTTCACTGTGTTCGCGCTGTTTCTGCTGACGTCGCGCTGGTGCTCCTACCGTCCGCGCTCGTCGACTTCGTCGGGTAAGTCTCCATACGCCCGCGAAATAATTTTTGTGTGTTGAAATAAAAAAAGGTGTCTGCATTTTATTAAAAGTCTGTGTATTAAAATGTCTGTGTTTTAAATGTGTTTTAAATGTCAGTTTTAAATCTTGATACCGTGCAAGGTTCCAGGAAAAAAAACCCTGTCATATCAAATTTTGAATGGCCTTCCTAAAACCTTGTGAAACATCAAGGTTCCACTTGCATTTATGCTAAGTCTGTCTGGTGCTTGTAATTTTCCTTTCCTCTAGATATTGGAGACTGCAGTCAATGTCACAATGTATCGGTCAATTGAATCATTTGAGAATAAGGGATATTCACAAGAGTTGTGAAAGAACTTCCCATAATTTTTGTATATATTTTGATCAATTGTGAACCTCCTCAATTAGAAAATGAGATGTTTGAACTTATACAAATAAAAATGAGATGCCTCGCAAGATTTTCGACGAGGTGTTCATTCTGAAAGTAGCTTCCTAATGGTCTAACCCTCTTGAGGAATGAGTACTTCTGTAGAACTAAATAATCAGGTGGCACATTTATTATATGATCCATTCATTTGCAAGACTTTCTTTTCATTTGACATCCTTGTGACAAAATCCTCGCAGTGAGAGCTCTGCCACAAGTACGGAAAAAGTTTTGAAATCCCAGCCCCTGTTCCCAACAGGAATTTTCACAGCAATATCCCTCAGTTGACAGAACGTTCAAACGATCTTTGCAGTATAGTGGTTCCGTCATCCACCGTGAAGAAAGTTTCCCTCCATTATAAACTAAACATTATAATCCATTCAAATATGCATAGGGATATAGAAACATTTCTTGGCAGGTCAGAAGTACCAGTAACACTTCTGAACAGTATCATCTAGTCAGTTGGAATAACAGACCATTCCCTAGTGGAACCAAATTTTCAATAATCCTTGTGATTATATAAGAAACATCAGGCTCGAGTGCAGGTTAATACAGGCTCGATTGAGTACTAAAGAAAACACAGACAACATCTTTTGTTGGAAATATTTTCCTCCCTTATTGACTGGAATGTTGGAAACCTGCTCTGTCTTGAAACCCCTTCTTGGAGTCTCTCTCTAGCAAGAACTGCACCTACACTCTACAAATAGCCAAAAAACAGATTTGAAATATTTGACTTATTTTTTTTATAATTGAAATTCAAAAACATATGATTTTATCCAAGTTTTAATTGTTTAAAATATGATTGTTTGAGCAACTCTTTCTCTGGGATACAAGGAGGCTGAAAGATTTTTTTCTGTATATTTGAAGCTCTCCATTTTTATATAAAATGATTTTTTTCTTGTATATTTTTATGCTCTTTTCCATATAGTAATGTCATAGTTTATGAAGTTTTAAATTGTTTTTATTATTTTTATTATATGTTGGATGTGATTTTGATTGAAAATGCTTCTTTTTTATTTATTAATTAAAAAAAATTATTAGAAAAATTATTTCTTTAAGCCTTGGAATTTACAATCAAAATTAGAAAATGTATTTATATGTAAACTATTTATGAAAAGTTTAATATTGTTTGATTTTCTCTACCATGTCCTTTTTACATATATCTAGAATAATATTATTTGTAGTTTCCAGTTTTTTTGTAACATTTTACTACCATAATAAAAATCTATAGAAATAATAATCTAACATTAGAATATCTTGAAATGGAGCTAGCCAACTCAAATATAGTATTGCAAATCCCTGGCTAAGTTAGATGAGGAGGCAATGTATTACTTAGTATTGTATCCATATTGGGGTTGCAAGTTCTATGGGTTCAAAAGAACACTTGGAAACAATTTGTTTTCCATATGACCTCTCTTTTTCATAGATAAATTTCATTCTTTTAGCCATTATAGATTTGAGAAAAATACATCCTGATAGGCCAATAAAAAGCCTTAACAATGAATTAAATATGAACAACTATTAAATATGGGTAACCAAGTTGCATCAAAACAAACAACTAAATCACGAAGGCTAGTAGTTATAATTAATAAACATTCTAGGATACTTAAAAATTCCATGTAAATAATTTTTTTTTTACCTAAAATCACTAGATGGTGAGGCCCACAGCAACAACTGCAAAAGCAATGCAACATAACCAATCAAACTACACCAACAAAACATATGGTCTTGAATGAGGTTTTGGACTCTTTAGATATAAATGTACACAGTGGCAATGTATCTTATATAAAAATTTAATCCATGTGCTTAACCTTAACATTGACACAAATGGAATACAATTTTACTCATTTCTTTAGGATCTAGAAAAATATTCGGATGAGTATTGCCCACATATCCGAAGTCAAAAGGGATAGTTTAAAAAGGGATGCTCTGGTCATCTATAAAAGATAAATTAAAGAAGCATGACATGACATATTAGTAATGAAAATTAGATATGCGTACCAATTATGTTCATATAACACAACAAATAGATAATTCAATACAAATGTCACATAGAAGTCATATTTATCTCATGGGCCTTCAACTTAAATTATATATCTAGCATTACATTAAGCTATAGGATATAAATCAAATAAGAATTTGAATGTAAATTAAACATGTGTAATAATTATGTCCTCTAGTTCAATAAATAGATAATAATTTGCAATTGCCATATCTAAGCTATATTTCATCTAAGTAGCTTTCAATTTAAACTTATATCTAATGTTAAATTATATAAAAGAATAACAGTAATTCAAACTTCAAAATAATATTTAGAGTTAGTATAAAATATGACATAATTTTCCTGCGTGGAAAAACATAGTTATTGCGAGTTCAAAACTCATGCATTTGAATAGAAAGTGGGTATACGAATGAGCAAGTAGATTTTTTCTAGAAATGAGAAAGTGAAGGTTGATAGAGAGCCACACAAAATTGCAAATTCATACCTTAACAAAATTGTTAGATCCTTTTAAAGAAAACATATTTAATCAACTTTCATTGAAATATATGATAAACTCAACCCAATTTTATGAAAAGTAGTATACCATTTTTTACATAATTTCACATAATACAAATAGATAAATTTTACTTAAGTATTGTTATAAAGATTTAACTACCCATCGAGAGATGGCCAAGTGATTGAGACAAGGCATCATCACAATAAAAAACCAAGTACAAATTGTAGTAATCCTAGAATCATGCTTTACATAAGGTAAAATTAGGGAACTCATGACTTGTACTATAGATAAAAACATTTACCCTTACCAAAAAATATATGATAAAAATTGACAAACTACATAAGCTTAAGCTTAAGGGGATATAATCCTTCTTGCCTTCCATATAGATAATGAAAATGATTGTTCCAAGTCTCATGTTGCTTCCCATGTTATTTTATAAACCTTGATTGGAAAGAAAAATAGGAGGGCAGAAATGTAAGAAATATAAAACATAATGAAACACAACGTAAGAAATAGAGAACATAATGAAACACACACATAAATATCTCTAGACAATCAACACAATTATTTTCCTAGGAAATCCTTATATGGGAGACAAGTAACCCTAAAAAGTAATGATGCTCTAGACTCCTTTTTCCCTAGGAAATCCTTATGGGAGAAAAACAACACTAAAATTTGAACATGCTCTACTCTCTCTTTTTTGGTATGGAAAATATGTGATTACAAAGAAAGAGGTAATCTCTGTAGAGTTAGCTAAGACTTTTAGCGTGTAAGGTTGCTATAAAAACTTAACTTCATACATTTTTATCTCTAACTTCGCACTCCTAGTTGTATTTTCATCTATGGAACAAAATACAATAACACAAAATGGAACTCTTATTCCTCCTAGTGGCCAAGTATTTAACCTAGTGTGATAGCCAACTAGGTGTAAGATTTGACTCTGTCAACCATTAACGAGGTTTGTGATTTTAGAGCTTTTAGAGTCTTGTTAAAATTTCACATGTAGCTAGCTTGCCATGCATGAGTAATGGGGCTAAGATGTCATTCTCTCGTACCATGGTGGTCAACATGATAGGTCAACTTACTAAAGGCATAAATTTTGAATGAACTTCGTTTGATGTTTTTCTTGCACCATTGGATATGTCTTTAAGTGTATAATAATGGTCAAGATTTTGGCACAAGGGATAATCGTTTGACCCCCAGAAATGTCATTTAATACCTCAAAATGACTCCAAAAGGTTTTAGACCCCAATTCTCCACCCACCATTAAAATGACCCTACAAGTTGATTCTTTAAGTTTTTTCACTCTATAAGCATCAAAATATATGACAAATAATATAATTATCCAATCTAGATCATTATTTAATAATTTGTTAAAATCATGAGTAAGATATACATCATGGAATTCAAATAAATAGCGTTAATTCATTTAACACCCTTGTACATGTTCCTTTTTGATACTTTGAAAGCAATACTTTTTGAAAAATAATTTGTTTATGGATTCTATTTTCCACATTCTCTCAACCATATCAAAAACCTTCTTATAATATTTGAAATCGAAGGTCTTTCCCATACCAAAGTATGTTCTTTTAAAACATGTTTTCTGGGTGATATGGGTGATTTAGAAATGATTGGGAGAGCGAAATTCCTTGAATTTAATATGTACAATATGTTTGGTTCATGCCACTAAGCCAAGAATTTTAAATTCAACTAAATTTTAATATAACCAACTAAATCCTGCAAAAAAGGAATAAAACAATTTATGTTAGGGTTGTGGATTTAGGCATTGAAACAACACACCATGATATTTCAAATTTAAAAATAATGGTTTGAGTCCTAGGTAGCTCAGAATCCTATTTGTTTTCAAAATAGGGATGCACTCCCATTTGATTCTCATGATTAGGTTGTAATCATGAGGCTCTTGCTCAAGAGTGGACCTTCCCAAAATCTTGTGACGTATTGTCACAAACAAAACCATCAAAATGAAAACACATCATGAAAGAAACATAGCTCGCTGACATATCATTTTTCTCCTTCAAAGAAAAAAAAATTCATATCATGTGAATATCTCCATGTACTCTTCTGCACGCAATCTCACACTATACGCAATCTGCTTCATACTATACTATCCGCAATCTGCTTCAAAGATGACCGAAAAATAGATCCACACTATTTTAAAACTCTTTAAACTTCACACTGAAATCCCATCAACATATTCGTATTGAATCTTACAAGAATCTGTAAACTATTTTCAGAGATTGCCGAGTTATTCCTTATTAAAAGAGCCATAGAGAAGGTATATAAATATAGATAGAATTACTTCCTTTTAGGCTGACCAACACTTTGTCATGTAGGTTTATTTGTAACACATCATAATAGTTCGATTTTTCAACGTTGATGTAGAGCTGAAATAAACCATTGGTTCATGTTCTCTTTGAATAGGTCTGGGTTTCTGGCTGAATCTATATGGACATTTCTGTCTAGTTAAATACCCTTCTATTTGCAAGATTTATTTATCTTTTAAGATTTTGCATTTGTGTGTTGTATGTATCAAAGATAGATCTATTCCCAGTTTTTCTATGCACATCAATTTAACTGCACAAACAATTAAATCTAATTTAATATTATTGTTTGGTAGAAGTTAGTTTATGTTTTAAAAATGTTCAGTGTCGTATGTAGCAAAATATTCTACAAGGTGACCTTTCTTATGGAAATGAGTAATAAACAATTTCAAATTATTTTCAACATCATTTTCCTTGTCCAATGGGCCTTTGACTTTTTGCCTCATTTATTTAGAAAGTTTCATGTGCATGGATATCTTCTTCCAACATCTATAAACATTATGATTATTCAAACCACAAAAGGAACATGCAAGTTCTTTTCCAAATCTTATGTGAATATTTACCATGTTTATCATAATCAAAAGCAATTTGATTAGAGTCAAATTTATACCTTGAACATTCACCATTGTCGCCTTCTTGAGGAGGTGAATTTGATGAGGTAGTGCCTCTCCTCTGAATACTAGCAATGAATTCAATGACTCTAGAGCTTTCAACATCATCTTCTTTTACATTCTCATTGGCTACATCATTATTAACATCTTCTTGCAAAGTGGGTGTCAAAATTTTCCATTCATCATGAACACAAACATCACAAGATTGAGGAAATGAACACGAAATAAAATTCCTTCTTGGAACAGCTTCATGTGCCCCCTTGGCTTTGGAGCATTCTCCATCATGTTTTCCATAACCAAGACCCAAATAATTAGGCCCTTCCTCAACAACATTTGGCTCAACTATGCCTTGTACTCAACTATGCCTTGTACATGTTTGCCTTTAACCCTTTACTTTCATAGCACATTTTCATCAAAAATTTGGACCTTATTCCTCTAGCGTGTCTCTCAAAAGCACGTACACATTCATTTTGAGAGGAAATTGAAGACAGAAACCAATAGCTAATTCTTCTAACTAACCTTGACTAAAATGAGCTAAATTGTACTTTGATACCAACTTGATTTGAATATGGACAAAATAGTTTTGTTGGGCTATCTCCCTCATTAGTTAAATAAAAATATGTTTAGGATCGTCTAAAGTTAGCCAATTGGGAAGGGGTTTATGTGTCAAGCTTTATGTTTATTTTGTGAGAAATTTATGAGTTAATTAGATTTTAAAAACTCATGTTTACACATTTATAAAATGCAAAATTTTTATTTCTAGGAAAATCTTTTCCCTCAATCCAAATTCTGATCATTGGACATGTAAGAGGAAGAAAGAGGGAATTCACTTTTCAAATTATAGACCTTGTCTAAACCAAAATATGTTTGGTTGAATCCACATGAAAAACAAGACTTCTAACCGTGAGAAGAGGAAATTACATCCTATTTCCCCCCCCTAGCAAAATTACCAGTACAGTTAGAATTTAACAACCCCAAACTAGATTTTACTCTCAGGTACTGGAACCTCTACAAAGGTTCGACCTGGAAACATAGTTTTTCCTTAGGTTTCTCCACTGGTTCTATGTCCAAATTTGCTAACCTACAAAAACATCCTTCTTTTCATTTTTTATATCCCCTCTTGGATAACCATAATATCTTGAAATGGAGATAGCCAACTCAAATATAGTATTGCAAATCCCTGGCTAAGTTAGATGACGATTACATATGGTCTTGAATGAGCATTTGGACTCTTTAGATATATATCTAAAGAGTCCAAAATCTCATTCAAGACCATATGTAATAGATAGCCTCCTCATCTAATATATAAAACTTTAATCCATGTGCTTAACCTTAACATTGACACAAATGGAATACAATTTTACTCACTGCTTTATGATAGAAAAATATGCAGATGAATATTGCCCACATATCTGAAGTCAAAAGGGATAGATTAAAAAGGGATGGTCTGGTCATCTATAAAAGATAAATTAAAGAAGCATGACATATTAGTAATGTAAATTAGATATGCGTACCAATTATGTTCATATAACACAACAAGGTCATCAGCAAGGTCATCAATGGAGTCATCAAAACTACTATTTCAAACTTCAATGCCAAAAATAAGTCGAAAGAATTCAATTTCTCCTCCAAAACCTTCTTCTTTGAGCAAAGCTAGCATGATGTCATCGAGAAATTCAGTAATTCCACGAGTAAATTCTATCAAAGTTAAAAAAATATTTTTCATCCAAATTTAATGCCTACTTTTTTAGGTGGAACACCTCCAAATTTAAGGACCATAATGCCATAAAATATGTAACTTTACCTAATAGGTGTAGACCTAGAACCCCCAACTTTGCGTGACATGTATAATTGAAGATCTTATATGGTAAGGAGTGTGAGAAGAGAGTCATGGTCACCGAGTTGAGCAAGAGAAATAGTTTGGTATGACAACCTTACTTGTGATAGGTCTAGCTAGCAGACTACCAAATTACATGGTAATGGCATTCAGAATGTGAAAATTCCCATTTCACTTGGAAATAATATGGTAGAGAAAGGTATAGATGAAAGGAGATATCCATCCATGGTAAAGAAATCAAATAGTTCTATCAATTCCACCTTGCAACTCTAAGAGACATTGAATTAAATTTCATCTCAAGACAGGGCTTTGAGAGGACACTCTCAAATCCAACCTTCGTTATGGCTTTGAAACACATGGTAAGTATCAAGACTTAGCAACCTTATCTGCATAATTTTTTCTAGCATGGACCTTAATGTCAAAGCCTTCTTTTGCCTAAAATGAATGCAAATTTCCTTGCAATTTGGCTTGCAACATTCATAATTCATGCTCATGGAACATGATTGTGTTGCAATTGTGATAACATTTGCTATATGTAGAAGCTAATAAAAAATGATCGAAAATGACATTTTTGCTCTGTTTTTTTGAAGATTTAAGGAAAATTACACCAAGTAGCTTCCAGCCTCATATGACCATCATGTCAAAATATCTCAGGATATTGTCCAAGTAAGAGCCACTTAAGCAAGCAATATCACATGGACTTGCTTGATGACGTGTCTATGAAGATTAACTACCTTGAACTATTTTTTTGCGTAGGGAAAGAGACACATTCCCATGTCTGAGCATGAAAATGTTATTTGATATTGTTAATGCCTCTAGCGTTTACTTCTACAAGTTCTATAGGCAGAGTCTGTAAAGGGCCAGGTAGCCTCTGGATCTCATATTTTATGAAATGTGACATATCTAGTAAATGCCCCTATAGTCAATCTCTGGAATGGATCTAAATAGAAGTTCTTCATTTTAATATCCATACAACACAACAAATTTAAGCTAAACTATGTACATGTGTCATTTCTCCCACAAAGTAAAGTGTATAAGTGGTAAATTTTATACCAAGTGTGCTCCCACCATGTAAAGCGCAATTTGGTGAACTTATCATTTTTATAATTTCTTTTTCGATTAAATTTAGTTTCACACATGATCAATTATTTCTTTGGAAGTTGTGTTCTACATAATTTGTGTACACTAAATTACAAAATGAGTTTTTGAAATCTATTTTGTGTAAATGTCGACCAATAGATATATATCATGGAGGATGAACGACGAAGTTCAGCCAAATCCATATGGAGGTTCAGGGATCGCGGGATGTTCACGGTATTTAAATATAATATTAAATATCCATACATGTGTGTACATATGGAATTGATTTTTTTATTAAATTTGTGAGTTAAATTAGTTGTTAATAAGTTTCATATTTTAATTTTTAGGAGGTGAGAGGAGAAGGGTTTCAACTCCATCCATGGAGCGTGGCCAAGGTTCAACCGATCGAGGTATGAGTGGTAGCAAGTTGCGGGAAGGGGGTGGTATTTATTCCCCCAAAGTCCAATCAACCGCTGCTAGTTCTCAACAACGTCATTCTGGGTCTGGTTCTCAGCAGCGTCATTTTGGGGCTGGTTCTCACCAAGGTCATGTTGGAGAAGATGTTAACCAACAACATCAAGGTTTCCATCAATTTCAATATTTTTTCATTAAATTTGTACAACTTTTTTTACACGTGTTTTTTATAATATACAAAATTATATATATATATATTGATGCAGAGGCCGAAAATGTTCGAGCTAGTGGTCAAAATAGACGCAGGGTAGCTTGCTACATTCAAGAAGAAGGCTGTCAACCCAGCACAACTTATCCGGCTGAGATTACTGATATACCATGGGAAACCAACATGGCGGAATGCACCTTACAAAGGTGTGAAAGCCTTCATGAAAAATTGCAAAGGGATCTCGTGGCTTTGTCTCTACCTACTGAGAGTCGACAAAGCCTTGAAATAGTTACACATTCATTGGGTGAAATGATAAATGTGTACAGAAATCTGGGGCCAACCACTGATTCATTTGTAGAACTGATGAGAAAGAGAAAAGAAACAGTGATGGGTCCCGATAAATGAGGGTACATAAAACAAAAATTTACAAGAGCAGTGTCCAAGTCAATGTTTAATTACAAGGAAGGGCCAAAAAGAAAAATGTTGAAGGTGCAGTATTTCAAGCACCCACACAAAGCTAGTTATTTGTATGATCGACATCTTGCGGCCTATGGAAGGCTTCCATGGAATGATGAGGTTCCGGTTTATTTTGCACAAATGTTTTATGCAGAATTTTTTTTGGGTATGAAACCCAACTACAATGACCTTCCTTCAGAATTTTTTGGCCCGGGGAAAGCTCGATTATATGACCGTAAGGGCGCTAAGAGAGATGTGGATTTGCCTCACTCTGAGCCGCCATTGGTGAGTTGACTGTTTCGAGTCGAAACTCTGCGATCAGAGATGGATGCGACTTCTCAAATAAGTCGAGAAGCAAGGGATGTTATGATCGACAATGTTCATAGTGGATTGAGTGGAGTCGATCTTTGTTTAAATCGACAAAGAGCACGTGAAAATGCACGTGAAAATTTTGTTTATCATATAGATGAGGATATTTACAACATGAATGTTGAAGATCTCCAAACATATTCAATAAATTGTCACAATGGTTTGCAAGACCTAATTTTTCATGAGGAAGAGGGCACCGGAACGGTATGTGTTAGTGACCTTAGGGTTTGAAATTATTTTTACATATACATGTGTACAATTTGTAATAAATACATGTGTATGTACATGTATACATTTATTTGTATGTGTACATTAATCTAACAAAAATGTATGATTATATGTTAAAACACCATTTTCAGTTCTCAGGCATAATGCGTGATGAAAATGTTAATATTATGTTCGGGACCTCCGGTTCAAATGATGTAGATGGGTCTGACCATCATGATATGTTGGCACATGTTAGTGTTTTTTAAGTGACTCTAAAATAAATAATTGTTGCCACACATGTACATGTATGTATATATATAATTTGATAAAATGTTTTAACAGGTACCGATTCCGTCTGATGTTTTTGAGATGGTGGTACCTTCTTCTTCCTTAGGAGATGTACCTTCTACTTCATTGGGAGATGAGCCACAAGTATGGACAATTTTTCACAAGTTTAAAATTTATGTTTAAAAGTTATATATATATATATATATATATTCTACCTCAAAAAGTTCCATTAAAAATTGAGATATATATATATATATATATATATATAGAGAGAGAGAGAGAGAGAGAGAGAGAGATCTATATTTTGAGTTATTTAAAAAATTTTGAATTTAGGTTCCTATAGAAGATTTCTTTAATCCGCGGACTCTAGCGACGGAGATAGGAACATCCACAGCATTTGAACAAGTTGTCTTTAGTTCTTTTTTTTAATATTATTGAAAATAAGTTTATATATGTACACGTGCATTTTCATTTGAAAGTTTTTAATTTATATAAATTATTTATGTATATATATATATATTTATATTTAACTATACATTTATATTGTACAAGTTACCACTGCAGATGTTTCTATGGCAGAACCTGTTCATCAAATGGAGAGGGAACCTTACGAGGTATTGCATGATTTTTTTGTTATATTTTGTTTTTTACATGAAGTTCTAGATATATATATTCTCATTCATTTTTAAAAATTCAAATTTTAATGTTCAAGTACATGTGCATTGTGTATGTAGGTTTCCTATTCACAGGATAGGGCGCGGACTGAGACCCAGACGCTAGATCCTCCATTTGATGGACATCATTTACAGTGGATTTGATTTTAAAATTTAGATGGTTTTAAAATTTGTTAAACTTGATACAGTTTGATACTCAAGTGATATTTACAATTTTTGGACATATTTTATTACATTGTTATTATATAATTTGTTTTATTTAATTTTTGGATGGCTTTAGTACTTTTGGCATGTGAATGTGAAGTAATGTTGTCATCTGAACTACATTTGTCATGTGATATTTGATGTTAAATGTTTTTTTTGGATAGTTGAATTATAATTTTGGCATGGCATGTGAAGTTTTTAAAACTCAAGTTTTGGATGGTTTTAATCTACATTTTTCATGTGATATTTAATGAACTTTAAATGTTTAATGTTTTAATGTTGCACAATATATAATCAAAATGGTTTTAAAACTTAAAGTTTTGGATGGTTTCAACCTACATTTGCACATATGGTAAATTGAAATTATGTTACTTGTAACAAGACAATCCCCATTGATTTCATTGTATATGTTGATTTCTAATTTGATATAATTGCATGTATGATGGTACATTACTTGTAAAGTCATTAGATTAATAGTGTTCATTGATTTCAGTGTAAGCGCAAAAAATTATTGACAATGTAGAATGATTTTTGTGTTATAATAATTAAACCTAATAATATTGGAGAGAGAGAGAGACAAGGTATGGTGTTTACTACAAGAGTTCGAGCTAAATATTTAAATGGTTTACGATTTATGATTTTTACTTTATTTTTAATATAATCGATACGGAAATATGACAAAACTAATAAGGGTGACAATAAGAATAGAAGAAGAAAATAGTTTAAGATTGATCACAATAAATTCTATTTGTAATTGATTACATTCTATCATTCAATATTATTACATTGTCACTTTTCATTCAAAAATTTTATTTGATCATTTTCCATTATTAAAGTTATTCTATAATATTTATCATCTCAACAAATTGAGGTAACTAAGAAAATTTAAAATTAAAATGACTTGATAAATCTCAAACATATTTAGCATATTTAAAATGGTTATATTAATATTAGATGTATTTACATATTATTGATAAAATTAATCATATGTTCCTCATATTATCGATAGTTTTTCCTTGGTTGCACACGACTGAAACCAACCTAGATCCATCTTAAATACGGATCTATCAAGCACCGAGAGGGATCAAATCTCTCGAGGTGCAAACCTTTCCTCAAGTTTTGCAGTCAAAAAAGAGATTTTCACTTCTAGATATTTGATCCCTCTCGGCGCTTGATAGATCCATAGTTATGATGGATCTAGGAAAATAAATTTCTAAAAATAAGCAAGGGAAAAGCAGCATAGGGAACAATTAGGAGTAGATTTAGGGCATAGGGAACAATTAGGAGTAAATTTAGGAACATGTGATAGTTGGGTGAGATAAAATCATATTTTAATAAAATAATGGGAATTTTTAGGAGAGAAAAATAGTGGATATGACATGTATTTTGGTGAATAATCAAATTTATGGAATTAAACAATTAATTATTTTTGTATGTCAAAACAAGATTCACACCTAATCCTCACCTAAAAGACTAAATTAAACACATTATTATTAAGGGGACGAGGAGATTTCTACGTTTTGAGCTCCCCATTGTTAGGTGAGTGTCGTAATGGCATTCCATGTATTTTTGTGAGAACTTATGATATTGTGATATTCTAATTACGAAATAGTGATCTTGAGTACATGCTGGATAATGTAGTAGATAGGAACTTTTTTATAAGGGGAGATTAGGGATGTGACCAAATTCCTATCAGTGAAAAAAATTTTCTTCACCTTCCTATAACTCCATTGTAGCATTGGGGGCCAAAAGTAAGAAGAGTACCTTGGAATTTCTTGGGTGAAAAACCAAGTAGGTCACCAACTTTGGTCTAGTGCATTGGAATTCATTAAAGAATTGGTCATTGGAGCTGCTTCAAGCTAGGAGTGAGCATCATCACCAACCTACATTGAATATTTTACACTCCCTAGGGTGAATGATACTTTAAATTGATTGACAGTCTAAGACTTTCGAATATTTCCGAATGCCAAATGATCTTACAAATCTAGTATTTATAATATCCTAGTAGGTCATTCGGTGACAACTTTTACTGGAAACTTGAAAAAAAGAGAATCTATCATTGGCTAGGACATCATGTAAGATGCCTGCCATAAACAATAAAATTGTACTTAAAAGCTGAGATTCGGGCAAGTGGGGACAACCACTTGTTATCTCATCCCTTGGAGGCTAGGCCATATGGGGATAGAATCTAACCTTACAAAATAAAGTGAAATAATTTGTACCATACGGTCGAAAAACATATACAAGAACAATTAATATACAAGAACAATTAATTTCATTGTAGAATATATATATATCCAATACATATAACATTTTTCATCAATGCACATGTATAGAAAAACTACTTTCAGTTGATACTAGAGCACGTGCTTGTACCCAAACAATTTGTAACATGTGAAAACCACAAATAACATAAGCAGCTCAATTTTTAGTTGAGTATTGGAAGTTCTAAAACATATTTAATCCAAAGATAATAAATTGTTGGACACTTCACTCAAAAAAATTCTAATGGAATTCCACCTTCAATAATCCGTTCATGATCGGATTTTGACATTTTCCATTTCTTAATTTTCGATTTTTTCTTTGATTGAACTTCTATCAACTTTATGCGTGCTGCACACACCAAGTGACTATATTGACAACTTATGGAATCAGGTTCATAATCTTCAAAGTAAACAAAGTCTCCACTTTGATGAGTTTGTCTGAAAAAATAACCTTTCAGTATAATAGACCCTCTGTCATACTGAAATCCGTGATCATTATAGTCTTGTAATAATTTCATTTTTGGTTCAGTGCAACGCATCAAATAATACTTCACATTTTCATCATTGTCAATAGGTGCAATTATAGCAAAAACATCTCCTGCACAATAAAATAAATTTAACATTTAATTATGCATATTTAAATTTATTTCTAGATCTTTAAATCATTAGAAAGTAATTCAAATGTTACCTTCTCTAACAAGATCAGAAATTCGATCACCATCGGATGATATTGTAGTTTCCTCTGATTGCATTTCTTCAAACATTACAACAGACATTTTTCCCTTTGTATTTAGCTTTGTATGTTTCTAATCATTTACATACATTTTATTTTCACAAACGTCGTTGGATTTTGTGTTGTCTACGCAAACATCACGAAAACAAGAATATTTTCTTTTATCCAATGCAAACACATTTCTGGATAACTTTGTTTGAATTGAATGTAATTTTCGAGTCCCTTTTATTGTTTCAACGTCATTTCCAATTGATCTATCTACGTATTCGATTCCAATATGCCAGAAAATTTTTTATATGGAAAATTAGAAAAAGAATTTATAAATATGATATCAAAATACAATTAAAAATAATCATTGCATGATAAATGTACAATGTTTAAAATTATATTTCCAATATAAAATAAATTGAATGTACCTTCGCACTTCTCTTGATGGGTTTTTCTCATGGCTTAGAGCAGCGATGCACCATTGAACAACTTCTTCAGCGTTCACAAGTCGGCGTGTAGAGTGGTTCATTTGATATCTTTGAAGTACTCGTTTTATGCATGCTCCTGCACCGTCATGTTCTCATTTTCCATGGCCAGTCTCAAAGAAATTCCAACAATGTTTAATGCAGGTTTTCTTATGAAGACAACACAACCAAAAGAATGACCGTGCATATTTGAATTGACCTGCGCATCCGTCTGACCATATCCAATGTTCATTGAATGTTATTCCATGATTTTTCAATGAATCATAAATTCTTCCAAAACAATGTTGTACAAAACATGTATCATGTGTACGATCGTCATTGATATAAAAGTGATATTCTTTAATGATATGTCGATTTTCACTCGTTCTTTCTATATGATCGACATTTTGTTTAGCATGTCTATATAGAATATGGACGAGCATGGAGACTTGGTCAGAATGATAGTATTCACTCTGAATTTCTTTTTGTGGAACAAATGTGTAGTTTTGTGCAAAATCAATCACTGACAAAATGGTCCTTGGTGGAAAAAATTCACGAGATTTTTTGAATTTCAAATCTTTCCATCGAGCTCTATGGGAATGCTTGGTGTATTTGTAAATTTCTACCTCAAATTTTCTCATAAAGTCTATCAGAAAAATTTCGTCTTCTCGTAATTCGATTTTTTTAGCACTATTTGCACCTTGAATCGATGTACCGATATATTCATATCTCTTCCATTTCACTTTCATGTTGGAAAATGATTGATCATTTATATCAATATGATATTTGTTTTGAAATTTAGTCAAATTTCCACAATCATCGCATTTTTTACCACCAACACATTTCCTTTTCTAAAATAGTTCATCGCTTTCTCTTTCACATAGAATTTGAGATATGAATTCACAAATAGTGGAAGGAGGAGGTGAATCCTTCCATAATGTTCTACCGAAATCAAGGAATGTGTCATAATATAACTGAAATTCCACATGATAATGGCAACAACAAGTGTCGCGCACGGTGATAGGTTTTACATACCATGGTTTTTGTTGAACGAAAGCACTGAGTGAAACATGAATTTGATGATTCTCTTCTTTGAAATTGTTGAATAACTCTATCTGAGTGGTTTCCAAGAGATTTTTTTCATGTTCTTCATACTGATTTCGTGCTATTATTCTTCGCATCACATGTCTTGTAGTTGGTGAAACACGCGAATTGTTCTTCCAATAATCATATATTATTTTTTTAACATTTTATCCCAGTCTATCTTTGTATGGTTGCCTACAAATAGCTCTCCAACAAGCGAGTTCATCATTTACATCTATTTGCAGTCGAAATTTTTGATGTTTGTGCAGAGTTTTTCGTGAGGTTCCCAATGCTAGTGTCATAGATGTTATCAAACGATTCTCTTGAGTACTTGGTGAAACCATTTCCATCTATATTCCTCTACGTACATTTGAAACATCTTTATCTCTAGATCTCTTAATTGACTTTATAGCACTACTCATATTTTTTATCACCTCTTCCTTCATTTTTTTTATCTTTGGTTCATTTTCGAATACCCAATAGTGTCATCGCTTCTTTTAATTTCCTTGATGATAGGAGACCTTTCAACATTTGAGCCTGCACTGTCACTCGCTCATTTAAGAAATACTTTTCAAAAATGTGGTTGACACGATATCATATAACATGGTTAGGTTTTTTATCTCCATATGTGTGAGTGTCAACATTTTCTAACATCTCATTATCGATAATGATTTCATCTGTACATATTCGAAAAAATAGTACATATTCAATAAATCACTAAATTAATAAATATGTCAATAAATATTAGGAAAATTTTAAATATATAAATAGATCATAATATTTACATTTACATACCCGCTTCAATTTCTTCTTAAGGTTGATTTTCTTCTTCAATATTTTGAGGAGTATCTCTGTCTGTTTACATTAAACAAAATATTTTTCAAACTAGTTCATCAAATAAAAATTAAGCTTCACATTTTACATTAGGAAAATTTTAAATATATCAATAGATCATAATATTTACATTTACATACTTGCTTCAATTTCTTCTTGAGGCTTATTTTCTTCATCAATATTTTGAGGAGTATCTCTGTCTGTTTACATTAAACAAAATATTTTTCAAACTAGTTCATGAAATAAAAATTAAGCTTCACATTTTACATTGGGAAAATTTTAAAAATATGTCAATAGATCATAGTATTTACATTTACAAACCTGCTTCAATTTCTGCTTGAGGTTGATTTTCTTCTTCAATATTTTGAGGAATATCTCTGTCTATTTACATTAAACAAAATATTTCTCAAACTAGTTCATCAGATAAAACTTAAGCTTCACATTTTACATTAGGAAAATTTTAAATATATATCAATAGATCATAATATTTACATTTACATACCTACTTCAATTTCTTCTTGAGGTTGATTTTCCCCTTCAATATTTGAGAGGGCTTCTAACTTTCTTTTGCGAGATTGTCTAGTCTCTTCTCTACGTGCCTCAGGGTCTCTTTTTCGATCACATTTTCTCGTACAAGTTCTTCGATTTCCCATGATAATAGGGTATGAAGCTCAAAAAATTTCTTTCAAAAAATTAGACAATAAATCAATTACAAAAAATATCACAAAAGATTTAATTTAAAAAAATTCAGTATAAATTTTTTGCAAAAAATACATATTCCAATCCAAAACACTTACTTTAAAAAATTCGAGAGAAAAATGTCTTATAAAATTGAAACGAAGCTCAAAAGATTTACTTCAACTCAAAGCACGTACATACCTCCAAGAAATGTCTTTTTAATGTACGTCCAAGAAATGTTTTACAATTTTTGCCAAAATCATGCCGCCTCTAAGAAATGTCTTCCAAAAAAATTCTTTAAACCCAAAATTGTAAAATCAACCAAGAAATTCTCTTAAACCCAAACTTTGAAGAAAAGTTTTTGAACCCAAACCAAGGTCTTTGTAAAATGAGAATAAGTGTGCGAAATGTGCGAAAATTGTAAATCATTTCGCGGCAATTTATATTGACACGAAATGTGTTTTAGTAGGGGGCTCCGCAAAACTTTCTGGCCAACGGAGAGTTATACAATAGTTCGGCCGAACTTTTGATCAAAAGTTCGGCCGAACTATTAAGACGTTAGATTTAACAAGCCTTTGGTGGAAAACATAGTTCGGCCAAACTTGGACTAAAATTTCGGCCGAACTAACGCGTCACCAATGATGCAAAAACCAGGCTTTGAAAATGGTTCTGCAACTTTGGACTCATTAAAATCCATGAAAGGTTGTTAATTAACTGTCGGAACCAAGAAAATCATTTTCAGAATTGAATCTACTTTCCGGAAATATAACTTTTATGGAATTTCATAAACGTTTATTAATTTTAATTATTTTTCTAATAAAATGGGTGCAAACAATTTCTGAGGGTCATTGTGATTCAATGGAATCAAAATTTTGTATCTCCCAAAATACATTGTAAAAAAAATTGAAAAAATTATGGGGCATTACATTGGTCCATCGTCTCTAATGGGTAGCTTTTAGATTTTTAGTTTATAACTTATATGTTAAGAAATTTCCTGCGACGTGAAACATATACAAAATACGCAGTTTTTCGTATTGGACCAGTTCAAAAAATTCTAGTAATTATGATATGCATCCATTGGCTTTGTAAATATGACGAAAACAAAGTAGACTCTGTCTAGATTGTCGTAACACATTTTTTTTTTTCAAAAGCACAAATTTTCAATGAATACAACATTGCGTCATAACATGACTTCTTATGAATCCTTTGATTGTTAAGAAACACACACTCAAAGAAACACTAAGTTTACATATCAAATCTACATAAAAAAATTTCAAAAAATAAGTAATAGAAAGCTAACAAAATTTCTCACAACTTTTATTTTTATCGAAAAATGAAATTCTACACAGAAAAATTGTTATAGTTTGAAGAAAGTTGAAGAACCGAAAAAAAATGAAAATTGTTTCTCAAAGAAGGGTAAAAAGTGTAACCCAGCTTCACATTTTCACCGTGGAGATGAAACCAATGGTGTTATGACCTGACCCAAAGCTAAATGCAATCAAATATGATAGTGTAATCTTTTCGCTTTGATGAATCCTAACTAAAGTAAGCAGAGAGGTCCATTCACTTCCGATAATGCAAAAAATGATAAATAAGAGAAATTATAACAAATTATCTAATGCACTAATTTTCAACAAGAAAATATGAATGCTAATCAAGTCAAAGAAAAAAAAAATATTTTTATGTTTTAAAACAAGCATAAAAATATGTAAATTCAAACAGGAGCTATATTTAAATGAGATACATCATCTTTTCAACCGATGAAATAAATCTTTACAATAGGTATAAATGAATATATGATGAGATTCACACAACAAAACAACAGAAACTCAAAACCCAAAACTATAAATCTAAGTGATTTAGACTGAGTAAATAACAACCTAATAAAAGAATGCTAATTAAAATTAGTCTAGAAATTTTTATATTTTCTATGTATCATTCTACCAATTTAGATCAGGTTAGTACTTTGGAATAGGGAAGTGAGTTAAATTTCGGAAGAAAATAAAGAAACAATACTATCTTGCGGTAGGGAGAAAATCCAATTGTTGCAATTTTTCTCTAGTAATATCTTCTTAAAAGAGTCAAGCACGAGGTCATATCGAACACAGTGGAGTAATCATACCTACTACATTGGTAAAGATAGAATATGTGCATAAATTAAAAATGGTAAAGCTCATATTAACCATGTCGAGGAGCCTAGGAGCAAAGGGATTGAGCTTACTTACTCTGCCCTTGCATGTATATCGGGCCACAAAATGTTCCCCCAGCTTTGATTGTATTGGTTGGTAACCTTAGTGGCTATAATATTAGGGTTTTTCCCAAGGTGATGGTGGAGGGAAGGTCCCATTGTACCCATAAGAGACATTGACTAGACTCAATTGGAATTTTTGGAGGGTAATATTCACTCAAGATGGCATAGTGGAGTTTCTTACACCATCCTGTTTCATTCAGCAGGTTGTCAGGGTAACTGGTTCCATCCACTAGTTTTCCACATTTATTTCCGCAAAATTGGATTTCATCACAAACTAGTGATTTTGCTGTGAAAACAAATTGTTTATGTGTAGTTTGACTCCTAGATTTGATAGCACATGTTCATTTGTTTTTTTATCATTTTAGAGACCATAGGTCTGGATTGTGAATTTGGATTATTAATATTTTTAAAATTTTAATAAAATTCACTGAAGTTGAAACTAATGGCAACAGTTCTAGAATTTACAAACCAAGGAATCCATGTTAACGAGAATCCTAGTCCTTTTCCTTTCTTTGGAAATTTTGATACTCCTTATATGGCTACGTTGTCATTACCTAGATTTACCATATGTTTAAGAGTATGGTTGTTTTCAACTTCCTTGGCCTCAAATACTTAAATTTTTACACCTCAACCAGATGCTTCACCTCAACAGAGTTCACCATCTTAACATCACCAACCTCATGTTGACCCTTTATCTTATTCATCCAACATTTCTTCCTCCCTTTCTTATTCTTCTCTTGGTAAAATCCTTGATGCTAGTAAGCAGGTGGCTAAGAAGAAGATGAAAGGGAAGAACAAGAAGAATCAAGATAAGAAATAATTCAACCAACCAACCATGGATGTAAGTATTGGTAATGTTGAGGAAACCTCCAACATCCATCGTCAACCCAAATACCCTTTCAATATTCGGAAGGGTGGCCATTTCCTTATCAATTTTCCTAGTATTCCTAAGGTCTTGGAAGTATGGTCTGAAAAATCTTATCAACTTAATGTTGATCCATCAACCAATGATTATTAGGTTCTTGGGAAAAAGGGTAAAGTTAGGTTTCCTTGAAGGTTATGAAAAGGGAGTCATCATAGTCACCTTTTCCCTCATATGGATGAAGTCTCAAAATTTTTGGAACCCCATTGTTCCACAACAAAAACTTCCAACTGGTTACCATAAAATTTCTCTCAACCTATCATTAGTTGACGAAGTGATTGATCTAATTCCAAGTACAGTCAATCCAACCATTGGAGAGTGAGACACATATCACTTAGGTTGATCAACCATTATTTGATCAAGAAGTCGACTTTATTTCACATTCATCCTATCCCACTCTCCATGTAGAGAGTGAAATTCATATCACTTAGGTTCTTCTTGTTACTTCGGATTCTTCTAGACCAGGGGGAATTTCACCTGTTTCTACTGAACCCCCTCTAAGTATTGAGGTCTTGTCATTTGATTAGAGTAAACTGACAAAACCTTGTCTTCCTTCTTCTATCCATTTCCAAATCATTATTAAGGCTTGTGGTAAGAATGTGTGTCTCACAAATGTAGATGAAGGTGCCTCTATTGGTATTTTATCCTCAACTACTTGGAAAGCTTTGGGTTCCCTCTTACATAGAATTTGTCAGCTTTAAACAGAACCATTAGTGAAACTTTAAGTATCCTTCCTAAGTTTCATATTACCTTGGAAGGTAAAACTGTATGTATTGGTCTTATTGTAGTCCAAGGCCCCTTGGATTTCAATATTCTCCTTGGGAGAGACTATGTCTATGCCATGAATCTATTGTATCGACACTCTTTCGCGTGATGTCTTTCCCTCACAACAAGAACATTGTGACTATTCACCAAATTTCATTCGTTAGGCTTCGTTGAGCTACCAAAAATTAGACACCTATGAATGTTCCTTATGTGGGAGTGGTATCCACCCCGCAACAGGTTAGTTCTATGGCAACAAGTCCCATGTTTCTAGTTACCGATGTAAGTGAGCCTCTCACTATTTTCTCGACTTATTTTGACTTAGATCCGGTACTTGACATGGTGAAACCTATGGCGGTGTTTTAACACAATTTTCTTATCACTATTGAGTCCCTTGACATTTTTTTTGTCCAAAGAACTGTTCTTTCATCTGATGAAGACCTCTTGGAAGCCATGATCAAGGTGTGTCCCTTGACATGTGTTTCTTCAAGTTGGAATCCATCATCAAGATCCTTATGAGGAAAGTTCCTTTTAATGTGTCAACCTCATTAAAAAATGAAATATATCCCATGAGGATAGTTCCTTTCACTGTGTCAACATTTTTAAAAAAAAAAACATGTCATAATGAGAATATTTCCTTTTCTTATGTCAATGTTGTTAAAAATTGAAACAAGTTTCTGCGAGGATAGTTCTTTTACTATGTCAACCTCGTTAAAAAATGAATCATTTCATCATGAGGATAGTTCCTTTTACTATGTCAACTTCATTAAAAAATGAAAAATTTCATTAATAGGATAGTTCCTTTTACGATGGTAACCTCGTTAAAAAATGAAACATATCCTCTCCTAATTGAGTCAATTATTTGACTAGATATCGTATATATTAAGTCAAGTCTTTCATTTGATATCATAAATGGATCTTCATTCCATCCAACTATTAGCAACCAATAGTCTACCTAGGTGAATGAAATGAAGCTTTAGGAGCATTAAAAATTATCTCAACCACAATTGTTTCTCTGTTTCAAGCTTGTGTAGAATTGAAACAAAATTACCTAAAGCACAATTTTATCTATTTCAAGCTTCTGTGAAAATGAAACCACTCTCAAGCACAATTTTCTCTATTTCAAGCTTGTGTAAAAATGAAACCACTTTCAAGCATACTTTTTCTTTGTTTCAAGTTGGTATAAAAATGAAACCTATCTTTAGTCCATTTCGGCTATTATTTTAAAGACTTGTTAAAATTGTGAAAATCCCAAGCTTATTTTTCTATCTTTCATGCTCATTAAACACATGAAAATTTCAAGTTCTTTCTGTCTTTTCTTGCTCGTTAATTAAATTTAAATTCAATGATATGAGTACACTTTTATCACCTTTTCAAACTCGTTAAAATTTACGAAAAAGAGAAACCATGAAGTTCTCTTTTAGCCCTTTTTTAGACTCTCTCAACGTGAAAATATTGCCAAATACTTGACTTTTCGAACTCGTAAAAGTAAATTAAAAGTCGTCTATTCAGTATCAGTTTACCCCTTTTCCAAACTGAACTAGACTATTTACGAAAAATGTATACGTTGACTAAGCATGGTCAATAGAGTTCTCTCTTGCATTATTTTGTGCTTTTTTAGGCCCGAGGGGCTAAATTTATGAAAAATAACACTATGGAGTTTATTTATGTTTTTCTCCTGACTCTTGAAAAATGAAAAACACCAAGTTTTACTTTCTACATGCTTGTTAAAAATTTACGTTGAAAGAACAGCATGAATTTTCTTTTTTTGTCTTTTAAAACTCTTTAAACTTGAAAAAACATCGAGTTAACCCTACACTAGACTCATAAAACTTAAACTGTGCAGGACCCATCGATTACAATGAGACTGAACCATACCTTCCTATGGTTTGTTAAAATTACTTCGGAGGACTCATCCAAAGGATGATCTTACAAGACAAGCATATGTTATCCTCCTCAAGATTGTGTAAAAATAAAGAGGTACCTACAAGTAATGGTGGGGGAAATTGGGAAAGAACATTCATTTTTGTATTAGTAAAGGCAGTATGTCACTATTGAACATGACACTGTGTCACATTTGTGGCTGGGTTGGGTAATCGATTTGTCTCACTGGTAATCAAGCCTCATTAAAAGTCTTCAACTAGTTTTGGGTATTATCATTGAATAAAATGCTGCCAAGTCATATGTCGTGTCGCCAATATGTTCAAGAGAAGTCAAACCTTGGTAAAAATTACCTTGCAAATCATAACCTTCAATTGCATCGTTCATCACTAAGTTAGGTCGAAATCACTTCAAATATTTCTCTTCAAAACTTGACACGAAGTTTCGTGTCGTAGGCTCTCTTGCGAGGGATCACTTCCTATTGCTTTCAATTAACTATCTAGGAAGTTGATCTACAAAACTTCATCAGTACCTTAAGGCCTGCATGCCTTAATAGCAGGTTTCTCGCTTTCGACGAAACGTTCTCATCATTGATCTTTGATCGAATGATTCTATGAGTGTTCAAGTTCAAAACGTTTCATCAGAGTTCATAGATTGTATTGGAGTAACTTGAGAACCATTGACATTAATGGTGGTTTCTCTTGCACTTGTTCACGGTTCACATCATAATACTGCTAAATCTTTAACACTCTAAAATTAATATAATTTTAATTACTAATTATTTATGAGGTGAAAAAATCTAAAAATAATCTATTTAGGGAAAAATAATAAAAAAACATCTTTTTCGAATATTGCATTCTTTAGTAGGAGCTTTAGGTCTGATAGGCCGCATTGGTCTTAGAGGACGTTAATCATCATCACCATCATTATCATATTAAATTTCATGATATATATATATATATATAATACTTTAAAGATCTATTTATATTTATATTTATGAATGCCATATAAATATAAATAGATCTTTAAAGTATAATATATATATATATATATATATTAATTATAATGGATTGTTATTTATTTTCAAAAAAATAAATTAATAAATTTAAAGTTTATATATGTGTGAATATTTAGTAAAGAAGTGAAATTATTATATGTTTTCATGGGAGAATTTTCTCTTCAACTTTGTCTATAATTATGCTGAAATTTTTTTGAGATTAATTTGTAGAATTCAAGTTCTGTGGAACTAATTCTATTTAGTTATATATTCATAAAATCATTTTAAAGAATTAAAATTCACAATTTTGTCAAAAATTATGTCACCATATTAAACAATTTTTTTTAATTTTTATGTTTCCCATTAAATTTTCCAATAATTAACAAATTTTGACTTTGTAATTTAGAAAATTAGACCGATTTTAATTTTATAGTTTAAAAAATTATGTTAAAATATATATTATTTTCTCAGAAAATTATATATATAGTTATCTAGCCAAAAGTAAAAAATAAAATAAAAACAAAACCAATCTATTTTACCTAAAACATATCGATTTAAACGGTATTGGTTACTGTTTTGAAGAGAGCCTAAAATATATTATTGTACCTAGCCTTTTTGAACATGACGATGATAACACTCTATATAACCTTAAAAGTATATAGGTTTTATATAACCTGAGCTTAAAATATATCATTGTAATTGGTCTTTTTGAACGACAAGAATCTTTGTAAAACCTTACAAGTGTGTAGGTTCTATAAAACAGGTTGTATGGAAAGTTTGAGGTGAAACCACCAATATCTCCAAAATAACATCCCAATAAACCACCAGCCATCCCACTAGAAGACTTCATTGAAAACAACAAAGAAGCTTTCAAAGGTGCGTAAGGCTACCCAACATACACCTTCGGGAAGTCCTACCAAAAATATTGAAATTACGCATACGTGCCGAGACATTCAAATTTCAAATCCACGAGCCTCTCCTCTGTACAAAACATTAATGATAGATTTGGTCAATCGTTAGGATTTCAATATAGATTTGACCAACAATGTAATTTTTTCTTCTCAAACCCCAAATCCGTGATGTGATCATCTGAATGACAGAACTGTGGCTAGTATTATAATGAGAACTGTGTCACTTTAAATCAGAAACAAGAATGATCACGCTGTCACATGGCCATTGTCAGATTCCCGTAGGGACTTTTTAACTATTTGCTTGTTGACGATTTGAGAATGCATACGTCAGAAAGTAACACAGTATATTTGAATTGGAGTTGTGTGGGAATTTGGTGGAGAATTTTGAAGTGAAGTTTTGATAATAAATTTAATAAAAAATAAAATTGACAAGAAATCAAAAAACTTAAGGCATTAATAAATTTCTAAATCATTATCATTAAATTTATTTGTATGAGTGCCAAAATAAATTTCACAATGACAATTAGTGCACAGAACAAAATAAATATGAAAATCCACAGAACAAAATAAATATGAAAATCCGACAGTTATTTCTTTATATATACTCACCCTATTTTCTAAAGGTTTGTCTCTGTGTAATCATCTGCGGTGGAGTTACAAACGAAGAATATCGATGATGGGTATCTCCTTGCTGCTCACACGAGAGACTCAACCGCCGGGCTTGGACCGAAAAGGAGGATATGGTTCTCTCCGAATACACTCAAATTCATGGCGATGGTCAATGGAAAAAGCTCCCCCAAAAAGCGGGTGAATCTCAGCGAATCTCTTACATTGATTTATTAATGTAGGTGTAAATATGTATTCGAAAGCAAATAAGCGTAATGGTTTTTTTGGCAGGTCTGAAGCGGTGTGCAAAGAGTTGCAGCTTGAGATGGTTGAACTATCTTCGTCCCGACATTAAACGTGGAAACATTTCTCCGGATGAGGAGGATCTCATTATTCGCTTGCATCGCCTTCTTGGAAATAGGTATGTAAAGAGTGAAAATTTATTCACTCACCACAGTTCATTGGTTCCCGAAGTGGGAGGTTGGAATTGCTAATGGAATGGCAATAAGTTCAATTGTGATGAAAGTGTGTATATATGCAAGCTCCGTGCAGGTGGTCGTTGATAGCAGGACGACTGCCTGGACGAACAGACAACGAAATAAAAAACTACTGGAACACTCATCTCTGTAAGAAGCTGCCGTTACTGAATCAATCTCAACAGACATGGAAACATCGATGTATATCATTTCAATTTCACATCATTTCAATTTTTGATGTATATCATTTCAATTTTTGATGATTTTTATATACTATTGAGAATATTGTAAAATATTTTATAGGGATTAAATTAATAATATCTATTCACTATTTATTAATAATTAAATAAAAATATTTAAAATACTATTATAAATAGACATACCTATGAAAATAAAATTAAGTTCTAACCAAGGAAAAATTCAAAATTTTAAAATAAATAACTAAAAGATTTAAAATTGTAATGAAAGGTTGAAAATCATAATAGTAATAATTAATAGTGTATTATATATTTTAAATTAATAGAGTTCCAAATGAATGGAATCAGGGTTTTAGAGTTATGTTTTTCTTTTCTTTCTCAAATCGGAATTTGACCAACTCAGAGTCTAAAAGCCCTTATTATTGTTATGGAATTTGGTCTTCCCCGTGTTTTACCCTCCATGTAAACTACGACTCTATCGCTCTGCCAAAACTTCACCACTGATCCAACACCTTTTTTTCTAAAGTCCTGTGGTCCCTTGTCGTCTCCCTCTACATGCCTAACTCTCACCCCTTGTGCCCATCTCCAGTCAGACTCTAGCTCCATGATCTCCCCCTTCCCCCTATTATTCCATCTAGCTCCCTACATGAAACCTTCGTTCCATTTGTGGTGACCTATCGTCAATGTCATTTTTTCGACATTCTCAATAATGCAACCTGAGTTGTTCTAGTACCCGTCCCTGCATTTTCCTTCCAGAACTAGAATTTTGTGAAATATACTTAGGAGGAAAATGCTCTATGGTGACTCTTCTTTGATTCCTCGATTTCCCTCCTTGTTGCTACCTCATAAAACCACATTGAAATCTAACAAAAAAATTGTGAAGAGGAAGGGAGATGAGCCAAGCTTAATCCTCAGAGTAGATGTCAAAATTGGATGACATTTCCAAGATGGAATAAGCCACATTAGTGGGAAATTTTTCCATTAAAATGATGGACATATCTATTATGTCATGTTGGACGAACAAACATTTCCATGTGGCTATAAGATACTCACAGAGATGCATAATCTTGGAAAAAGGGTGGTTAGAGTGTATCATTTGTTCAAGGGATTATACAGATACACTTGTTCTCTCGTGCTATCAGTGGGGTTATGAAACCCTATTTCTCAAAAAACGGTTGGTGGAATTTGATGCTCGTTCGAAGTCACTGTCGATTGTCCCAATTTACGTAAGACCTCTTGTCCTCCCGTTACAATATTGGTTTGAATAGGTATTCTAGAAAATAGACAAAATCGATGGTTTTCATTATGATGTGGATTTATCTTTGAAGATACCAGGTTATATGGCGATGGCTCAAATTTTGGTTAGATTTAATCTAGCGTTGGGTCTTCCCGATTATATTACTATTACAGCTCGCATCAAAATTCACAAGCAGGTTCTTTATTATGAAGGAATCATGTTGTTCATACACGCACTTGGGAGAGGATTTTCCTAGTGGTGAGATGAAGAAAAAATAGGTTTAAGAATTGCATAAAGTTATGGAATCTCACAAAGACCCCTCTCATAATTCAAACTCCACAAGGAATACATCCATAGATACTACATTCGACCCAAATACAGAGCCATATAGAAAAGTGCATAACCTTGTGTAACCTTTCAAGGGAGTGCGGAAAAACAACTATATTGTCGCTTTGGAGGGCCCTCTTGGAGACGTGCACCTTGGCGTTGTAGTTGAATCAACCTCTTCTTAGGGTATTTTACATGCATGCACCCCTTCCCCTACTTTTTCTAATGCTTTGTCTCTCTATAATTCCCCCCCTTCAAATCTTCTAAATATTTACGTTCCCATCTCTTCTCCCTCTACTTCCTTTCCTTCTCCTTCATCACCTACTATCCCCCTTTCTCCTATTAACAACCTTTCACTCCTCTTAAAGGTATACTTTCCCCTCTCCATTCAACCTCTCTGCTCCCTTTCCTCTAAGTCAATCATGGATAATCTTCAAAAAAGGAATTTCATCCTCAAACTTGGATGGGGTCTAGGATCAATATATGCCTTTTGACCTCTTAGCTTGAGTAAGGGGTGAAAATGAAATATCTCACTTGCCAAGGAAGAAACCTCCTCGGAGGTGAAACTTAGGAAGAAATGCTTAATTAATGGCACTCTTCAAGAATCTCACCCTAGAATATTTTCCAAATGAGACTCTTATCGCTAAATATTCAAGGGTTTTCCAACCCCTGAAAATCACTAGATTTGAATAGGCTTATTGTATTCCACTCGCCCCATGTTATAACTATGCAAGAATCTATGATCGACAAACTAAAGGACGACTCATTTCTATCCCCTATCCTTCCAAAATAGTCCTTTCATCATATTTATGCTTAGGGGAAATCAGGTCGACTAACCATGAGTTTGAACTCAACTTTTCTAAGTTATTCCTTGGCTTCATCCTTGACGTCATGTCTTGCTAATTCTTTCACTTTCAGAGATGATGGGTTTTTCTTCACTATAATGAATATTTATGGTAATTATGGGGATAAAAAATTTATTTTGAGACAACACCATTAGTCTCCCCTATTCTGTATTGCAATGTTGAAGCATGTTGGAGTGTTGGTCAATGGCAGAATGTTGAAGCATTACTAATCTTTAGAAATAACCAGTAGTTAACCTTGTTTATTTTATCCATTGTACATAACATTGCAGATTTTAGATTGGATTGGATCTTTTCCTAACAAATTTGAACCCCAGAGAGAAGGCCCTAAGATTTGAAAGGTAAAATATCATAAGTATGAATAATTACAGTGATCAGACAACATTTAGAAGGCCAGTACAGTCAAAATTCAATGGCTACTAGTCTCAAAGTTCTTGACATTTCACCAGTAATTTCCTTCCCCATGTGGAGCCACTGTTAGGGTCCTATAATAATAGGGTTCATAATTTTTGAATTGACTATGATTAGTCTTGTAAATATGTATATACCTTTCTTTCTACAAGTTGTTTTCCCATATTTGAAAATAATAAAAAATGAAAAGAGGATAAAAGTCCTAAACAAAAATCAAAGGAGTTGAAAATAAAAGATAAAAAAGAATAAAAGATGGACAAAAAAAATAAAAAGAAAGATATGAATAAGACATGACAGTGATGCAAGTCAAAATGCCACTAATTTTACCTTTTACTGCAAATAAATGATTATGTGCAGCTTGTTCAAAATGCTATAATCCATGATGACTTAAATAGTTTAATCTTAACATTTTCATGCTTTGAATTTCATGTTTATAGTTAGAGAATAGAGATTTGTAAAATAGTTTAAACTTGACAAATCAGTAGATATTTGAAGAATAAATGAGGAGCTCAACAGTTTAATCTAAGCCCTCGGATGAAATAATGTTAGATTTAGATAGTTTATTTTTTAAAAGAAAAAAATGGATTTAGGGTTGCAAGCTCAAATGCACCCATGAAAATAGTGAAAAAATGATAGAATAAATGATGGGTATGTAGAAAGAAGTTGCACAAGTTATGTAATAAAACATCATCTAGAAAATTACTAATTTCCCCTCCCTCAAAGTATTTCAATATTCAAAACCTTCAATTAAAAAGGCTCAGAACATTTCTCTAACTTTTGTTGGGACCAGACCCAAGGCTTGATAACTCATTAGTAATAAGTATTGGATTCCCTTAATAAAACCCCTTTCCTCAACATTATCACCCATTTCCTATGATAAATCCGTTTTCCTAATTTAAAACACCCTTTTGCTTAGGGAAAGTAAAAATCGACTTAAATTATTTCATTTCATACCAAAAACATTCAAAAAACCCACAAAAATACTATTTATCCTAAGTATTTAGTGTAAATGTTTAAAATGGGGCCATCATTGTGCCCAAATTCTTATTTTACACTTTTCTTAGTTCATTTATATGTATTTTCTCTCATCTTCATTTTCATATTAACATTTAATTTAATATATTAATTCCTTATAAATACCCCCCCCCCCCCCCCCACCCCCCCCGTAGTTATATTAATTCACTTTATTGAATACCACAAAACCCACTTTATTAATGTTTAACCTATGACTTTAAAACCCACGTGACATATACTCTGCTCTTCCCCATAGGTTAATATATATATATATATATATATATATATATATATATATATATATATATATATATATTCCCCGCACAAAGGTTATATTACACCTGCGAATAGGTCACTTGCGTGTAAATCACAAATCTGCCTATCCCATTAATATGTTATATTTTATGTTTAAAACATTTTTAAATGTATTATATTAACCCCCCACATAACAAACTCCCTTGACCCATGCCCCATACACCGAGCAGTTCCAACGATAGATCTCGACCGTTCGTATCTCCTTAGCCTGATCCGACGAACTAGAACCCATATCGCATTTTCAATAATACGATCGTTAATCCATTTTGGATTTGCAAAATGGGTGGTATTGCTCTCCCCTCTCTCCTCCACGTGGTGAAAAATAATTGGATCGCATTCATTCAGGCCATACCATTACCGCCCCCTCGTCCGCGCGAAGACTTCTCTTTTCGCTCCCGAAAACTGCCTTCCTCCATTCGTGCCAAAAATGCATACCGCCCTCCAATTTAAATTATCCAACACTCTATGGCACTCCAATAATGCACCAAAACACCATTTCTTCCTCTACAAGTGCCCCAAAGACCAGAAAACCATGATAAACACAGAAAACACCCTCCATGCAAGATTTAAAGATTAATTTGTTTATTTTATCTGCAGGTTTGATTGTGAAAGGTTAAAAATGCATTATACAGGTCCAAGAACGCTTTACTGAACGTCCTGGTGACGATCTAGAGGTTATTTTTAATTATAATTCACCATAGGCGAAGCTTAAGCTTAACTAGCAACGAATCATGATCCTTGGTGGTTATTAAAACCATCCCGCAGCAAGAGAATGCCACCTGCATAGAAGATGAAATAGTTAAGAGATTATCCAAAGTTTAATGAATAGAGTCAAAACATCAAGGAAAAATCAAGATGATTAGTACTAAAAACAGAGTGTTGTTTTTACACAGTAAAAACACATTTTTAAAGAGCAGTCAAGGTAAAAACAGTAAAAGTAAACATGAAGGTAGTAATGGTTAAACAAAGATGAAAATATCTTCACTAAAAACAATGAAGTTAATCCAAAGTGAAAGTAAAAACAGTTAAAAGAACAGTAAGGTTAAAATATGTAAATAGAGCAGGAAGGGACATTTTCCAGAAAATTTCAGTTTAAGTCATTGTTTTGTAGAAACTATTGTGACAAATCCAAGATGAATTTTGAAAAAATGGAGGAGTTTTGTGTTCCTAAGAGGCCAATCTACAAAAACCTATCTTAATTTTTACACAGGTATTACAAAATGAGAGATACATGCACATCTTAACATCTTAATTTTCAGATTGTGCAAAATTATGTTTTACACATCATTTTGCAGAGCTTATTGTACACAACTAGAGTGGAATTTTAATAAACTGAGAGAGTTTGATCTCAACAACACACACACACACACACACACACACACATATATATATATATATATATACACACACACACACAATAACCTCTATCACTTTTTACATATCTATCTTGGACTGAGATATAAAAAGGTATCACTGGACCCCAATTTTTTCATAATTTATGGAACAAAATGCACAAAGGAAGGAGACAGTTAGTGACTTGGATGCCTCATAATCAACTAAGAGTTGATATCAAATTCAAATTCTCTTCTTTCCCATCATCATTCCATAAAAGTAGTGCCAAATATACTCGTTAGTTTTGAGTGTCCTTTTATTAACTTCTATTTATGTAAAACAGTTTGAGATATTTATAAACCAATCTTGATATTTTTTCAAGATATTTTAGTTTAGAATTTGTATAAATACTTCGTCCTTTGAAGTATTAGGGTGGAATAAATTGTTGAAGATTTCTATAGTCAATATTTATGTATTTGAAGGGCTTTTGTACCAAGCTTCAAGTCAGCAGGCTGGATCAAATAAATAAGGCATCATGTTTCAGGATTCATGTGCTGGCCTACTCAAGTGAAGTACTTTATTCTATTATTTGATAAATTTTATTATTTTTTCATTCGTACATAAATGTGTTATAAATATTTATGTGAAATCAGGAATAGATATATCAGAATTTTTTAAAAGCACTCTGTTATTTACTGGTTTTCATTTTAATGTTTTCTTCTCATTTCCAGAGTAGGGAACCCTTAATTTCTCCCTCTTTTGAATGACCTCTATCTTATTCATTCCTTATCCAGATCAAAGAATCCTTTATTTCTCTTTCTCCCGATTAAACCACTTCACCAATATGCGTCAAAGATCTTCGGTAACTCTGCTATCTTGCCCTGAAAATATTTGGATTTAGACCTTGATAAGGACCTATCTTCTTGACACATTGAATCTATTTTCCCAATGGAATTACAAATCTATCACTATCCATCTCAATAAGTAATTTTTCCCACCAAACCAAACTAAATATCAAAACCAAATTTCCCTAGATAATTAGCCTAAGATCATATATTAAAAAAAAGCTAAATCTTATAGAGAGAGCCCTCTCTGAGCCTTAGGAAGGTTAGATCCTAAATCTTGAAAGTAGGTTAGTGGTTACCTCTAATGTTCTTAAAACTATAAACTAAAAAATCTCACAACTTTGAGAATTATTAGAGTGATAACATGCCTAAAGATCAAATGTAAAATAGTGCCAATTCTTCTCACTCTGATCAACAATTCTCTTTATGATTCTAATGAGATTTTTGTTGGTTGATTCTGCTAGACCATTTCTCCGAGGATAATAGTTTTCAGAATATTTAAGTTTGAAACCTCTTTTAAGAGAAAATTTTATCATTGCATTGCCTGAGAAATAATATGTGTTATCAAACATTAAGGTAGTTGGTAAACCAAATCTAGTAATAATAAATTGGTAAATGAATTCAATTATGTTCTCAAAATTAGTTACCTTTAGTCGAATTTCTTCCACCCATTTTGTAAAACAATATGTTGCTGTAAGAATATATCTGTATTACTTTGAAGAGTGAGGAACGATATCATCTATTATGTCTAGTCGCCATTGTTCAAATGGTTGTTCAATGTTGACTAGTTGTAATGGTAATGTAGGTTTCCGTTGTCTTCTAGCAGCAGTTGTACATGTTTTAAATTTTCTTACATGTTGATGTGCATATTTAAACAAAGTTGGTCAGTAATAATCAACATGCAGAATTTTGTGTGTTGATGAGGAAGAACTCGGATTTTCCACAGTGTCAAATAATAAATGTTGACGCTTCGAATCTCCATGGAGATCCATCTTCAGGACAAATGAATGAATAAATTATAGAAGGAATTAGGTAAAATTTATAGAGTGAAGATTACAATCTTCACTCTATAAATTTGACCTAAGTCCTTCTATCATTTGTTCATTCATTCATCCTGAAGATCGATCTCCATGGAGATTCGAAACGTTGAGATTTATTATCTGACACTAAAATACAGGTTCTTCCTCATTAACTTATAACCACAGAAGTTTGAAAACCAGAATTTTGTGTGTTGTTGTATCTCCTCCAAAGTGTCCACTAGCTAAACCGTCATGGAGTTCCTGCAAAACCTTTTCTGACTCAGATTTTTCTAGACATCTTAATACGGTAGAGTCATAGTTTTTTCTAAATAATACATCATTGATGATATGATATTGTTTTTCTTTTACTATCAAGGCTCTTTTCTCTTTGTAATTGATTTGCAGAGGAGCATATCATTTTTTCAAGTAAATGATGAGATAAACATATTGAGATTTTCTATCATTCAGGCTTACCTCAAAAATATGTATATCATTACCTCGATCTTCTTCTATTGGTGCACGAGATTCTCTAGTCAACATTCTACAAAATTCTTGACCTCTAACAATTTTAGCTGGTCTAATTTCTACATCATATTCTTGCAAAGCAGTTACCTAGCTTTCTCTCTTTTCTCCCACTTCTCTTTCCATCAATAATTTTCTTACTGGTGAAATGGGACTATGATTTTGGTGTGTTTTTTCATTAGAAAGGGCCTAAAATGTTTTACTGCTTTGAAGAAACAAAATGCATGTTTCTCAACAGAAGAATAATTCAATTCAACAGCTTGTAAATTTGAACTCAAGAAAGTAATAGGTGATTCAATATTTTCTTCATTAAGTTGTGTTAAAAGAACTGCATATGATTTTTCTGAGGCGAATGTATATAATATATTTTTTTTTAATAGTTAGGAGTGACCAAAGAAGGAGAATTAATGATAGTTTTTTTGATTAATTTGAATGATTCCCTTTCATTGTGACCCCATTTAAAAATGAAATATTTCTTAACCATGGAATGTAAAGGAAAAGCTATTTGTGAAAAATCAGGAACAAACATTTTTACAAAATTTATTTGGCCTAAGAAAGACTTCATTGATTTCTTGTTATGTGGAAAAGGGATTTTATCAATTTCTCTAATCCTTTTTGGACCAATATAAATACCATTTTTTGATATGAAAAATCCTAAAATCTTACCTTCGCTTAAAGAAAAATAAGACTTCTTTGGATTGAATGAAATCCCACACTCCACACATATTTTAAATATCTATTTAAGATCATTCAAATGGCTACTTATTTTCTTGGAATAAACAGTGATATCATCCAAGTAAATTACAAAAAAATTGTTAATGAGTCCTTTAAATGTTATTTCCATAGCTCTTTGAAATGTGGCACCTGCATTAATCAAACCAAAAGGCATTTTTTGATAAGAATAAGTTCCCCATTTCGTTCAAAACATATTTTTCAATCTATCATCTGGATGCACCAGGATTTGGTTATATCCTGAAAATCCATCAAGAAAATACATGAGTTTAGAACCAAATACTGATTGCAGCACTTGTTCCATGGTTTGTAGTGGGAAATTATCTTTCAGAAAATATTTTTTTAGATTTATAAAATCTATGCATATGTGAATATCACCATTATTCTTTCTAACATGAACTACATTAGAAACCCATTTTGAATGTATAAGAGGAAAAAATTATCTTAGCCATGACAAATTTTTTCATTTCATATTTTATCTGGCTTTCAAGGTTTGGGTGAATTTTCCCCAGTTTATGCTGCACTGGTTTCTCACTTGATATCATAGGTATGGTGTGTTGTATAACAAAAGTATCATAATTCTTAATATCGGTATAATCCTACTAAAATATTCCTTTGTATTTCTTTAGCAACTGAATGAATGATGATATTTCATGAGAAGTAAACCAAGACCTAGATTGATGTTCTGAGGTTTGTCATTAGTACCGAGATTTACTAATTCAAAATTAAAAGTTGAACTTTGAATTTTGGCATTAGGTATCTTCTTAAATATATCTTTGAGATCATAAATATCTTCGAGCTTAACCACATATTTGGGTATTGGATTTTCTTCAGTGGTTTTCATTAACTGAAGGTCATGCTCATTGTCATCTAATATTTGATCATCATATGACCCTTCTGATGTCAAGAAATAAAAAATATCATACTAATAATTAAATACTCTCCAATTTGTGGCAATATCAGGAATGGATGGTCTAAAAATCAGTTCAATGGAGAATTTGTCAGGACTAAAATCTTTAGATGGTATGACTTTTAATGCAACATTAGCTAATAGATCAGCACTAGCATTTTGCAATCTGGGAATATAGGAAATATTGAATGCCAAAGAGTGACCTGTGAGATCTCGAACTAATGTTTGATAGTGTTTAAGATGTCGAGAAAGGCAGTGGATATTATTTCTTACCTGTTTAATAATTATTTTTGAGTTTCCAAATACCTGCAAATATTTCACATCAAGACTAATTTATTTATACAATCCTTGTATCAATGCTTCATATTCTGCAATATTATTTGTACACTCGAATTGTAATTGGCAACATAACATGATTTTTTCTCCTTCTAGGCTAACTATAATAAAACCAGCTCCTACACCATCATTAGATTTGGAACCATCAAAGTAAAAATTCCAAAACAGAGTTTTGACTTATGGTTTATTTACAAAATTTGTACATTTGGAAATATTTGTTTGTGAGAAGTTTTTAATTTGTGAAATGACGGCATTGTCAAAAAAGGGATTTTTTTTAGCATTGAAATTCCCTAAAAATGATTCACTTGAATAGTTTCTAATGATGTTGTCGGTAAATTTCACCTTGAAATTTAGTTACTGTATGTTTCACATGTTTTTCTTGATCAAATCGAATTTGATTTGGTTTTCCATTATAAGGTAACCACATGTAAGACCAATATGTAGCAAAATATCCATGAATTTTTTTCAAACCAATCTCTACTCAAAATTAACCCAAAGGAATTATGGAATATCAGCCATTAAAATATCGTTGATTTTACTAAGTTTGGAATTTGAATAATGTCAAATATTGACTGAATTTATTTCTCCTGGGACTTCAACTTTTGTTCTATCAATTTGTACTATGTGAACTACATATTTTTTAGGAGTGATATTCAATTAAACACAAATTTTTATTGGCATTATATTAAAAGAAGCTCCTGAGTCAATCAAACAATTGTGAAGATTCTGGTTGTAAATTTCATATGTTAGAAGAAAAGGAGGCGTGTGTGAATTGGACCTATGACCTATAATAATTTCATCTGAAGGATCAACCTTATTTGAATAAGTAGGAGCTTTTCCTAAATTGTTTGCAGCATGAGATATAACAACAACATGTAGTGGTGAAGAAGGAACTGCATTCAGTTCTCTAAGCAATATCTTCTGCTGTTGCTTCAATTTGGTAAGTCCATGAAGTGAGATGTTTTCCTTTACTTTCTTCATATCTTCAACAATATTATATTTCATGGTGTCAGATACTAACAAGTTTTTTGATGTATATTCATAATTTGTTAAAGGTGGACTAGGCTAGGAAACCTTAGAAGTAATTTTCTTATTAGATTATTTATCCTTTGAAGCTCATGTTGAATTTTTATACTTTTGACTTGGCCAGGTTACCTTAGCGAGTCCCTTACTTATAGTAGTAATAGGGAAGGCTTCTTGTTGTTCTTCATTTGGAATGATAAAGTCCCACATGCCATTTAGTTCAACTACTTACTCCTCACTAGTTTATTCTTCCTCATTTTCTTCATCTTTTGTTTCTAGGTCAGACTTAGCATTAGATATAATGTTGGGTAGCTGAGAACTAGAAGACTGATTTCTCTTGAAATATCTCAAATTTTTCTTAGCATTGGATTTTTCAACAACTTTCTTTTTGATATCTACCATTTCATTTGTCATGGTTTTCAGTAATTTCTGGAGGCCTTCTACATAAAAATTTTCTTTTGATGGCTTTTTATTTGAATCATCTTCGAAAGAAACTTTATTGGATTTTATGTATTCTTCCGATTTTTTCTTTTCAACAGCAATAATAGGTTTCTCTACAAAGAAAGCTTCCTCCATTTTTCTACTAATTTAGCTAATTTCGCTCTATCTTCAAAAATGGCTATATTAGAGGGAAGAGAGGAGATATACCACTCAATTTAAACTTCAATACTAGAAACTGTCGTACCAGGGATTTTATTGAGTAATTTATAGAATCTAGAATTGAATTCTTTGATTTTATCTCATGTTTTAACCTTGATATTTGATAATTCATTGGTAAGTGATGCAATGGTTGTTGGAAATTGGATAAACCAATGCTCCCCATGTCTTTCATGAAATTGAATAACCTCCTCTCATGGATCCTTATCTCTGGTGATGCGATCTTTGACTAATAACTGTGGGTTTTTGTCTAACGGAAATCATGATTTCCAACAAGTGGTATTAGAGCGTAGGTCATGAATTTGATACAAACCCGGCTCGCATTTAGGGGGAGATTATTGGACATTGGGTAAACCAATTCTCCGCATGTGTTTTGTGGCATGGACTAACTGCCTCTCTTGGATCATTATCTCTGTCGATGGGATTTTTGACTAACACCTGCGAATTTTGGTGTAACGACAATCGTGATTTTCAACAATGGTTTTGTCCTCTCCAAACTTAGCTGAAAATTGTTCTTCAAACATATCCCAACTAGTTATAAAGGGATCAGGTAGTGAAAAACACCATAATACTATAGATCCTATAAGAGTATATGGGAATAATCGTACCACACAACCTTTTTCAGTTACATATTTTAAATTTATGGCTAACATATAATTGTGGATATTTTCTTCTGCTGATGGACCATCATAAGGATTAAATTTGGGTAATAATATTTCAGGATATTTAGGAAGTGGGTGAAGAGGAGCTTCCGTTGCTATAGAACCTATATTATTCTATTGTTGTACACAAGGTGGTACTTGTTGTCTCGCCGTGATTGTATGAGTTTGGGTAGATGAAGATATGAACGAGATGTGAGTGGAAGAAGAGGCGGGTTGAGTATCTGAACTAGAAGAACTAGCACCAGTAGTATGAATGAGAGTTTTTGTAACATGTGTGGGAAGTGAATGGATTTGGGATGAGGAATTGGACAAAATATCAATAATAGATGTTTGTGATCTAGATTTCTTGGTATTCTTTTGAGAATAAGTAATGTGAAATTCCAAAGGAGGAACTCATTTTTTCTCATTTAGAGAAGGACTCAAGGTTATTCTAGGTTGTAACACAGATGACAAATTTTCCTCAGATGGTTGTGATATTGTAGGATTTTCATCTATAATGGATATTTTTTCTAAATTTTGTATCAAATTTTGAACTTCTGGTGATTCAGACTTATAGTTTGAAGAAATTAATCTCTGAGATCTAATAGATAATTTTGGAGAATATTGTTGAACTTCTGATCTTAAAATTGTAATTGCGGATGGGGATCTAGAAGTTGGAGGGGATCTAAAAGGAAAACGACTATTAGGATGGCTTCAAGATTTTTTATGTTTTTTCCCTTCCATTCACAATTTTCCCTCCTTCTAGCATCAAAATATTGATGCCCCAGAATTTTGTTGCAACAACATGGGGGATAACCACCCAGTACCGACCTTAAAGCAACTCCTTTTTCGTCTGGTGTAGTGGCCCCAACTAGGGATAATGGGACCAGTTTCCTAGCAAAGAAATTCATATGATAATGATGGGTTTTGATACAAGGTGAAATGATGAATGACTTTAAACTAATGAAAATAATATATCTAAGTAACAAAACACATGCATCTATTAAAACTAATTTTTTAACTTAATCTATAACCTGGGCAAAATTACCATTGATGTGATCTAGAGATATATATTATAGTAAAAGGTAAGTAATATCATTCAATTATTGAAAGATATGAAGATTATGTAAATGATTATTGTTACTAAATAGTTAATCAAAACAATTATGTGAAATATATCACATATATCAATTTATTTATGTATTTGGTAAGGAGTTACATATGAAACATTGTACAAAAGTGAATGAATGATAAAATGTAAGTTCAGACTGCATACATATCACAATAAAAAAATAAATTATTGTAAACTCATAATCAATACTTAATCATAAGATAATAGTACCAGATATGATAATTTTTTCTCATGAAATCCACAATATTGATCTGTTTCTCTTCGATCCAAATATACTTTAAGAGTAAAAAAGTGGAATTTTGGTAAATCATATTCAATTTTCCAAAACATGGATCCTATTACATATATTTTATCAAAAGAATTCACAAAAGTGAAGAAGTGCAAGATTTCGCACATTGTTCTTTGATAAAATTTTGGACCCTTCTCTAAATGCATGAGAGGGTTTAAAATACTAAACTAAAATAAGTCAAATTTATATTATTACATAAAAAAATTAGGAGCTTTCAAACAACCTTCGACGTAATAATTAAATTAAACTACAATCTAGAAATTAAAGATAACAAGACTGTTTAAGTCGGTTGATTTCCTTTCGTCGTTTGGTATTTGAGTTGGCAGATAACCATCATTGGCTTTAACTGAGTTATTTGAGTGATCCCAGATATGAATTCTCCTTTGAATACGACATTTGAGAGTGTTGGAAATACTTTTCTCTTGGAATCAATTAAAGATTGCAGAGTCATGCACTGGTAGGTTCTTCATGTGTTTCAATTCTTTCCTTTCATTGTGTCTCCAATAGTTTGACCTCTGTAATTTATTAAGGTGTATATTATTTAATAAGCTGAGCATTCAGAAGTTGTCCACTTACAAACTCAATGATTTATTTTGCTAAGTTAGTTGATTTCTCTTCTTATTTTAATTTCATCTCCTAGTATTTGAATAAAATATCTTTATGAAATTTTCCACTCTTTGGGACATCAACCTTCTACCCTGTAATATCCCAAAAGGGAGAATGCAGTAATACTTAAACACAATATAAGAATTGCAACAAAATAAACAATAAATCTTAAGACAAGATTAGAATTTACAGAGAAGCTGAGCAATTTTATTATATGGATATAATTCAGTTACACAATGTACAAGAATATGAGTATATCTAGCCAAAAAACATGGTCTAGAATCACCTTCAAAACATGCTACAATACGTACAACGCAAATGGAGAGGCACTAAAGAAAATATTGTGTTGTACCTTCAGTAGAATATGGATATATAGCTATAGGCTGAAAAGGAAAATGCAGATATACTCAAATATGGAGCTCATATGATTCCAAGATTCAAGATCTGGCCAATGTGATGGATTCCCAATATAACCCAGAAAGGATTTTCTAGATCTACAAATTTGGAAAATCACCTCCCTAGGATTTGATCCTTGATCTGCTAGGAAATATAGATCTGAAGCTAGATCTGTCAAATAGATCGCTAAAATATGTTGAAATATCAGATCTAGGCTTGAAGGGTTGATGCCTTCTTCAGATCTACAAGCTAGAAGCTCTATATCTAGCTTCTCAATCCTCCAATAATGATTGTCACTGCTGCACCACAACTGCTAATAGAAACTGCATTGTTAGGGAAAGAGAGGCCTCTTTCCTACTAAAAAATGCTGCAATAAACTCCAAGATGATGGTAATACCAGTGGAAATGTGAGGGGATTTTCCCTCACAGGATTACTAGCTGAAATGCTAGTAACTTCCTTCCTCCTTTTAGATCTACAATTTAGACAGAATAATTCCTGAAGGAAATACTATTGCTAGGAGTTCAATAAATTTTGGCCTGAAGCCAGATTTTCAATGAAGCTCTGGGAATGCTGATCTATAAGCCCAAGGTGATAGGAATAAAACCTCACCAGTTATCCAACTAAAGTACTGAAGACAACTTCCACTGTCCAAAATGATCTTCACAAATCTGCAATTTCTGAATATAATTGTTCTACAGAAAGTAGGAAAAGAGATGTGGCACCAATTCCTGATGTAGAATAAAGTACAATACTCTTTCTAGAGCTAAACTAAGAAAGAGGTACGATCCCCGAGCAGGAACACCCTATGCTAAACAACACTTGCAATCTCTGCTAAACAACTTGAGAAAGCAATGGAATGTCATATGACAATTCCATATCTGAAAATATTCTTACATCAAGAATAACCAGCATTCGTTCATCCCTGCCTTAATCTTCGTTATATAATGTTTGAGCCTTCCCATTACTTGGCCCTCATCTAGACTGTGCTGTGTATGTGGAGAAGATCCTCTAAGTTTGACTGCGTTGTTTGACCAAATCAACCATCATGTCTAGGTGAAATGTACACCCTCTCCATTCTGTGTGGTTTGATTGCACAAAATCCTCCATCACTTTATCATGAATGTTCCACGATCTTCTTGTTTGACATCTTCATGATCTTAGTTCACTGTGTCAACCTCCATGATCTATCTCAATTAATGAGACATCATCTCGAATTCCATTCACATTAGTAGTTTCTCAACTACCTCATCATGTAGATATAGACTTAATTAATCCACATTTACACACAAAAACTGGATATTTACTCATATTGAGGATTACAGGTCCCTCCATCCTTTTATTTACTTAATTCATTAAGAAATTTAAGAACTCTAATATTCCAAATATCAGGTGAAAATTTGGGAATATTATAGTCCTCCATGGAAAAATGTTGCTTGTCCTCAAGCAACTCAAAAGGTAGATGCAAAGCCATCTATTCCCCTCCAAATGGCATCCACATAAGGAAGGCTTCCTCCATTTTCTGCAATGTGTTTTGTATTTTTTGTTCCAAATTTGTCTTTCAAAAACATATAGAATGACCTTTAACTGTATGGTTAGATTTCCTCCTTCCATCATGAAGTACCAAGTGAAAACCATATGAGTTCCAACATTATCATTAATACATGAGATACATAAAATAAAAGGGCTCCTTCCACAAAGGAAAAGCTCCATCTCACAATACATCTCTCCATCCCATGTTTTATGAATTTGATTAAGCATTGGTATGCTCTCATACTTAGCCTTGTTGGCCTTGTTGGATCCAAGAATCATTCCAACGTTATGAAAAAAAGGGAAGGAGTTATATGGGTATACAAAGGTGTCAAACCATATTCTCCTAATAGTAACCACCAGCGTAAGGCCCTTTACTGCCATTCTCGACTAGTACATTTAGTGGAAATTTTGACACTTGGTTCCGACACTTTTGACCAAATGTCGGAAATTTCCCCAAATTTTTTCAACGTTTTCAAATCCCCCCCAAAACTGTTGCTATACCGACATTTAGAGACAAGTGTCACAATACCGACACTTAGACAAAGTGTCGCAATTGCGACGTTTGGAGTAATCCGTCGAAATTGCGACAATTTCGACAATAGCGTCACTATTGCAACAGTTTGAGGATATCATCGCTATTGCGACAGTTTGAGGAAAGTGTCACTATTGTGACAGTTTGAGGAAAGTTTCGCTATTGCGACATTTGAGGAAAGTGTCACTATTGCGACGTTTGAGGATATCTTCACTATTGCGACATTTCAGGAAAAGGTGTTGCTATTGCGATAGTTTCGGCAGAAACGTCACTATTGCAATGGTTTGGGCTAAGTGTCTCTCTTGCGAAAGTTTGGGCTACGTGTCGATTCTAATTCACTCTCTAACTGAATTTCAACATATGTCAACAATGATTTGATATTATTTGAATTAATTAGGGTCAGTTCAACATTATTTCTATAACATTTATATGTGAGGTTGCAGGCCATGAAACTTCGACCATGTTAAGGATAATTTTTTTTGAACATCTAGTCCAATCATCAGATCTTTGTTCGTTATATTTTCAGAGATATGCTCTAAGGAAGTTAGGGTTTATGTATGCTCTAGAATTCTTTCTCAAATCATGTTCAGCTTGGTATTTTGGCTATCTTCTCGCCTGGAAATTTTTAAGCTATGAAATCGTCATACATGGTCCATTTGCAGTTTTCTACCTTGTGTCTCCAGGAGGCCGGGTGCGCCGTGTTGCAGCATGTGACGCCGCACAACCAAGGGCGCCCAGGTCGGGCCGTTTCATGCGAGGGCACCCGTGTCAAATTTGTTAACTTGTGACTTCCTGGGTGCCTTAATGTGCACATTCGGGTGGCCTATTTGTTGTTTTCTACCTTGTGTCTCCGGGTGGCCGGGTGCGCCGTGTGACGTCGCACGACCAAGGGTGCCTGGACTGAGTCGTTTCTTATGAGGATGCCTGTGTCAGATTTGCTAACTTGTGACTTCCCGGGTGCCTGAATGTGCACATTTTGGCGGCAAGTTTTCCATTTGCTACCTTGTGTCTCCAGGCAGCCGGACGCTCCGTGTGACGTCACACGACCAAGGGCGCCCGAGTCGGGTCATTTCATGTGAGGGTGCTCGTGTCAGATTTTCTAAGTTGTGATGGCCTCAGTGTCTTAATTTTCACATTCGGGCATCCCACTTGCCATTTTCTACCTTGTTCCTCTCGGCGGCCGGGCGCGCCGTGTCATGATGTGTGACGCCTCACGACCAAGGGTGCCTGGGTCGGGTCATTTCATGCGAGGGTGCTCGTGTCAGATTAACTAACTTGTGACCACCCGGGTGCTAGCTTGTGCATGTTCGAGTGGCCCATTTGCCATTTTCTACCTTGTGCCTCCGTGTGGCCGGGCGCATCGTGTCGCACCGTGTGATGCCACATGAAAAAGGGCACCGTGGTCGGGCCATTTTGTGTGACGGCACCCGTGTCACGTTTGCTAACTTGTGACCGCCTGGGTGCCAGATTGTACACATTTGGGTGGCCTGTTTACCATTTTTTACCTTTTGCCTTGGTGCGGCTAGGCGCGCCGTGTGACGCCGCACGACCGAGGGTGCCCGAATTTGGCCGTTTCGTACGAGGTTGCTCGTGTCACATTTTATAACTTGTGACCACCCGGGTGCCAGCTTGTGCATGTTCGGGCGACCCATTTTCCATTTGCTACCTTGTGCCTCTATGCGACCGGGCACGCCGTTTCGTGCCATGTCACGCTGCACGACCAAGGGTGCCTGAGTTTGGCCATTACGTGTGAGGGTGCCCGTGTCAGATTTTCTAACTTGTGATTGCTCGGGTGCCAGCTTGTGCACGTTCGGGAGGCCGTTTGTCATTTTGTACCTTGTGCCTCCATGTGGCTGGGCGCGTTGTGTGACGCCACATGAACAAGGGTGCCCGGGTCTGGCCGTTTTCTTGCGAGGGTACCCGTGTCACATTTGCTAACTTGTGACCGCCCAAGTGCCAGCTTGTGCACTTTTGGGCAACCCATTTTCTGTTTGCTACCTTGTGCCTCCATGCGGCCGAGCGTGCCATGTCGCGCCGTGTGACGCCGCATGACCAAGGGCGCTTGGGTCAGGCCCTTTCGTGTGAGGGCACCCTTGTCACATTTGCTAACTTGGGACCACCCAGGTGCTAGCTTGTGCATGTTTGGGTGGCTCGTTTACTGTTTTCTACCTTGTACCTCCGTGTAGCCGGGCAAACCGTGTCGCACCGTGTGACGCTGCACGACCAAGGGTGCCCAAGTTGGGCCGTTATGTGTGAGGATGCCCCTGTCACATTTTCTAACTTGTGACCGCCTGGGTGCTAGGTTATGCATGTTCGGGCAGCCCATTTACCATTGGTTACCTTGTGCCTTCGTGCTGTCGGGCGCGACGTGTCGTGCCGTGTGATATCGCATGACCATTAAGGGCGCCCGGGTCTGGCCCTTTCATGTGAGGTCGCCAGTGTCACATTTTCTAACTTGTGATCGCCCGGGTGCCAGCTTGTGCACATTCGGGTGGCCCATTTTCCATTTGCTACCTTGTTCCTTCGTGAGGTCGGGTGCGTCGTGTCATGCCGCACGACCAAGGGTGCCCAGGTCGGGTCGTTACGTGCGAGGGCACTCGTGTCAGATTTGCTAACTTGTGACTGCCCAGGCACCAACTTGTGCACATTCAGGTGGCCTGTTTTATGTTTTCTACCTTGTGCCTCTGTGCGGTCGGGTGCGCCGTGTCGCGCCGTGTGACACCGCACGACCAAGGGAACCTGGGTGGGGTCGTTTCGTGCGAGGGCACCTGTGTCACATTTGCTAACTTGTGACCACCTGGGTGCCAGCTTGTGCACGTTCGAAAGGCCCATTTACCATTTTCTACCTTGTGCCTCTATGCGGCCGGGCACACTGTGTCGTGCCATGTGACGCCGCATGACCAAGGATGCCTGGGTTGGGCCGTTTCGTGCGACGACACCCTTGTCGCATTTGCTAACTTGTGACATCCTGGGTGCCAGCTTGTGCACGTTCGGGTGGCCCGTTTTCCATTTTCTACCTTGTGCCTCCGTGAGGCTGGGCGCGTCGTGTCACGCCGTGTGACGCAGCACAACCAAGGGCGCCTAGGTTGGGCCGTTTCGTGCAGGGGCACCCATGTCACATTTGCTAACTTGTGACCACCTGGGTGCTATCTTGTGCACGTTTAGGGGGGCCATTTACCATTTAATACCTTATTCCTCCATGCGGCCGGGTGCGCCGTGTCGCACCGTGTTATGCCGCACGACCAAAGCCACCCGGGTCGGGCGATTATGTGCGAGGGCGCCCGTGTCACATTTGCTAACTTGTGACTACCCGAGTGCCGGCCAGTGCACGTTTGGGTGGCCCATTTATCATTTTCTACCTTGTCTCTCCGTGTGGCTGGGCGCGCCGTGTGGAGCCATGTGACGCCGCACGACCATTAAGGGCGCCTGGGTCTAGCCATTTCGTGCGAGGGCGCCCATGTTACATTTGCTAACTTGTGACCACTCGGGTGCTAGCTTGTGCATGTTCGGGCGGCCCATTTTCCATTTGCTACCTTGTGCCTCTGTGCGGCCAAGCACGCCATGTGACGCCGCATGACCAAGGGCGCCTGGGTCGGGCCGTTTTGTGCGAGGGCACCCATGTCACATTTGCTAACTTTTGACTGCTCGGGTGCTATCTTGTGCACGTTTGGGCGGCCCATTTACCGTTTTCTACCTTGTGTCTCCATGAAACAGGGCATGCCATGTCACACTGTGTGACGCCGCACGACCATTAAGGGTGCCTGGGTTTGGCCGTTTCATGCGAGGGCGCCTGTGTCAAATTTGCTAACTTGTGACCGCCCAGGTGCCAACTTGTGCATGTTCAGGCAACCTATTTTCTGTTTGCTACCTTGTGCCTCCGTGCGACCGAGCACGCCGTGTCATGCCATGTGACGCCGCACGACCAAGGGCGCCTAGGTCGGACCGTTACGTGTGAGGGCACCCGTGTCAGATTTTCTAACTTGTGACTACCATGGTGCCAGATTGTGCACATTTGGGCAACCTATTTTCCATTTGCTACCTTGTGCCTCCGTGTGGCCGGGCGCCGTGTCGCGCCATGTAACACCGCACAACCAAGGGTGCCCAGGTCTGGCCATTTCATGCGAGGGCACCGGTGTCAGATTTGCTAACTTGTGATGGCCCAGGTGCCTTGTGCATGTTCAGGTGGCTTGTTTTCCATTTTCTACCTTGTTCCTCTGGGCGGCCAGGTGCGCCGTGTCGCACCTTGTCATGCCACACGACCAAGTGCGCCCGGGTTGGGCCGTTACATGCAAGGGCGTCCGTGTCAGATTTTCTAACTTGTGACTGCCTGGTTGCCTTAATGTGCACATTTGGGTGGCCCATTTGTCATTTTCCATTTACCACCTTGTGCCTCCGTATGGCCGGGCGTGCCGTGTCGCGCCTTGTGATGCCGCACGACCAAGGGCACCCGGTTCGGGCTGTTACATGCGAGGGCGCCCGTGTCAGATTTGCTAACTTGTGACCACCCAGGTGCTAGCTTGTGCACGTTCGGGCGGCCCATTTTCGGTTTTCTACCCTGTGCCTGCATGCGGCCAGGCGCGTCATGTCGCGCCGTGTGATGTTGCACGACCAAGGGCTTCGGTTCTAGTCGTTTCATGCGAGGGAAACCGTGTCACATTTGTTAACTTGTGACCTCCTGGGTGCCAGCTTGTGCACGTTTGGGTGGCCCGTTTTCCGTTTGCTACCTTGTGCCTTTGTGCAGTTGGGCGCATCGTGTCGCGCCATGTGATGTCGCACGACCAAGGGCGCCTGGCTCGGGTTGTTTCGTACGAGGGTGCTCGTGTCAGATTTTCTAACTTGTGACTACCTGGGTGCCATCTTGTGCATGTTCGAGCAGCATGTTCTCAGTTTTATACCTTATGCCTACTTGCGACCGGGCGCGCCGTGTCGCACCGTGTGACGCCATACGACCAAGGGCGCCTGGGTTGGGTCATTTCTTGCAAGGGCACCCGTGTCACATTTGTTAACTTGTGACCGCCTAGGTGCTAGCTTCTGCACGTTTGAGTGGCCCTTTTACCATTTGCTACCTTGTGCCTCTGTGCGGCTGGTCGCGTAGTGTCACGATGTGTGACGACGCACGACCAAGGGCTCTCGGGTCTGGTCGTTTCATGCGAGGGGGCCCGTGTCGCATTTTCTAACTTATGACTACTCGAGTGCCAGCTTGTGCACGTTTGGGCAGCCCATTTTCCATTTTCTACCTTGTGCCTCCGTGCGGCCTGGCATACTATGTCGCGTTGTGTGACGCCTCATGACCAAGGCCGCTTGGGTTGAGCCATTTCGTGTGAGGGCACTCGTGTCACATTTGCTAACTTGTGACTACTCGAGTGCCAGCTTGTGCATGTTCAGGCGGCCCGTTTACCATTTTATACCTTGTGCTTCCATGCCGCTGCGCGCACTGTGTGACGCTGCACGACCATTAAGGGTGCCCGGGTCTGGCCGTTTCATGCGAGGGCGCCCTGTCACATTTGATAACTTGTTACCGCCTAGGTGCCAGCTTGTGCACGTTTGGGTGGCCCATTTTCCATTTGCTACATTGTGCCTCTGTGCGGCCAGGCACGCCGTGTCTTGTCGTATGATGCTACACGACGAAGGGTGCCCGAGTTGGGCCGTTACGTGCGAGGGCACCCATGTCAGATCTGCTAACTTGTGGTTGCCCGGGTGCCAACTTATGCACATTCGGGCAACCCATTTTCTGTTTTCTACCTTGTGCCTCCATGCGACCCGGCCCACCATGTCGCATCGTGTGACGTCGCACGACCAAGGGTGCCAAAGTCTAGCTGTTTCGTGCGAGGGTGCCCATGTCAAATTTGCTAACTTGTGACTGCCCGAGTGCCTTGTGCACGTTTGGGTGGCCCATTTTCCATTTTCTACCTTGTTCCTCCAGGAGGCCGGGTGCGTCGTTTCACTCCTTGTGTCGCCGCACGATTAACGATGCTCGGGTCGGGCCGTTACGTGCGAGTGCACCCGTGTTAGATTTTCTAACTTGTGACCGCTCAGGTGCCTTAATGTGCATGTCCAGGTGGACCGTTTTCCTTTTTCCATTTGCTACCTTGTGTCTTCGTGCAGCCGGGCGCGCCATGTCGCGCCTTGTGACGCCGCACGATCAAGGGCGCCCGGGTCGAGCCGTTATGTGCGAGGGCGCCCGTGTCAGATTTGCTAACTTGTTACCACCCGGGTGCCAACTTGTGCATGTTCGGGCGGCCCGTTTGCTACCTTGTGCCTCCGTGTGGCTGAGCGCACCATGTCGCACCATGTGACGTCGCACGACCAAGGGCGCCTGGGTCGAGCTGTTTCGTGCGAGGACGCCCGTGTCACATTTGCTAAGTTGTGACCACCTAGGTGCCTTGTGCACGTTCGGGCAGTGCATTTGCCATTTTCTTCCTTATGGCATCGTTCGGTCGGGCACGCCATGTCGTGCCATGTGAGGTCACCCGACTAGGCGTGTTTAGGTTGTGTCATTTTGATCGAGAGCGCCCATATCAGTTTTGCTAAGTTGTGACCACCCGTATGCCTTGTGCACATTCGGGTGGCCTGTTTTCCATCTGCTCCCTTGTGGCATCGATTTTCGTTCAGGGGCATCATGTCGTGCCCTGTGAGGTCGCCTGACCAGGTGCATTCCGGTCGATCTGTTTCGCTCGAGGGCGCCTGTATCAGGTTTGCTAAGTTGTTACCGCCCGGGTGCTTTGTGCACGTTTGGGCAGCCCGTTTTCCATTTTCTCCCTTGTACATGTTCGGTTCGAGCTATTTTTCTCGAGGGTACCCATATCAATTTTTCTAAGTTGTGACCACCTGGGTACCTTGTGCACGTTCGGGTGACCCGTTTTCTGTTTTCTCCCTTGTGGGATATTTGTTTGGTCAGGTTTGTCGTGTCGCGCCATGTAAGGTCGTCCGACCGGGCGTGTTCAGGTTATGCCATTTCATTCGAGGGCACCCGTATCAGTTTTGCTAAGTTGTGACTGCCCGGGTACCTTGTGCACGTTCGAGCGGCCCCATTGTGGCATCGTTCGGTCAGGTGGGTCGTGTCATGCCATGCGAGGTCACCCAACCGTGCGCGTTCAGGTTGGGCCATTTCGTTCGAGGGCACCCGTATTAGTTTTCATGCTAAGTTGTGACCACCTGGTTGCCTTGTGCACCTTCGGGCAGCCCGTTTGTCATTTGCTCTCTTATGGCATTGTTTGATCGGGCGCGTTGTGTCACGCTGTGTGAGGTCGCCCGACAAGTTGCGTTTGGGTCAGGCCATTTCGTTCGAGGGCGCCTATATGAGTTTTGCAAAGTTGTGACTACCTGGGTGCCTTGTGCATGTTCATGTGGCCCGTTTGTTATTTTCTCCCTTGTGGCATCGTTCGGTCGGGCGCACTGTGTGAGGTCGCCTGACCAGGCACGTTCGGGTCGGGTCATTTCGTTCGAGGATGCCCGTATCAGTTTTCATGCTATGTTGTGACCTTGTTGAAGCCTCGACACTTTCAGAGCATCTGGAATGACCTCTCTCTTCCCCAATCTCCCTCTCTCTCTCTCTCTCTCTCTCTCTCTCTCTCTCTCTCCACCCTCTAATCCTCTCACAGCTATATCCCTCCCTCTATCCTTCTTTCTGCCCCCTTCCATATTTGTTTCACTATCTACCTCTCTTACCCTTCTCTACCTCTCTCACTCCTCTCCCTCTCTCTCTCTCAGCTGATCCATTCCTTCTCTCCCCTCTCCTTCAGTTTATCTCCATCTCTCCCTTGTGACTCCCCTTTTCTCGCCACCTCTATCAATATATGTCTTTATAATTATTCATTCTCATTTATATCTAGATTTAATCTATATCATGACATATTGGGACCTTCGATTGGGTTAATTATGCCTTGTTGGAAAGGTTAAAATTTGCACAAACAAAGACCAATGAAACTATCATCTTAACCCCTAACCCCTTAAACACTAATTCCCAACCCCTAACCCATTTAATCCCCTAAACCTCTATTAAACCCCTAACCCATTTCACCCCTAAACAATAAACCTCTAAACCCTTAACCCCTAACCCACTTAACCCCCTAAACCCTAAACCAATAAACCCTTAACCCCTAGCCCCTTAAACCCTAAACCATTAAACCCTTAACCCTAACCCCTTAAACCCTAAACCTATAAACCCTTAACTCCTAAAACCTAACCCCATTAGCCCCTAAAATCCTTAACTGCTAAATCCCCTAACCCCCTAAACCCCTAACCCATTTACCCCCCTAAACCTTAAACCTATAACCCCTTAACCCCTAACCCATTTAACCCCCTAAACCATAAACCTCTAAACCCCTAACCCAGTTAACCCCCTAAACCCTAAACCTATAACCCCTTAATCCCTAACCCATTTAACCCCCTAAACCCTAAAGCTCTAAATCCCTAACCCCTAACCCCCAATCCATAACTAAGCTCTCCGAATTTGAATTAGCTTTGAAGAAGTAATTATTTTCTTACTTCTCTCTAATTCACTATATAATCAGATCGTGAATGTGAGAAGGCTTCTGGTTGTAAGCATGGTTGTCATATGTTGATGTTCAGATGAAAACTACAACTTGTAGCCTTTTATCTGCTAGGGGCTAGTTACCTTGATATTAAAGGCGGTGTATTCATACTCCTTCTGAATAACCAATAAAGGGTCAAGGAAATTGACCAATATGTTGTCAAGTTTTATCTTATCCATCTCTGGGGCAAGCTTCTTTTCGGCTAACTCCACTACTTTTGATATCAATTTTTCTAATTGCTTCATTCTCTCATATGATACCTAAGCCTTTTCCTTTCTCTTCCCTTCTAATTCTGTAATAGTGTCATAGTGATGCCAGCCAACTTCTTTGGAAATCCTTCCTAGGAGACAATATTAGGTTATGAGGGTGTCATGTGTTTTTGGGTAATGCCATTATTACCATGTGTTTGTAGACTAATTAGTAAATTTTAGGAAAAAGTTGAAAAAATTCTAATGATGATAATTGATGGTAACTCATGTGATTATGACCAACTTGGAATAATGAGATGAACACAAAAAAAGTGCTAGATAAATACTTCAGGTAGTTGAGTGGAAGTGTCACAACAAGTGTAAGAAATCAATAAGAAGAGGCCGCTTATTTTAGAACATATGGAAGATGTTGGAATATTCATAACTTGGTACTCTGAGGGTATCCCTTGAATGAACAACTCTATGGAAAATGGTTGTGGAATCATAAAATTATCTCCATACACAAACATTATGAAAATTACTATAAAGTCTATTTAAGGATGATTCATATAACGAAGAAAATATTGGAAATCAACTAATGAAGTTGAATAATTATGGTAATAATGAAAGTAATTTTGAAAAAACCTATAAAGTATGATGAAAGTAATTATTCTATCTAAAAATATTATATTTATTAATATTTTTTATTACTTATAAATAATAATTACAATGAATATTATAAGTAATGATTTTTACATCCAAAAATATTGATAAATTGTTTTTAAATAAAATAAAATAAGTTTATTTTGTAAAATATTACAAAAGTTTACAATAAATATATAAAATAATCTAAATAAAATAAATTATTCACTAATGTTTGAGTGGGAAATTGTCATATGATTTCATGTCATAGTTTCAATTTTTTCCCTCTAAACTTGTTGGACCTATTCAAATTTTCTTAATCAACCTATTCAATTTTTTTTCCCGCTCAGCTTGTTCGACCTTTATGCCTTCTTTCCCATTCTACCCTATTCATTTTTTTTTCCCCGCTCAGCTTGTTTGACCTTTTTCTCATGAACTCTGAGCATGGAAAACAACCTCTGTTCAGAACTCTCAAAATTGAATCGAAGAGAAGTTGATGTTCAAACAACCTCTATTTGAAAGACCACTGATGATTTACACGGTTTTCAAAGGGATTAAGATTCAGCAGGTGAGTTTTCAAAAATGGGGTATTTTCTTAATTATCTCAGTCATTATTTGAAAAATGTCTGTTTTGCTTTATTCTGTTGTATGTTGTATATATTTGATACTTTATAATATTTCATTTTTTTGTTCTGGGTACAGCTTCTATATTCTGGTGGGGTTTCAACATCTGGTGATATTGGTGGGTTGGGAGGCTCCCTTGGGTCAAGGTTGGGAGACAGTGGACATTATGGAGGATTTTCAGGTTCGTCCCTTCCTGACTCTGTTTTAATGGGTCAAATTTTAGGCATTGGAAGTGCAAATTCTGTACTTGGGGGGAAGTTGGGGAGCCTAGGATTGGGATATAAAAGGTCAGAGCCGCAGGGATTGAGAGAACCTTTAAGAAGGCCTGAAGAGCACCTTCCGCCTGACACATCGAACACCCTCTTCTTTGAGGGTCTTCCAGCTGATTTTACTCAGAGGGAAGCTGCACATATCCTTGTGGGTTTTGGGTAGTCTAGTATTATATGTTTTTTTTTGTAGTTTGCCATGTATGCTTCTGGTATGTGTTTTTTGGTAGGTTTTGCATTGTTATTTGTTTATGTATATTATGTATTGTGTTTTTTATTAACCTGACAACAGTTTTATGATATGTATGATTGTTCTATTATGATTTTAGGTAGGCTTTAAGTTGTGTAAAATGTCTTGATTTTTATCTAGTCATGCATGTATGCTTGTCCTTTAGAGTGTTTTTTCTTAACCTGACAACATAAATTTTCCGTCCATTAATTGGTTTCAAAGAAGTTTTACTGGTACAAAAGGAGCCTAGACATGTAAGCACAGTATAAATTTTATGTACTCATTGATAAATTAAGCTTAAAATGATAGCTTGGATATTAATTTATGTGTCAAGTTTTTATAAATCCTTGTTTGTTATTGAAGCAAAGTATATTTTGTTCACTTATTGATAGATAGAAACTAAAATTATTTTAACGAGGTCTAATGAAATGTTGGCGATCTTGTGAGCTTTGCAGCCTTGTGGAGAACCTCTAGTGTTATGTTTTGTTGATTTTTCTGATGCAAGATGTGCCACAACTGCCTTAAAATTGATGTTGGTTGCACAAGGATTCGTTCCTGTTTTACTATCAAATTTTCTCTTTATGGTAGCCTTCTCTTACTACCATTACCTGAAATTTCTAGGCTATGATGGTAAGTTTCTTTTGATAAAAGTTATTAGATCTGAATTGAATTAAGGTTCCATTTTTTAAGTTATTTCTATACGTTTATCTTTAATACTTCAAAGATTTCTTTGCATGTGCTACAGTGTTACCCTTCTCGGATAAGACAACATTTTTCCTCTACCCTATTGGATTTATTATTATTCTCTTTCCATTCTGTAAGTGATTCAGAGAGCCTGCAAATGTATATTTCTTTCAGTCTTTTCAAATTTCGTTTTGAACTTTCAAGATTTTTGTTCTGCTAACTATACAATGCTTTTTATGTGTTATTTTTTCGATCTACCATGAACATTATATGTTTGTGCATTGTATGTTTAGTGGTACTTGCTAGCTTCAATCATAAACTATATGTTCTGAGTTTCTACGATGGCTAGAAGCATTCAAAGAGAACCATTTTAATAAATCACCATTACCTGGGTTGGAACTGTAGCTGATATGGGAATGACCAATGGGTGGTATGAAAATTTAGGCACATGTAGCTCTTTGTAAAGGTGCTAATTTTCATCTCAATCACCTGTAGTAGTTACCAGAATTGTGTATAAACCGAATGGATACTTGGTAGTTTTCTGAGTTTGGTTTTTCATTTTGCTGGTGTCCATTCTTGTAAATTAATAGATTATTTTTTCCATCTTCTGTGGCAAGCTCTCTCTTTCTCTGAGCTGCCATTTTTTTCCTTTTTCATTACTGAATTTCATGTGAAAATTCTCAAGTTGATTGAACAGAAATGGATGCGGATTTGCTAGTGAAATCAACAATTGGAAGACATTTAACTTTCTATCGAGATCCATTTTAAACACTAACGAAATGTGATATACAGATGATACCCAGTGTTTAATTTTTCTTCAAAATTTTTTGGTAGCCATTCCAGTCCAAAAAAACTGTGGACATGATCCAAAAGCTTAAGAACCAAATTTGTTGAATCCACATACATCAACCATTGAGTTTTGCAGATTGTGAGAAAGAAATAGTGTAGCTGATGTTGGACAGTTAGGGCCCAACAGAGAGTGAATATGGAGTCTGAAATAGCATATGAGGATATCAAAAACTATGAAAATAGAGTATTTATAAACATTTTCATCAGCTAGCGCATTAAATAGTCCAACTAACATAATCGTTATTAAACAAATTACAAAGCACTCTTCCAACTAGCCATTGAATATGACCTAGGGAATCTCAGAAAAGATGTCATCAAGTTTACAGCTAATCAAAAATACCACCATGGTTGTGCATTTCATGGCTGATATCTTGTAGATGTGGTTTTCACCCAGGTCCCTACTTCAGGAGATTATAAAGTATGAAATTTAAACAATAGGGATGATAATGTTATATTCTATATTTCCATTTTAAACACTAACGAAATGTGATATACAGATGATACCCCATGTTTATTTTTATTTTTAATTGTTTGGCAGCCATTCCAGTCCAAAAACACTGTGGACATGATCCAGAAGCTTAAGAAAGAAATTTTTTTAATCCACATACATCAGCCATTTAGTTATATTCTATATTTCCATTTTAAACACTAACGAAATGTGATATACAGATGATACCGATTGCAGATAGTGTTTCATTGTACTCAAAGGGCCTCTAGCAGTCGTCAACCTTAGTAACAATATTCTTCGTTAGAAATTTCAGTATGAAACCATCTAACTTTCTAACATCACAACTATCAAGTCAATTTTTTATAACTTTAGCTTCATTTCTTGCAAATACTAGAGAATTTAAAAAAAAAAAAAACACGTTTCTCATATTTAACTGTCTCTAAGTAATCGACTGTGAAATTTATGTTAAAGCAACTCAACACAGAATGCAATTGCAGTATACAAATCACAAAATTGGAAGATTGCATTACCTACAAGAACTGGAATCATCTTGGCACACTGTAAAGCAAAAGTAGGCAATAAATCAGCAGTTGTTTAATTTTTTGTTTTTTAATCTTTTATCAAAGCGTCAGAAGAGTGACACCTTCAAAGCATCGGTAAAGGTACACCTACAAAGCATCGGTAGAGAGACTCATTCAAAGCATCAGAAGAGCGACACGTTCAACCTGTCGGTAGAGTGACACCTACAAAGCATCGTTAGAGTGACACCTTCAAAGTGTCAGTTTTGCAATGCTTTAAAAGCGTGGTTAGCCATAGAGTCGGTATTACGACAGTTTACGAACATCGGAAGAGCGACAGTTTACAAACATCGGAAGAGTGATGTTCTAAACATCAGATCGCATGTCATCGGAATTGCGACATTTTACAAACGTCGGAAGAGCGATGGTTTTGGAAACGTCGGAAGAGAGACGGTTGTTTGGAAACGTCGAAAAAAGTGTCGGTATTGCGACACTTTGGCAAAGCATCAAAATTGCGACGTAATGGCTAACCACATTTTTTCCGGCCTCGAACTGTCGCTCTTGTGACGACTATGTGTCGAAATAGTGATGAAGTGGCTGTCGAAAATTGGGCCAAATTTTCCAGTGCTCCATCTCCTCTGTGTAAAATGAATAAGCCAAACTCCCCCAAAAGCAACCAAAGAAACAAGAGATCTTGCTGGTTTATCTCCTTCTCATGTGCATCATGAAATGGGAACATAATAATGGAAATATGGAATGTCACATCAACCCAATACAAAACATCATCCATGCACATCATGAGAGCATCATGCCAAGCTTTACCCAATACAAAACACATAGACATAGGAGATATCATGTGGTGGCCAATATCTCTCAAGGGTAACCAAAATGAACATGCATTATTTTGCTGCATTCTATCATTGATACATAAGGCATGAATGAGAAAAATTTGAGCTATTGGGTGGTAACCATACTCACCCAAGAGAAGCCAATGAAACCATGCCTCCTTCTTCATTTCATAAGTTTTTCTCAAGGCATGGATCAAAGGAATAAGAGCCTTTGGGTAGTGACAATAATCTCCCAAGGGTAACCAATGTTACCAAGATTTTTGGCCCATGTCATAAATCTGCAAGTGGTAATGCAACCCCTTGCTTATCATCCTCACCCACTCACCCCAATATGGAAGATGAGTGATGTGTTGCATAATCATGGTATCCTCCCTTTGTAGACTACCATCTTCCCCAAACTGATGAAGAACTTTGCACTTCATGAAATGTTGAAGTGCACCTCCAATGAGATCTCTTAATGAGACCTCCTTCTCATCCATGGCCTTCCAAAACCGATGAGGTTGTGGATCTGATGTAGGTATAATTTTCTCTTTGAGCTGTGAGATGCTCATTGAGAAAGGGTCATCTAGAAAAGAGAAAAGGTTTCTCATCTCAAGATGTCTACCATTTATCATCTTTACCTCCATTGCTTCATGAGTGCAGCTACCTTCAGAATGCTCCAAGAATGTTGGGACCTCCTCATCTTCACAACTACTAAGTGACCACGCTGTAGATCTGCATGATAATATATGTGTTGTCTCAAAGCAAGGCACAACACTGATCTCATAACTAGTTGTTGTACACAGGATTATGCTCATCCCATTTTCTGAAACTCTACACTTCAACTCAAAGGGTTGAATGTAGCTCAACAATGATGAACATGGATATTTCTTAACCCCCTCCTTGATTATATAAAGGGTCCTCTGGGCTGTGATATGTTTCTTCTTAAATTAGCACTATGTTCTAACCCTTGGTTATGAATTGGCCCCGATGGGATGTCCTCGACTGAAACAATATGTGATGAAAGTTCATGCATACCTTGGATCAACTGATGTGTGGGAACCTCTTTCCAGAACACAAGAGTTCCTCCAACTGGGAAAATAGAGTCCCCAACTATTGGAAAGAGTGATGACTACTTTTCTCCAAGTGTACCAGTGCTGGAATATTCCTCCTCCTCCTCATGCATCTCTTGGATCATGCATGGGACTCTATGTGTCAAGAGCTCAAGACTATCTTCAAAAGTTGCAAGTGTCTCTTCTCTGGATGCAAGTACTTTTGTAGCTGGTGGTGAATGTAGTGACTTCTTGTCCAGAGTGACAAGATTGACATCCTCCTCCTTAGGAAATGTCACTTTGTGACACACCTTTGGTTTTCTCCCATCAAATTCCTTCTTCAAAGTCTTGTGAAATAAATCTGAATATTTAGTCACCTTTGCATGCTCCATGTGACCAAACCACCAATCATTGGCTTCACCTAAAAGATGAAGTGCTGAAATTTGAACAGCCTCTCTTTCAGCTACAAGATGTAGCCTGAAAAATGTATCTAACTCTCTCCTCCAATCCTTAACAATGCTTGACGAAGATCCATAAAATGTAGGCAAATAAAATCTATTATGCCTCTTTATTCTATTACTACTATAGGATCCTCTTTCTTATTTGATTTTGAAGAATTGTTGGAGAGTTAGATTCTCCTTGAATGCTCTAGACTGTGCTTTGTACTCTTCAATATATAGACTGAGAGTCTCATGAGTCTTAGGTGTTCTTCTTTCTTCATTTCTACACTTCTCACCTTCTCCAAAGAAAGTGGGCATAGTGGATCTATGAGGAGATCTATGATTCTCTAGTATTCTTCTTTGCTGATAGGAAGTTCTTGGACCTTCCTTATCACATATTCTTCTTGGACCTTCTTTCTGCCTTTCCTCTTTCATTTTATTTACCTCCTTGGGGAGATCTTGCATGGATTTAAAGAAAGGAGTGGAAAAATTTTCATCCTCCATGATATATCTCATCTATCTACTTCTTCTTTTGATGTAAAAGATGAAGTGTCCAGAAGCTGAGCCAATGATCATGCTCTAATACCACTGTAATATCCCAAAATAGAGAATTTAGTAATACTTAAACACAATATAAGAACTGCAGCAAGATAAAAAATAAATCTGCAGTAATACACGTTTCATAAGTTTAATGTCCTTGACATTGAATTTTTCCGGTGAAATTAGTATGTGATGCACTGATTAATCATTAATGATGCTTAAATAGTTGTAAAATAAAGAAAGCCATATTTTAACAATGACATAAGCAAATATATAAATAACAGTAAATATTGTATATTGAATTGTTAATTTATTGTATATTAAATTGTTAGTTTTTTTTTAAAATGTAATATGGTACTTTACATTTTAGTTTCAAGGATATATTAAAACTATATTGTATTTAGAGTAATGATATCTAATATAAGGGGTTTCTATCGTGTCAATTAAGTGAATTTTAAAGTACTCGAGAGGAATGAGTACTAACTCTTCAACATTTAATCTTCATGAATAACATATTAAATATTAATAAATGTATTTTAAACTGGTATTTAATAAATATAAATAAAATTGATATGAAAAAAGGTAATATGTGATAAAAATTAAATGATAATATTTTTTACAATTTCAAATATTTAATTTTTTTTATATTTTTAATATATATGTTTTTTTTTTTTTTGGTTTCTTTTAAAAATAATAATAATTAGTAAAGAAGGTGTTATAAATAATATTACAACCTTATTCATGTGATTATCTAAGAAGGAAAATTTTATAAGTAAAATTTAAAAAATTCAATAACTTAAGTACAATATTTGATTACGAAAATATGAAATGAAAGTTCCAAGGGAAAATTCAAAATTTTAAAATAAATAACTAAAAGATTTAAAATTGTAATGAAACATTGAAAATCATAATAGTAATAATTAATAGTGTATTATATATTTTAAATTAATAGAGTTCCAATTGAATGGAATCAGGGTTTTACAGTAATGTATTTCTTTTTTTTCTCAAATCGGAATTTGACCAACTCAGAGTCTAAAAACACTTATTATTGTTATGAAATTTGGTTTTCCCCCGTGTCTTACCCTCCATGTAAACTCCGACTCTATCGCTCTGCCAAAACTTCACCACTGATCCAACAGCTCCCTTTTTTTTAAAGTCCTATGGTCGCTTGTCGTCTCCCTCTACATGCCCAACTTTCACCCCTCTTGCCCATCTCCAGTGAGACTCTCGCTCTATTATCTCCCCCTTCCCCCTATTGTTCCATCTAGCTCCCTACATGAAACCCTCATTCCATTTTTCGTGACCTATCCTCAACGTCATTTGTTCGACATTCTCAATAATGCAACCTTAGTTGTTCTAGTACCTGCCCCTGCATTTTCCTTCCACAACTAAAATTTTGTGAAATATACTTAGGGGGAAAATGCTCTATGGTGACTCTTCTTTTATTCCTTGATTTCCCTCCTTGTTGCTACCTTATAAAACTGCACTGAAATCTAACAAAAAAATTTTGAAGAGGAAAGGAGATGAGCCAAGCTTAATCCTCAGAGTATATATCAAAATTTAATGACATTTCCAAGATGGAATAAACCACATTAGTGGGAAATTTTTCCGTTAAACTAATGGACATATCTATTATGTCATGTTGGACGAACACAATTTTTGCTCTGGCTATAAGATACTGACCGAGATGCATAATCTTGGAAAAAGTGTGGTTAGGGTGTATCACTTGTTTAAGGGATTATGCAGATACACTTGTTCTCTCATGCTATCAGTGGGGTTACCAAACCCTGTTTCTCAAAAAATGGTTGGTAGAATTTGATGCTCGTTCGAAGTGACTGTCGATTGTCCCAATTTATGTAAGACTTCTTATCCTCCCCTTACAATATTGGTTTGAATAGGTGTTCTATAAAATTGACAAAATCGATGGTTTTCATTATGATGTGGATTTATCTTTGAAGATATCAGGTTATATGGTGATGGCTCAAATTCTAGTTAGACTTAATCTAGTGTTGGGTCTTCCCGATTATATTACTATTATAGCTTGCATCAAAATTCACAAGTAGGTCCTTTATTATGAAGGAATCATGTATAAGCGTGCTTGATGTTGTTCATACATGCACTTAGGAGAAGATTTCCCTAGTGGTAAGATGAAGAAAAAATAGGTTTAATAATTGCATAAATTTATGGAATCTCACAAAGACCCTTCTCATAGTTCAAACTCCGCAAGGAATACATCCATAGATACTACAACTGACCCAAATAATGAGGCATATAGAAAAGTGCATAACCTTAGGTAACCTTTCAAGGGAGTGCACAAAAACAACTATATTGTTGCTTTGCGGGGCACTCTCGGAGATGTGCACCTTGGTGTTGTAGTTGACTCAGCCTCTTCTTAGGGTATTTTACATGCATTCACCCCTTCCCCTACTTTTTCTAATGCTTTATCTCACTATAATTCTGCCCCTTCAAATCTTATAAATATTTACGTTCCCATATCTTCTCCCTCTACTCCCTTTCCTTCTCCTTTATCACCTACTATCCCCCTTTCTCCTATTAACAACCTTTCACTCCTCTTAAAGGTATACCTTCCCCCTCTCCATTCAGCCTCTAAAAAATGACATTACAATCTATGCTACCTTTCCTCTAACTCAATCAAGAATAATCTTCAAAAAAGGAATTTCATTCCCAAACATGGATGGGGTCTAGGATCAATATATGCCTTTTGACCTCTGAGCTTGAGTAAGGAGTGAAAATAACATATCTCACTTGCCAAGGCAGAAAACTCCCTGGAGGTGAAACTTAGATAGAAATGGTTAATTAATGGCACTCTTAGAGAATCTCACCCTTGAAGATTTTCCAAATGAGACTCTTTTCTCTAAATATTGAAAGGTTTTCCAACCCCTGAAAATCACTAGATTTGAATAGGGTTATTGTATTCCACTCTCCCCATGTTATAATTATGCAAGAAACTATGATTGAAAAACTAAAGGATGGATCATTTCTATCCCATATCCTTCCAAAATAGTCCTTTCATCATATTGATGCTTAGGGGAAATTAGGTCCACTGACCACAAGTTTGAATTCAAATTTTCTAAGTTATTCCTTTTCTTCGTCCTTGACGTCATGTCTTGCTACTTCTTTCACTTTCAGAGATGATGGGTTTTTCTTCAGTATAATGAATATTTATGGTAATTATGGGGATAAAAAAATTATTTTCAGACAACATCATTAGCCTCTCCTATTCTGCATTGCAATCTTGAAATGTTGGTCAATGGTAGAATGTTGAAGCATTACTACTCTTCAGAAATAACGAGTAGTTAACCTTGTTTATCTTATCCATTGTACATAACATTGTAGATTTTAGATTGGATTGGATGCTTTCGTAAAAAAATTGAATCCCAGAGAGAAGGCCCTAAGCTTTGAAAGGTAAATTATCATAAGTATGAATAATTATATAGATCAGACAACATTTACATGGTCAGCGTAGTCAAAATCAAAGGCTATTAGTCTCAAAGTTCTTGACATTTTGCCAGTAAATTCCATCACCATGTGGAGACACTGTTAGGGTCCTATAATAATAGGGTTCATAATTTTTTAATTGACTATGATTAGTATTGTAAATATGTACATACCTTGCTTTCTGCAAGTTGTTTTCCCATATTTTAAAATAATAAAAAATCAAAAGAGGGTAAAAGTCCTAAAAGAAAAATCAAAGTAATTGAAAATAAAAGATAAAAAAGAATAAAAAATGGACCCCAAAAACAAAAAAAAAGATAAGAATAAGACATGAAAGTGATGCAAGTCAAAATTGCACTAATTTTACTTTTTAATGAAAATAAATGATTATGTGCAACTTGTTCAAAATGCTATAATCCATGATGAGTTAAATAGTTTAATCTTAACTTTTTCATGCTTTGAATTTCATGTTTATAGTTAGAGAAAAGAGATCTATCAAATAGTTTAAACTTGACAAATCATTAGATAGTTTAAGAATAAATGAGGAGCTCAACAGTTTAATCTGAGCCCTCGGATGAAATAATGTTAGGTTTAGATAGTTTATACTTTAAAAGAAGAAAATAGATTTAGGGTTGCAAGCTCAAATGCACCCATGAAAATAATGAAAAAATGATAGAATAAATGATGGGTAGGTAGAAATCACTTGCACAAGGCATGTAATAAAACATCATCTAGCAAATTACTAATTTCCCCTCCCTCAATGTATTTGAATATTCAAAACCTTCAATTAAAAAGGCTCAGAACATTTCTCTAACTTTTGTTGGGACCATACCCAAGGCTTGCTAAATGATTGGTAATAAGTATTGGATTCCCTTTATAAAACCCCTTTCACCAACATTATCACCCATTTTCTATGATAAATCCCTTTTCCTAATTTAAAACACCTTTTTGGTTAGGGAAAGTAAAAATCCACTTAAATAATTTCATTTCATACCAAAAACATTCAAAAAACCCACAAAAATACTATTTATTCTAAGTATTAAGTGTAAATGTTTAAAATGGGGCCATCATTGCACCGAAATTCTTTATTTACACTTTTCTTAGTTCATTTATATGTATTTCGGCTCATCTTCATTTTCATATTAACATTTCATTTAATATATTAATTCCTTATAAATATACCCCCCGTAGTTATATTAATTCACTTTATTAAATACCCCAAAACCCACTTTATTAATTTTTAACCTATGACTTTAAAACCCACGTGACATATACTCTACTCTGCCCCATAGGGTAAAATATATATATTTTATTTATTCCCCGAACAAAGGTTATATTACACTTGCAAATAGGTCATTTCCTGTGTAAATCACATATCTTCCTATCCCCTTAATATGTTATATTTTATGTTTAAAACATGTCTAAACGTATTATATTAACCCACCACATAAAAAAATCCCTGGCCCCACGCCCCATACACCGAGCAATTCCAACGATAGATCTCGACCATTCGCATCTCCTTAGCCCGATCCGACGAACCAGAACCCATGTCGCATTTTCAATAACATGATCATGAGTCCATTTTGGATATGAAAAATGGGTGGTATTTCTCGCCGCTCTCTCCTCCACGTGGCAAAAAATAATTGGATCGCATTCATTCAGGCCATACCATTACCGCCTCCTCGTCCACGCAAAAAAATTCTCTTTCCGCTCTTGAAAACCGCCTTCCTCCATTCACGCCAAAAACACATATCGCCCTCCAGTTTGAATTATGCAACGCTCTGTGGCACTATGATAAGGTCCTAGAACACCATTTCTGCCTCTACAAGTGCGCCAAAGACCCAAAAACCATGATAAATGTAGAAAAATCCCTCCACGCAGGATTTAAAGATTAATTTGTTTATTTTATCTGCAGCTTTAATTGCGAAAGGTCATAAATGCATTCTACAGGTCCAAGAATTCTTTAATCAATGTCTCGGTGACGATCTAGAGGTTTTTTCTAATTGTAAGTGACCAGAGGCGAAAGATCAAGCTTAACCAACAACGAATCATGATCTTTGATGGTTATTAAAACCCTCCTGCAGCAAGAGAATGCCACCTACACAGACGATGAAATAGTTAAGATATTATCCAAAGTTTAAGGAATAGAGTAGAAACATCAAGGAAAAATCAAAATGATTAGTCCTAAAAACAAAGCGTTATTTTTACACAGTAAAAACTAATTTTTAAAGAGCAATCAAGGTAAAAATAGTAAAAGTAAACATGGAGGTAGTAATGGTTAAACAGAGATGAAAATTTTTCACCAGAAACAATGAAGTTTATCCAAAGTGAAAGTAAAAACAGTTAAAAGAATAGTAAGGTTAAAAGATGAAAACAGAGCAGGAAGGGACATTTTCTAGAAAATGTTTGTTTAAGTCGTCGTTTTGTAGAAACTATTGTGACGAATCCAAGATGAATTTTGAAAAAATGGAGGATTTTTGTGTTCCTAAGAGGCCAATATACAAAAACCTATCTCACATTTTACACAGGTATTACATAATGAGAGACACATGCACATCTTAACAGCTTAATTTTCAGATTATGCAAAATTCTGTTTTACACATCATTTTTCAAAGCTTATTATGAACAACTAGAGCAGAATTTTAGGAAAATAAGAGAGGTTGATCTCAAATATATATATATATATATATATATATATATATATATATATATATATATATATATATATATAACCTCTATCACTTTTTACATATCTATCTCAGATTGAGATATACAAAGGTATCATTGGACCCAAAGTTTGTAGAATTTATGGAACAAAATGCACAAAGGAAGGAGACAGTTAGTGACTTGGATGTGTCATCATCAACTAAGAGTTGATATAAAATTAAAATTCTCTTATTTTCCATCATCAATCCATAAAAATAGTGCCAAATATATTCATAGTTTTGGGTGTCCTTTTATTAACTTATATTTATATAAAACAATTTGAGATATTTATAAACCAATCTTGATATTTTTTCAAGATATTTTAGTTTAGAATTTGTATAAATACTTCATCTTTTGAAGTATTAGGGTAGAATAAATTGTTGATTATTTCTATAGTCAATATTTATGTACCTGAAGGGCTTTGTACCAAGTTTCAAGTCACCAGGCTGTATCAAATCAATAAAGCATCATGTTTCAGGATTCATGTGTTGGGCTACTCAAGTGAAGTAATTTATTATGTTATTTGATAAATTTTATTATGTTTTTATTCACACATAAATGTGTTATAAATATTTATGTGAAATCAGGAAAAGATATATCAGAATTTGTTAAAAGCACTCTGTTATTTACTAGTTTTCATTTTAATGTTTCTACTGATTTCCAGAGTAGGGAACCCTTAATCGCTCCCTCTTTTGAATGACCTCTATCTTATTCATTCCTTATCCAGATCAAAGAATCCTTTATTTCTCTTTATCTCGATTAAACCACTTCACCAATCAACCTCAAATATCTTCAGTAACTCTGCTATCTTGCCTTGAAAATATTTGACTTTAGACCCTGATCCTGACCTATCTGCCTGACACATTGAGTTTATTTTCCAAATGGAAAAATTGATCTATCACTATCCATCTAAATAAGTGATTTTTCCCACCAAAAAAACTAAATATCCAAACCAAATTTCCCCAGATAACTAGCCTAAGTTCATATATTAAAACAATGTTAAATCTTATAGAGAGAGCCCTCTCTGAGCCTTAGGAAGGCTAGATCCTAAATCTTTAAAGTAGGTCAGTGGTTACCTCTAATGTTCTTAAAACTATAAACTAAAAAATCTCACAACTTTGAGAATTATTAGAGTGATAACATGCCGAAAGATCAAATGTCAAATAGTGCCAATTCCTCTGACCCTGATCAACAACTATCTTTATGACTCTAATGAGAATTTTGTTGGTTGATTCTGCTAGACCATTTCTCTCAGGATGATAGTTTTCAGAATATTTAATTTTGAAACCTCTTTTAAGAGAAAAATTTATCATTACATTTCCTGAGAAATAATATGCGTTATCAACCATTAAGGCAATTGGTAAACCAAATCTTGTAATAATAAATTGGTCAATGAATTCAATGATGTTCTTAGAATTAGTTACCTTTATTTGAATTTCTTCCACCCATTTTGTAATACAATATGTTGTTGTAAGAATATATCTGTATTACTTTGAAGAGTGAGGAATGATATAATCTGTTATGTCCAATCCCCATTGTTCAAATGGTTGTTCAATGTTGACTAGTTGTAATTTGCCTTCCAGCAGTAGTTGTATGTGTTTTAAATTTTCTTACATATTGATGTGCATATTTAAACAAAGTTGGTCAATAATAGCCAGCATGCAAAATTTTGTGTTTTGATGAGGAAGAACCAAGATTTTCCACAGTGTCAGATAATAAATGCCGACGTTTCTAATCTCCATGGAGATCCATCTTTAGGACAAATGAATGAACAAATGATAGGAGGAAGTAGGTCAAATTTATAGAGTGAAGATTATAATATTCAATCTATCTGTATTAGAGGGATAACATGTCGACTCTATCTTCACTCTATCAAAATTTATAGAGTGAAGATTATAATCTTTACTCTATAAATTTGACCTAAGTCCTTCCATAATTTCTTCATTAATTCATCCTGAAGATGGATCTCCATGGAGATAGGAAACATCGACATTTATTATCTGATGCTGTGGAAAATCTGATTTCTTCCTTATCAACTGATAACCACAGAAGCTTGAAAACCATAATTTTGTGTGTTGTTGTATCTCCTCCAAAGTGTCCACTAGCTAAACCATCATGGAGTTCCTGCAAAACCTTTTCTGACTCAGATTTTTCTAGACATCTTAATATGATAGAGTCATAGTTTTTTCTGAATAATACATCATTGATGATATGATATTGTTTTTATTTTTCTATCAAGGCTCTTTTCTTTTTGTAATTGATTTGCAGAGGAGCATATCCTTTTTTTTCAAGTAAATAATGAGATCAACATATTGAGATTTTCTATCATTCAGGCTTACCTCAGAAATATGTATATCATTACCTCGATCTTCTTCTATTGGTGAATGAGATTCTCCAGTCAACATTCTGCAAAATTCTTGACCTCTAAAATTTTTTGCTGGTCTAATTTCTACATCATATTCTTGCAAAGAAGTTACCCAGTTCGCTCTATTTTCTCCCACTTCTCTTTCCATAAATAATTGTCTTACTGCTGAAAATGGGACTATGATTTTGGTGTGTTTTTTCATTAGAAAAGGCCTAAAATGTTTTACTTCTTTAAAAAAACAAAATTCATTTTTGTCAATAGCAAAATAATTCGATTCAAGACCTTGTAAATTTGAACTCAAGAAAGCAATAGGTGATTCAATATTTTCTTCATTAAGTTGTGTTAAAAGAACTGCATATGATTTTTCTGAGGCGAATGTATATAATACAATTTTTTTTGAATAGTCAGGAGTGTCCAAAGAAGGAGAATTAATGATAGATTTTTTGATTAATTTGAATGATTCCCTTTCATTGTGAACCCATTTAAAAATTAAATATTTCTTAACCATGGATTGTAAAGGCAAAAATATTTCTGAAAAATTAGGAACAAACTTTTTTACAAAATTTATTTGGCCTAAGAAAGACTTCATTGATTTCTTGTTGTGTGGAAAATGGATTTTCTCAATTTCGCTAATCCTTTTTGGACCAATATAAATACCATTTTTTTATATGAAAAATCCTAAAATCTTACCTTCGCTTAAAGAAAATTAAGACTTCTTTGGATTGAATGAAATCCCACACTCCATACATCTTTTAAAGATATTTTTAAGATCATTCAAATGGCTACTTATTTTCTTGGAATAAATAGTGATATCATCCAAGTAAATTACAACATATTTGTTTATGAGTCCTTTAAAGGCTATTTCCATAGCTCTTTGAAATGTGGCACCTGCATTAATCAAACCAAAAGGAATTTTTTGATAAGCATAAGTTCCCCATTTCGTTCTAAACGTAGTTTTCAATCTATCTTCTAGATGTACCAGGATTTGGTTATATCCCAAAAATCCATCAAGAAAAGACATAAGTTTAGAACCAACTACTGATTGTAGCACTTGTTCCATGGTTTGTAGTGGGAAATTATCTTTCATAAAATCTTTGTTTAGATTTCTAAAATCTATGCATATGTGAATATCTTCATTATTCGTTCTAACAAGAACTACATTAGAAACCCATTTTGACTGTCTAAGAGGAAAAAATTATCTTATCCATGAGAAGTTTTTTCAATTCATATTTTGTCTGGCTTTCAAGGTTTGGGTAAATTTTCCTCCGTTTCTACTGCATTGGTTTCTCACTTGAGATCATAGGTATGGTGTGTTGTATAACAGAGGTATCATAATTCTTAAGATCTATATAATCCTAGCAAAATATTCCTTTGTATTTCTTTATCAACTAAATGAATGATGATATTTCATGAGAAGGTAAACCAAGACCTAGATTGATGTTTTGAAGTTTGTCATCGATACCGAGATTTACTAATTCAAAACTAAAATTTGAACTTTGAATTTTGGCATTAGGTATCTTTTTAAATATATATTTCAGATCATAAAGATCTTCTAGCTTAACCACATATTTTGGTATTGGATTTTCTTTAGTGGTTTTCTTTAACTGAAGGTCATGCTCATTTTCATCTAAGATTTTATCGTCATATGACCCTTCCGATGTCAAGAAATCAAAAATATCATATTCATCATTAAATACTCTCAAATTTGTGGCAATATCAGGAATGGATGGTCTAAAAATCAATTTAATGGAGAATTTGTCAGCACTAAAATCTTCAGATGGTATGAGTTTTGATGCAACATTAGCTAATAGATCAACACTAGAATTTTCCAATATGGGAATAGAGGAAATATTGAATGTCAAAAAGTGAACTATGATATCTCGAACTAATGTTTGATAGTGTTTAAGATGTCCAAAAATGTAGTGGATAGCATTTCTTACCCATTTAATAATGATTTCCGAGTCTCCAAATACCTGCAAATATTTTACATCAAGACTAATTTCTTTATACAATCCTTGTATCAATGCTTTGTATTCTGCAATATTATTTCTACACTCGAATTGTAATTGGCAACATAACATGATTTTTTCTCCTTCTAGGCTAACTAGAATACAACCAGCTCCTGCACCATCGTTAGATTTGGAACCATCAAAGTACAAATTCCAAAAAAGAGTTTTGACTTCTGGTTTATTTACAAAATTTGTACATTTGGAAATATTTGTTTGTGAGAAGTTTTCAATTTGTGAAAAGACAACATTTTCAAAAAAGGGAGATTTTTTTAGCATTGAAATTCCCTAAAAATGATTCACTTGAATAATTTCTAATGATGTTTTCAGTAAATGTTATTGGCTCATTGTCACCATCAAATTCAGTTACTGTATGTTTCTTGTGTTTTTCTTGATCAACTCGAATTTTATTTGGTTTTACATTATAAGGTAACCACATGTAAGACCAATATGTAGCAAAATATCCATCATTTTTTTTTCAAACCAATAATCCAAAGGAATTCTGGAATATCAACCACTAAAATATCGTTGATTTGACTAACTTTGGAATTTGAATAATGTCATATATTGACTGAATTTATTTCTCCTAGGAATTAAACTTTTGTTCTATCAATTGGTACTATGTGAACAACATATTTTTGAGTGATATTCAATTTAGCACAAATTTTTTATTGGCATTATATTAGAAGAAGCTCCTAAGTCAATCAAACAATTGTGAAGATTCTAGTTGTAAATTTCATATGTTATAAGAAAAGGAGGCGTGTGTGAATTGGACCTATGACCTATAAGAATTTCATATGAAGGATCAACCTTATTTTAATAAGTAGGAGTTTTTTTTGAATTGTTTACAGCTTGAGATATAACAACAACAAGTAGTGGTGAAGCAGGAACTGCATTCAGTTCTCTAAGCAATATCTTCTGTTGTTGGTTCAATTTGGTAATTCCATGAAGTGAGATGTTTTCCTTTACTTTCTTCATATGTTCAACAATATTATATTCCATGGTGTGAGATACTAACAATTTTTTTGATGTATATTGAGAATTTGTTAAAGGTGGACTAGACTGTGAAACCTTAGAAGTAAATTTATTATTAGATTATTTATCCTTTGAATCTCATGTTGAATTTTTCTACTTTTGACTTGGCAAAATTACCTTAGCGGGTCCTTTACTTCTAGTAGTAATAGGGAAAGCTTCTTGTTGTTCTTCATTTGGAATGATAAAGTCCCACATGCCATCTAGTTCAACTACTTGCTCCTCATTAGTTTATTCTTCCTTTGTTTCTTCATCTTTTGTTTCTAGGTCAGACTCAACATTAGATATAATGTTGGGTGGCTGAGAACTAGAAGACTGATTTCTCTTGAAATGTCTCAAATTTTTCTTAGCATTGGATTTTTTAGCAACATGATTTTTTATATCTACCATTTCATTTGTCATGGTTTTCAGTAATTTCTGGAGGCCTTCTACATCAAAAGTATCTTTTGATGGCTTTTTATTTGAATTGTCTTTGAAAGAAAATTTATTGGATTTTATGTCGTCTTCTGATTTTTTCTTTTCAAGAGCAATAATAGGTTTCTCTACAAATAAAGCTTCCTTTATTTTTTCTGCTAATGTAGCTAATTTTGCTCTATCTACAAAAATGGTTATAATAGAGGGAAGAGAGGAGATATACCACTCAATTTGAACTTCAACACCAGGAACTGACATAGCAGGGATTTTATTGAGTAATTTATAGAATCTAGAATTGAAGTCTTTGATTTTATCTCATGTTTTAGCCTTGAGATTTGATAATTCATTGATAAGTGATGCAATGGTTGATGGAAATTGGATAAAACAATTCTCCCCATTCCTTTCGTGACATGGACTAACCACCTATCATGGATCCTTATCTATGGTGATGTGATCTCTGACTAACACTTACGATTTTTCATCTAACAGAAATCATGGTTTCCAACAAGTGGTATTAGAGTGTAGGTCATGAATTCGATACAAACCCGGCTCACATTCAGGGGGAGATTATTAGACATTGGGTAAACCAATTCTCCCCATGTGTTTTGTGGCATGGAATAATTTCCTCTCTCGGATCGTTATCTCTGTCGATGCGATTGTTGACTAACACCTACGATTTTTAGTGTAACGACAATCGTGATTTTCAATAATGGTTCTGTCATCTCCAAACTTAGCTAAAAATTATTCTTCAAACATATCCCAACTAGTTATAGAGGGAGAAGGTAGTGAAAAATACCATAATACTATAGATCCTATAAGAGTATATGGGAATAATCCCACCACACAATCTTCTTCAGTTACATATTTTAAATTTATGGCTAACATATAATTGTGGATATTTTCTTCTACTGGTGGACCATCATAAGGATTAAATTTGGGTAATCATCTTTTAGTATATTTAGGAAGTGGGTGAAGGGGATATTCCATTGCTATAACACGTGGATTATTCCATGGTTGTACACAGGGTGGTTTTGTTGTCTTGCCGTGATTGTATGAATCTGGGTGGATGAAGGTATGAACGAGATGTGAGTGGCAGAAGAGGCACGTTGACTATACGAACTAGAAGAACTAGCACCAGTAGTATGAATGATAGTTTTTGTAACATGTGGGGGAAGTGAATGGATTTGGGATGAGGAATTGGAAAAAATATTAGGAATAGATGTTTGTGATTTAGGTTTCTTGGTATTCTTTTGGGAATAAGTAATGTGAAATTCCAAAGGAGGAACTCATTTTTTCTCACTTAGAGAACGAGTCAATATTATTATAGGTTGTAACACAGATGAAACACTTTCTTCAGATGGTTGTGATATTGTAGGATTTTCATCTGAAATGGAGATTTTTTCTAACTTCTCTATCAAAGTTAAAACTTCTAGTGATTCAAACTTATAGTCTGAACAAATTAATCTCTGAGATCTACTAGATGATTTTGAAGAATATTGTTTAACTTTTGATCTTAAAATTGCAATTGCAGATGGGGATCCAGAAGTTGGAGGGGATATAAATGGAGAATGACTATTAGGATGGATTCAAGATTTTTTATTTTTTTTCCCTGCCATTCACGATTGGCCCTCCTTCTAGCATCAAAATGTTAATGCCCCGGAATTTCGTTGCAATAACATGGGGGATAACCACCCGGTACGGACCTTAAAGCAATTCCTTTTCCGTCTAGTGTAGTGGCTCCAACTAGGGATAATGGAACCACTTTCGCAGCAAAGAAATTCATATGATAATAATGGGTTTTGATACAAGGTGAAATGATGAATGACTTTAAACTAATGAAAATAATATATCTATGTAACAAAACACATGCATCTATTAAATATAAATTTTTAACTTAATCTATAACCTGGGCAGAATTACCATTGATGTGATTTAGAGATATATATTATAGTAAAAGGTAATAAATATCATTCAATTATTGAAATATATGAAAATTATGCAAGTGATTATTTTTACTAAATATTTAATCAAAACAATTATGTGAAATATATCACATCTATAAATTTCTTTATGTATTTGGTAAGGAGTTACATTTGAAACATTGTACAAAAGTGCATGAATGATAAATTGTAAGTTCAAACTGCATACATATCACAATATAAAAAGAAATTACTGTAAACTCACAATCAAGACTTACTCATAAGATAATAGTACCAGATATGATAATTTTTTCTCATGAAATCCATAATATGGATCTGCTTCTCTTCAATCCAAATATACTTTAAGAGTTAAAAATTGGAATTTCAGTAAATCATATTAAATTTTCCAAAAGATAGATCCTATTACATATATTTTATCAAAAGCATTCACAAAAGTGCAGAAGTGCAAGATTTCACACATTTTTCTTTGATAAAATTATGGACCCTTCTCTAAATGCATGAGAGGGGTTAAAATACTAAAGTAAAATAGGTAAAAAATAGACTATTACATAAAAAATTGAGGAGGTTTCAAACAACCTTCGACATAATAAGTAAATTAAACTACAATTTGGAAATTAAAGATAACAGGACTGTTTATGTCAGTTTATTTCCTTTCGTCATTTGGTCTTTGAGCTAGAAGATATCCATCATTGGCTTTAACTAAGTCAGTTGAGTGATACCAGATATGAATTCTTCTTTGAATATGACATTTGAGAGTGTTGGAAACACTTTTCTAGTGGAATCAATTAAAGATTGCAAAGTCATGCAATGGTGATGTGGTCTGATCAAGAAATTGCAGTAATTTTCTTGATCCAATTTAGTTATCTGCTTGATATATTATTCATGTGTTTCAATGCTTTCCTTTCACTATGTCTCCAATAGTTTTACCTTTGGAATTGCTTGAGGTGTATATTATTTAATAGCTTAGCATTCGGAAGTTGTCCATTGATAGGCTCAATGATTTAGTTTGCTAAGCTAGCTGATTTATCTTGTTATTTTAATTTCATCTCCCAGTATTTGAATAAAATATCTTTATGAAGTCTTCCACTCTTTGGGACATCAACCTTCTGCCCTGTAATATCCCAAAAGGGAGAATGCAGTAACACTTAAACACAATATAAGAACTGCAACAAGATAAATAATAAATCTTAAGACAATATTAGAATTTACAAAGAATATGAGCCATTTTATTATATGGAGATAATTCAGTTACACAATGTACAAGAATATGAGTATATCTAGCCAAAAAATATGGTCTAGAATCACCCAGAAAACATGCTACAACAAGTTCAACATAACTAGAGAGGCACTGAAGCAAATACTGCGTTGTCCCTTCATTAGAATATGGACATATAGCTGTAGGTTGAAAATGAAAATGTAGATATACTCAAATCTGGAGCTCAGATGATGCCAAGATTCAAGATCTAGCCAATGTGATGGATTCCCAAGATAACCCAAAAAGGATTTTCCAGATCTACAACTTTGGAAAATCACCTCCCTAGGATTTGATCCTTGATCTGATGGGAAATACAGATCTGAAGCTAGACCTGTCAAATATATGGCTAAAATATGTTGGAAGATCAGATCTAGGATTGAAGGGCTAATCTCTTCTTCATATCTACAAGCTAGAAGCTCTAGCTCTAGCTTGTCAATCCTCTAATAATGATTGCAGCTGCTACAACACAAATGCCAATAGAAACTGCGTTATGAGGGAAATAGAGACCTCTTTCCTATTGAAAAATGCTGCAATAAACTCCAGGCTGATGGTAAGACTGATGGCAATGTGAGGGGATGTTCCCTCACGGGATTACTAGCTGAAATGCTAGTAACTTCCTTCCTCATTTTAGATCTGCAATTTAGACAGCATAATTCCTAAAGGAGATACTATTGCTAGGAGTTCAATAACTTTTGGCCTAATTCCAGATCTGAAATGAATCTCTGGGAATGTTGATCTATAAGCCCAAGGTGATAGGAATAAACCATCACTAGTTCTCTAGATCAAGTATTGAAGACAACTTCCAACTTCCAAATTGATCTTCAGAAATCTATAATTTCTGAATATGATTGTTCTGTAAAAAGTAGGAAAAGATATGTGGTACCAATTCCTGATGTAGATTGAAGTACAATACTCTTTCTAGAGCTACTCTAAGAAAGAGGTGGGATCCCCAACTAGGAACACCCTGTGCTAAACAACACTTGCAATCTCTGCTAAACAGCCCAAGAAAGAAATGGAATGCCACATGACAATTCTAGATATGAAAAGATCCTTACATCAAGAATAACCAACATTGCTTCATGCTTGCCTTCATATTCTTTATATAATATTTGAGCCTTCCCATTCCTTTTCCCTCATCTATACTCTGATGTGTATGTGGACAAGATCCTCCTTGTTTTACTGTGTCGTTTGACCAAATCAACCATCATGTCTAGGTGCAATGTACACCTTCTCCATCATGTGTGCTTTGATTGCACAAGATCCTCCATCACTTTATCATGAATGTTCCATGATCTTTTTTTTTGACATATTCAAGATCTTAGTTGACTGTGTAAACCTCCATGATCTATCTCAATTAATGAGACATCATCTCCAATTCCATTCACATTAGTAGTTGCTCAACTACCTCATCATGTAGATCTAGACTTAATTACTCCACATTTAGACACAAAAAGTGGATATTTATTCATATTGAGGATTATGGGTCCCTCCACCCTTTTATTTACTTAATTCATTAAGAAAGTTAAGAACTCTAATATTCCAAATATCAGGTGAAAATTTGGGAATATTACAGTCCTCCCCAGAAAAATGTTGCTTGTCCTCAAGCAACTCAAAAGTTAGATGCAAAGACATCTATTCCCCTCCAAATTGCATCCACATAAGGAAGGCTTCCTCCATTTTCTACAATGTCTTCTGTATGTTTGGTTCCAAATTTGTCTTTCAAAAACATATAGAATGACCTCTAACTGTATGGTTAGATGTCCTCCTTCCATCATGAAGTACCAAGTGACAACCATATGAGTTCCAAATTTATCATTAATACATGGGATACATAAAATAAAGGGGCTCCTTCCACAAAGGAAAAGCTCCCTCTCACAATATATCTCTCCATCCCATGTTTTATGAATTTTATTGAGCATTGGTATGCTCTCATACTTAGCCCTGTTGGCCTTGTCGGATCCAAGAATCATTCCAATGTTATGAAAAAGAAGAAGGGAAGGAGTTATATGGGTAGACAAAGGTGTCAAACCATATTCTCCTAATAGTAACTGCTGGAGTAAGGCTCGCCCTTTGCTGCCACCCTCCATCTCCTCCATGTAAGATGGACAAGCCAAACTCCCCCAAAAGCAACCAAAGCAACAAGATATCTTGTTGATTTCTCTCCTTCTCATGTGCATCATGAAACAGGAACATACTAATGGAGATATGGAATGTCACATCAGCCCAATACAAAACATTATCCATGCACATCATGAGAGCATCATGCCAAGATTTACCCAATACAAAACACATAGACATAGGAGATGTCATGTGGTGGCCAATCTCTTTCAAGGGAAACAAAAATGAACATGCCTTCTTTTGCTGCATTCTATCATTGATACATAAGGCATGAATTAGAAAAATATGAGCTATTGGGTGGTAACCATACTCACCCAGGAACAACTAGTGCAACCATGCCTCCTTCTTCATTTCATAAGTGTTCCTCAAGGCATGGATAAAAGAAATAGGAGCCTTTGGGTAGTGACAAGAATCTCCCAAGGGTAACCAACGTAACCAAGCTTGTTGGCCCATGTCATAAATCTGCAAGTGGTCATGCAACCCCTTGCTTATAATCCTCACCCACTCACCCCAATATGGAATATGAGTGATCTGCTTCATAATCATGGTATCCTCCCTTTGTAGAATACCATCTTCCCCAAACTGATGAAGAACTTTGCACTTCATGAAATTTTTAAGTGCACCTCCAATGATATCTCTAAATGAGAACTTCTTCTCATCCATGGCCTTCCAAAACTGATGAGGTTCTAGATCTGATGTAGGTAGAAGTTTCTCTTTGAGCTGTGAGATGCTCATTGAGAAAGGGTCATCTATAAAGGATAAATTTTTTCTCATCTCAAGATTTCTACCATTTATCATCTTTACCTCCATTGCTTCATGAGTGAAGTTACCTTCAGAATGCTCCAATAATGATGGGACCTCCTCATCTTCATAGCTACTAAGAGACAACGATGTAGATCTGCATGATAATATATGTGTTTTCTCAAAGCAAGGCACAACACTGATCTCATAACTAGTTATTGTACACAGGATTATTCTCATCCCATTTTATGAAACTCTACACTTAAACTCAAATGGTTGAATGTAGCTCAACAATGATGAACATGGATAGTTCTCAACCCCCTCCTTGATTAGATCAAGGTTCCTCGAGGCTGTGATATGTTGCTGTTTCAAATCAACACTATGTTCCAAACCTTGGTTATGCATTGGCCCTGATGGAATATCCTCATAAGTTTCAGTAATATATACTGAAACAATATGTGATGAAATTTCATGCATACCTTGGATCAACTGATGTGTGGGAACCTCTTTCCAGAACACAAGAGTTCCTACAATTGGGACAATAGTGTCCCCAACTGCTGGTAATACTAATGGCTGCTTTTCTCCAAGTGTAATAGCACTGTAATCTTCCTCCTGCTCATGAATCTCCTGGATCATGCATGGGACTCTATGTGTCAAGAGCTCATGAATATCTTTCAAAGTTTCAAGTGTCTCTTCTCCGGATGCAAGTGCTTCTGCATCTGGTGGTGAATGTAGTGACTTCCTATCTAGAGTGACAATATTGACATCCTCCTCCTTAGGAAATGTCACTTTGTGACACACCTCTGGTTTTCTCCCATCAAATTCCTTCCTCAACTTGTGAAAGAAATCTGAATATTTAGTCACATTTTCATGGTCCATTTGACCAAACCACCAATCATTTTCTTTACGTAAAAGATGAAGTTCTGCAATTTGAACAACCTCTCTTTCAGCTACAGGATGTAGCCTGAAAAATGCATCTAACTCTCTCCTCCAAGCCTTAACAGTGCTTGAGGAAGATCCATCAAATGTAGGCAAATAAAATCTATTATGCCTCTTTCTTCTATTACTGCTATAGGATCCTCTTTCTTCTTTGATTTTCAAGAATTGTTGGAGAGTTAGCTTCTCCTTGAATGCTCTAGACTGTGCCTTTTACTCTTCAAGGTATATACTAAGAGTATCATGAGTCTCAGGTGTTCTTGTTTCTTCATTTCTACACCTCTCACCTTCTCCAAAGAAAGTGGGCATAGTGGATCTATGAGGAGATCTATGATTCTTCAATTTTCTTCTTTGCTGATAGGAAGTGCTTGGACCTTCCTTATCACATCTTCTTCTTGGATCTTCTTTCTGCCTTTCCTCTTTCATTTGATTTACCTCCCTGGGGAGATCTTGCATGGATTTAAAGAAAGGAGTGGAAAAATATTCATCCTCCATGATATATCTCATCTATATGCTTCTTCTTTTGATGTAAAAGATGAAGTTTCCAGAAGCGGAGCCAAAGATCATACTCTGATACCACTGTAATATCCCAAAATGGAGAATGTAGTAATACTTAAACACAATATAAGAACTGCAACAAGATAAACAATAAATCTTAAGAAAATATACTAATTTACAGAGAATCTGAGCCATTTTATTATATGGAGATAATTTAGTTACACAATGTACAGGAATACCAATAGATATAGCCAAAAAATGTGGTCTAGAATCACCTCGAAAACATGCTACAATAGGTATAGTGTAACTAGAGAGGCACTGAAGCAAATACGACATTTTCCCTTCATTAGAATATGGACATATAACTACAGGATAAAAAGGAAAATGCAGATGTACTCAAATCTGGAGCTCAGATGATCCCAAGATTTAAGAACTGGCTAATGTGATGGCTGAAATATGTTGCAAGATCAGATCTAGGCTTGAAGGACTGATCCCTTCTTCAGATCTACAAGCTAGAAGCTCTAGATCTAGCTTCTCAATCTTCCAATAATGATTGTAGCTGCTGCAACACAACTGCCAATAGAAACTGTACTATTTGGGAAAGAGAGGCCTCTTGCCTGCTAAAAAAATGCTACAATAAACTCTAGGCTAATGGTAGGACTGATGGAAATGTGAGTGGATGCTCCCTCACATGATTACTAGCTAAAGTGCTAGTAACTTCCTTCCTCCTTTTAGATCTGCAATTTAGAAGACGTAATTCCCGAAGGAAATATTGTTGCTAGGAGGCAAATAAATTTTGGACTAATGCCAGATCTGAAATGAAGCTTTGGGAATTCTGATCTATAATCCCAAGGTGATAGGAATAAACCCTCACTAGTTCTCTAGCTAAAGTACTGAAGACAACTTCCGCCTTCCAAACTGATCTTCAGAAATTTGCAATTTCTGAATATGATTGTTCTACAGAAAGTTGGAAAAGAGATGTGGCGCCAATTCCTGATGTGTAATGAAGTACAATACTCTTTCTAGAGATACTCTAAGAAAGAGGTGGGATCCATGACCCGGAACACCCTGTGCTAAACAACACTTGCAATCTCTGCTAAACAGCTCGAGAAAGCAATGGAATGTCACATGATAATTCCATATCTGAAAATATCCTTACATCAGGAATAACTAGCATGCCTTCATCCCTACCTTCATATTATTTATATAATGTTTGAGCCTTCCCATGCCTTGGCCCTCATCTAGACTGTGTTGTGTATGTGGACAAGATCCTCCAAGTTTGACTGCACTATTTGACCAAATCAACTAGCATGTCTAGGTGTAATGTACACCCTCTACATCATGTGTGCTTTGATTGCACAACATCTTCCATCACTTTATCATGAATGTTCCATGATCTTCTTGTTTGACATCTTCAAGATCTTAGTTGACTGTGTCAAACTCCATGATCCATATCAATTAATGATATCATCTCCAATTCCATTCACATTAGTAGTTGCTCAACTACCTCATCATGTAGATCTAGACTTAAAAATCCAAATTTCCCCACAAAAAGTGGATATTTATTCATATTGAGGATTATGGGTCCCTCCACCCTTTTATTTACTTAATTCATTAAGAAAGTTAAGAACTCTAATATTCCAAATATAGGGTGAAAATTTGGGAATATTACATGCCCTTTCTCAGATTCTTGTCATAAAAAGAATTGAGATTTTTTTTTTTTAATCTTTTCACATTCTAATATTTTGTTTGCCACTTTTTGAGTCAAAATATTACTTGTTTCATAGTATTAATTGGTTGAAGAGATTCATTGGCAGAAAATCCCTTGCTGCTATTTCCACTTTTAATTCGATTCAAGTGCTTATTTTATGAACTATTTTATTTGAGGTTGACTTTTAATATTATCTATTACTACTTCTATCTATGCATCCTTTTCAGAAATGTGCACTTTATGTTGCAACTTCAACCTCTCAAATTCCTTCTGGAACTGTGCCATTTCATTTCAACTTGCTTATTAGCATTATGCTTTTCTTGTTCTGGTTGTCTTTCTAGCTCTTGAACTCTATCTTCTCTTTGTCTAATCAGAATTTGCACTTATGTTGCTTTATCAATAGTGGTATTTTCATATGCCCCTGCAAACTGTGAAAGTTTCGTAAGATGTTCTGTTGGATTTACAAAAGTGTCTTTCCAAAAAATATCCACAAATTATTATTGAGGGCTATCACTATTTCATCAACTATTCTTATTTTCCTCCTCTTTACTACAACTTTGTGATTTGGACTGTAGAAAATTTCCAATGGAGGTATTTATTCAATATTCAAAATGATTTCTTCTGTGAGGAAGGCCGAGATGATCTCTTTTTCTTGAACCTTTGGGTTTTTTGAAGTGCCACTGCTGTTTGAGGTAGTTTCTGAGTTTTTTCAGGAGTGTGAAAATTTGTTGATCCTTCTGGATTAAGATTAAGTTGTTTATGAATTTCTTTAGTAAACTTATGCCATTATTTTCCCAAATTCTCTACTTGATATTTTTTTGTCTGGTCAGGTGTAGTTTCAACTTTCTAAAGTCCTTTAGTATATTCCTTTAACAATTCAGCTTCATTAGTCCCTTCCTCAGAGTGTGTATCAATTCCATTGATTACATTTTTAATTTTTTTGGTAGGGCTCTCATATTTAATTTTAGATTCATTTTGAGAATGATCTAAATATTGGGACTTATGTTTTGAATTCTCTGAACCCTTAATTGATTTTTCCTGTCACTCATCTTCAGACAAGTCTTTTTCCTCATCATCTAAACTGATACTAGGAGTTGTGTCTCTGACTTATTCTATTAATAACAAGTACAATGGGGCTATTTACAATCTCTTATGTCTGTATTCATGAAAATATTTGATGTCTACTACACTGAGCTTATTGGATTCCATATTTTATACATCTATAAATTTCTCTGTTCTTTCAAACAAATCATCAAAATCATCCTTTTCATGCATGAAATTTATAACTTTAAGAGCAGTAGTAAAATTTTGGACCACATTATTAGAATCATATTGTATCCCTGGCATAAAATCCAAATTCAAAGAGGAAATGTTTGGAATTTCCTTTGTTGTATGACCTATATCAAAAAGAGATAAATTACCACACTATACTGGAAATGTAGGAAAATAAGATTTCTTTCAATCCCTGAGCTACTTGTTTATACCATTTCCTAGTGTTTTGTATGCAATTTATCTAGCTAAAAGCTTGTCGGGGACATAATAAGGCAAAACATGAGGAGGCAGAAGACTCCCGAAAACTCTGACATAAGTAAAATTCTGTTCTTCGAACCATCTGGCCACATGCATAATATCTGCACTGGCCTCTTTAGAAATTCTAGGGGATTTTTAATTAAAAATGGTTTGATGGATGGGTAACATGAATCGATGACAGATTTTATAAAAATGGGAACGAAATTCAGACTCCCATAGGGCTTTATGATAAACATGAATAGAGCTAGGGTATTTTCTAGTCCATTTCCAACCCATAACAGGATACTTCGAGTATAAACATATAGTGTCCATAATATATTCACTGATGTAAAAAGGATGGATTGTTCTAGTAGAAAAGACCTTATTTCTTCTATATTCCATAATAGTTTTCGCCAAATTATTGGATAAAATATTTGGCTAATTCATAATATTAGAATTGACAGAAGCATCAATTAAGGGAACCGATTCAATGGAAAATTTGGTGGTATTAGGTTTAGAAAACAATATACACATCATTCCTACTACAAAACAGTGGGGTGATGGTAATTTTTCTATTGGATACATACATAGTTTTTCCTACTTTAACTTGCCTTGAGCATCCTTCCATTGTTTTACTACCTTTATCATGTCTTGATTTTCCTTTTCAAACTTTTCCAGGAAAGCTTTATCATAAGCCTTCTATGGCATTGGAAAATGGCACATTTCACGCAAATATTCTAGGGTGAATGAATCCATTTCTTCCTCTCTATAATTTTTGAAAGTCTTGTCCACTACATTGAGATTGTCAATGACCCATCTCACCATATCAGTGCATGGTATAATATTTGGTCTCGCAACTATCCTACGTAAGAACGAACATGCACCGTTGAAATGGGAAGGCTCTGATGATTCAGGTGCATGCGCCATTGATAATTTCTTTAATTCCCTTGGATTCTCTCCTTCAATAAAATTATACATTTCTTCCCATGAAGAAGTTCCATTGTCTTATTGCAAGTAGTATCTGAAAAGACTTGAGGCATGTCTGTAACTTCAGAGGCGGATGATTGGCCAACTAATTTGATTTGATTTTTCATTTTTATTGATATTTATTTCTCAAGCAGTTTCTTGAATTCAAGAAAACAAGGAAATTAAGATTTGAGATGAAAATAAAAGAGGAATGGAGAAACATATTTTAACCACCATAAATCATAAACTAAACACTTTTATTTTAAATATGCTTTAAAAAGATATTAATATTTTTTAGCCCCAAAACCATTGAATGTCGTTAATATCTCTTTAAAATTTTATCAAATATTTTACATATTTTATAATATATGTCCAATCAGAAGACTTAAATAATTGTATCATTTTAATGGACCAATTGATTAAGCATTGTTTCAAGTGATTTGGTAATAAATTTTATATAGAAAATCACATATTTTGCAAGCATCCATATTATGTATCTTGACTATGAGTGCATACGAATTGCGATCTGCATAAATCACATATCGCACTTTATCAAAGTGGGCATAACTTTCATTTGGTTTGATGATGCGAGATGTGATAAGTGCTAAAACCAAAATATTTGCGCTTTACCGGATTTGCAGATATATTTCAATGTTTTTTTATTTTTCTATCGGGTCCGACCTCATCGGATTTTATTTTCGAATGATATCTCTATTTTATTATCTCTTAGGGAGACGCGATGTGATTTATAGTTATAAGGGTTTTCTCACATTTTTACTGGGAAATTGCACATAACTCAAAAAGTTCTTAGTGCTATCATAATTTCGCAAGTTATATATGTGTTCCAACATTTTTAGCTTGCCAGTATTGCGATTTGCACTTAGCGCAATAAAATAAAAGTGAAAAAATATTTATTATTTTTAGTCCTAAAGTTTTAAAAACTTAAAATAAACCGAAGTAATGATTTCTAAACTTTATTTTTTTTTAAAGGATCCCCATTTATTATTCACAACCTTAATCAATGTTTAAATAAATGGAGGGATGTTTCATAGCAAAACAAGAACCTAAATATTTCTAGGTATTTGAGGAAAAAATACTAACAAATGCACCTTCATATATTATTGTGCTAGTTACGACCATATTTTATGTGTTTATTGTGATCTCGAAGGACACGTAGCAAGGAATATGATATCATGTCAAGGAGGTGGTTTTGTGCCAATGGGAGAACTTGCATATATTTTTACTGGAACAGGAGGATCACCATCCTATACCACAGGAATGGGAGGATTTCCCTCCAAATAATGGGAATATGAAGAAACAAAAAGAACCTAATTGGTATGAATTTCACTCTCTATGGGAAAGTTATGATCAACTAAAGGTGGAATCAGGTCTATCATTTTCTTAAGCAAATTTTGGTAGGAACGAACTCATGGGATTTAATTTGAGACAGAGTTGGATTGACCAGAGATGAATTCTCATCAGTCACTTGATCAACTAGCAAAGGATCAGAGGAATTCTTTTGGTAGCCAACAAGAAAACATGGCTGAGAAGGTGTAAGGTTATCCAATACTCTGGAGGTTTCATCCATATAAGGCAAAACATTAATGGGATGATTCCTTTCACATTACTTACAGGGAAATTTGACTCCACGATTTTTCCCATGGGAATTAGTATCACTATTTGAGGTTTTATCACCAACATGATCTCGAGAGGTCGATAAAAAAAGCTTGTGTGAGCTTGTGGACCACACTTGTAATACCTTGGCAATACGGGGACAATCTTTAAGAAGGCGGTCACCCTTATATAACTTGCAATGGAATTTGAATTTACGGCACTGATTGGACGGTTTTTCAACATCAGGTTCATTGGAAGCAATGGTTTCTTGGTTTCCCCCTTGCTTATTTTTCTTCTTCTTCTTCTTCTTCTTCATCTTCTTCTTCTTCTTAGCCTTTTGGTTGCTAGAATTCATACTTTCACAAGGCGAAGAGGAAGAATGGGGTGAAGAAAAAGGTAAAGAAGGAAAGGGGTGAACTTTAGGGTCAACATGAGGTTGAAATTTTTCAAGTGGAGGAAAAATTGGTTGAGAATCAACTTGGACATTTGGAACCATGGGGGTTGAAAATAACGAAACTAGAAAACCAATGGTTAATCCCGTGAGGGACAACATTTCCATATAGGGACTGCCAACATTTCAAAAATGAGGAAAAGGACCACGATTCACATATTAGGGGATTACTTAATTGGAAAACTCAGGAAATGTTGCCATTAGTCTCAACCTAATATCTAATAAGGAGTTGTGCATGGGTAAGGTGTTATCCTGTGGGTAGTAAATCTTAGAAATCAACAACAAATAGATAAAAAATGGTAAGCTAGGAAAAACATATTACCAAGCAACTGTTAATTGAGATATACACCTTGGTGAACCAAGGACTTAATGTACTACAACCAATCTCCCTCAATGTTGTGTTCAGTGTATCACGGTTTATTAGCCATCCGACTCGGTTACCTATGGCAGGATAGAAATCTGGTGGGGACTCTTACAAAATATAAGCGATAGTATGTGGGATCTTAGTCCGTAATAGTGTTGTCTAATGTGTAACGTTTCAATGAGACTCTCCAAATATACTTACGATATGTGGACTGTAGTCCTATATACTTCCATATGCGGGATGAGATATCACCCCCGGGATGCAACAGATGTTGTTAACAACAAATTCTACGCTTAAAAATGTTGGAACATGTCTCTAGCCTATAACTCTAGATATTTTCATTAATTATGAATGCTCCCTAGGTTAATTGAGGTTAATTTTAATGTGTATTTTTAATTAAGTTTCCATTTTGGGCTTAAAACGATGTCACCTAAACACCTAAGAAACTATATGAAAAAAGTATTCTTTATATTTCAATGAAAACTATACTAATAAGGGAAGAGATCACAAAGAGTAATGCATCAAAAAAAATGCTCCCCAACTAGCTTTCACTATTCACTTTTTGAAATGAAAATTCTAAAAGCAAAAGTATTTCACTTTCACTATCCCAAATGCAATTCTTTCAAAAGTAAAATTATTTTTAATTTCATTGAGATGTAGTTATATCAATTCTTATTTGTTTCTTAACTTTTTTTTCAGCTTTGAATGATGAAATACAGTTGATGTAGTTAATTAAATTTTATGTTTTCAATTATTGAAAAAATATGATGTATTTCCAGTAATAAATTAAAAAATATAACCTTTCAATACAAGTAATCTCATGCACTTAATGAAAAGTAATTTTTGAAATGAAAAACTAAAAAGATGCAACACCCAATTTCTTTAGAAATGCACAAATGTGACTATTGTTTTATAGTAGAGAATCAATATTTCTTGAATGATAGAAGTACTAAGCAATTATTTTAATTGTCCTAACATAAAAAGATCCAATCAAAACACAAATTTTACCACTTAAATCATATTACGAATTTTCACTTTTCAAGAGATTAAAAACACTCAAATTAAGAAATAAAGCAATCAAGGAAAAAAAATCATTTCAAGGATCAAAACACACTAAGTTTATTCCAGAAGGAACTTTAACAATCTCTATTTTCGAAGACTAGCCCAGACCTCTAGTTAACACCAGTGGTCTGCGGTGCAACTGTTTCAGAAAAAAAAGAGTTGGCAACGTGCATGTATCTGTTAAAAAATGCTCTGAGCAAGGAAAGGGGTGATAAAATAAGTAATTACTGAGGAAAAACGTTAGAATTGATACCTTAAAACACTTACAAGCCAAAATAAAAAACTAAAAACAAGCCACAAAAGTAGTTGTTCAAAGGCTGGCCAAAATAATCATGGAGAAAAAAATAGAGAAGAGGGTGAAAAATGTGTAGGCTTCCCAGTGGATTCACCAATTCGTTACACATGTAATCCCTTCTTCGAAAATAAGTGATCCCTCGAGCCCAATGAGTGGTTCTGTCGACAACCATGACAAATAATGCAAGATTTCCTATTTAAATATTGAAATAACACAAGAGAGGGAGATGACCTACCTCACTCCTATACAATCGCTTTGAGGCTCACTCATCTCTATACCTTATTTTTTTGAATACATGTGAGAAATGTCATACGAGAAAAAATGAAAGAGACATAGAATGTATATATATATATCAAAGGAAACCATATAACAGATCAAGGAGTATCATAATAGACATGTTAATATTAACAAGTTCATGTTTGTATTATTGAATACACAAATGAAAGTTCACAACTGGCACCTTGATGTCAGAGGCCTCCTTTGGAATGGAAATCGATGTCCAAGACAAGCTCTTAAATCTCTTCTCCTTTCTCCAAAAATTGACAAAGATATCAGCACAATCAAGAAGAATAATGGCAATCAACAATGACCAACCAAGAATCAACCCTTTTGGGAAGGCATGGCATTCTTATATAATAGAGCTAGAGAGGTTATGGATCCACAAATGAGGTGGAAGTCCTTATCTCAAAGAGGAAAATATTTGGAGATAAGATCAAAGGTTCAAATTAGGAGAATTGGCCCATATCCTCAACCAACAAGTACCAGACTTTCGTTCTCGAGAGTTCAAGAGGAAAAATAATATGCTCCATTTTTGGAGAACCTTCATGAAGAGCCGATGCACAACTTTACTATTGAATTCCTATGGTATCATCACTTTTCACAGGTTAGAGACAGGGTTAGAAGCTCAAAGTTGTTAAGGGGTGGACTGCGTTGGGCTTGCAAATTAAGGTTTTTTACAAACTTTTGCAAAAAGGCTTAAAGGAATTTCTCTTTTAGGTCTTAAGGGATAGTTTAAGAATGTTATCTAGGATGAATGATTTTTCACAACTTTTGTCACTTTACGACATTTTTGCTATGAGTGACACAAAAGACAACACTTAGGATAAGGACTAAGGAATGTGAAAAATACTATGTAACATGGACATGGACATAAAAATATTCTAAGTGGCCTTAGATTAACTTAGTAAACAACAAAAGGGATACCCCAAGAAAAGGAAAGGGAAGGTAGTTTATAGTCATACAAAGAAAAAAATGCCATAAACCCTAGAAGAAGAGGAAAAGGAGATTGTAAGAAAACTATTAAGACTTATAAGTCCTCCCAAAACTAATGCAAGTAGGCATCCCCAAAAAATTGTATACATTTAAATTGTTAATTTGGGTTGGTAGACTTAGAGTCGTAGCATAATAAATTCCAGACTACGACCTCAGTGATCTATCAAATAAAAAATAAGCTTTTTAAATGAATTCAAATGGCATCATTCAGGAAAGAGGAATAAGAATCTTCATAGAAAAGTAAACACACTCTGGGAATCAACTTTTTGCTCCTCTTCTGGGTTGGGTTGACTCCTATAGAAAGTCTTCCTCAATGGTCTAGGCGACAAGGGAATTCAGGTCCCATTCAAAAAAATAATGCAATTCAAAAATGCAAAACCTCTTAAGGAATCGCTACTATGTTGCAATGATAGAAAGAATGAAATGAACTCTTACAGCCACTCCAATCTAATCATCCTAAGGAAATGATTGAATGTTTTAAAGAGAATCAAGATGATAATGCATTGTTTTTCTTAAATATAATTAAGTACATAGCTGTAAGCAGAATATGCATTGAAAAAAAATAGGATAAACATATTTCTTGTTGTTTACTATGATCTTATTAAATACTTTCTCAAAGTATTATGTATGATGTCTACATTTAATTATAATGAAGAACTATGTGAACACTTTGTCAGTAAGATTCACAACCTCTCCTCATGTTGATCATGGCATTTGTTTGTTAAGAGTTCAAATATAAATGTTCTGCAAAGTACATGAATCAATTTCATATAATAATTCAAAGGAAATCATGAATACATGTTAAGTTTAGTTAACCAGAATTCTTACTCGACAATTGTTTTACCATTGCATCCTAAGAATGGACTTGATTATGTAGAAATGAAATAATGGAAAGAACTTAATCTTGTAATAAAAATAATGAGAGATGCAGTAATAAAGAAATCGTTGTTTACTTAAGTTTAAACTTTATGAAAATACATCCAAAGACAATGATATATTGAATTTAAATAACTAGAAAAAAGAAAAGAAATCATGGAATGAAGTTGATAATTAAATGACTGAAATGAAGAACTATGAAATGAAATTGTAGAGCTATCTAAGATCACACTGACGCTATGCAAACTAAAGTGCAGCAAAATAAATTCTAAGAGGTTTGGGGCAATAGACTAGCTAGTGGGCCCAACCACCCAACGTTTTTCCCTTGCAACAACTAGATCACCACACCAAATGAGATTTAACAAAAAAAAAATTATAAACATGAAAAAAGGTGCCTGATCATATTAACGTTGAAGTATTGTTACATAGGTTTTAAGCAATGCATAGCTAAGCTCCATTGGTCACCTCCAAATATCATCCCACTGGGCATGTGGCCTCTTCCCTGTTGAATCTCTAATTAAACTGAGAAGGGGGGGGGTGAATCAGTTTAATACATTCCTGATCTTTTAAACTTTTCAATAAACTTATTTACACCTTCATTTCAAACTCTATTTTATGTGAGAGTAATCTTAGAATGTAATCCGAAAGTATTAGTTTAATAGAGCAAATGAGACTTAATTTGAGAGCAAGCAGTATTAAGAAAATGATACATATCAGATCAATACATAAATATCATGCACGGAGACACCCGGGATATAAGTGGAAACCCATAAAGGGAGAAAACCACATCTTATTATTGTTGTGATGCAAAGGCAAGCTCCAACTCCCTCTCACCACTATTTTTCTCGCAGCACCAACCTACGTGGAGGCTCCTACCTCAATTCCGCAAGCTACAACTTTCAAGGAAGCACCAACTCCCTTCGCGTTTCGCAGCACCAACCCTACAGGAGGCTCCAACCTCGCCAGCCTACAACCGACTGACTATCAGGTCGCAACTTGATAGGGAAGCTCCAACTTCCTCAATTTATCAAACTGAAAGTTTGCTGATTTACCTCAGATATCAGCCCTATTCTGTAGCTTCTCCTTCTATTCTGCTTTTCTTAATCTTCTCTGTCTTACTCTTCTATATTCTGCCTTCTCTCAATTTACTCTCACTTCTCAAAAAAAAAAACACTCTCTGCATATCAAGATGATATTATTTATAGATTTCCTCACATGATTGTTTGTATTCTTCTTGGAATTCGAAATGGAAAGTCATGTCTCTTTGCCTTCTGCCTTCTCACTCCTTTTATCGCCTATCTTAAATTATAACTCGTAGGTGTCAATTTTAACATTACGGTGGGAATTTGTTTTCTCTCTGAGACTTGCCAATGCAACACAAACAATAAAAACAATTAAAACATTTACATTCAAATTTAAATGAGAACTCCAGCTCACTCGTTTTGTCTCTTTGCTTGTCGCGCATTTGTCTTTTCTTTGATCGTGTCTTTGTCTTTTTCCGTGATCGTGTTTTATCTCTTTTTCTCGTTCTCCCGTATGTCATTCTGTATATGGTCGCCGTGTAACTTCGTATTTGTGTAATCGCATTTTTTCATTTTTTATATCGCTTTATATATATAAATGAATATGCCGACCGTAATTCCGGGCCATATTCCAACGCTTTTCATGCCACGAGTGTCTTGTTGATGTGGAACATTCCGCAAAGGCAATGTAGCATATATCACGCTCATTGTATATTGATAATCGCCCTCCACCTTAAGCCGAGGCCCGTGTCCACATACCATGCGGCACTTTTCAATACAATCGTAACAACTTTTTATATATATATATTTATATATAACAACGCCTTTCACAAATTTCCGTTTGCGATTAGAATCGGAACTCAAACACTTGTTAATCATAGTTAATAAGCCCATCGGGTCCGGCTTCAATCAAATGTAATCGGGCGCATAATAGAAAAGTTCCGATTGCGATCGGAACACGGATGCGATTTGCATATATCAACTCCCGCTTATAACCGGATCGGGTCCGCCACTTCAATCGCAATGCTTTTACAAAGTCGTGCGATCAATCGGAGAGTTCCGATTGCGATTGAGATTCCGGATGCGATTGAACCTATTAAATCCATCGTATAATGCCATCGGGTCCGCCACTTGATCGGAGCATATTACAAAGAACTTGCGATCAATCGAAAAGTTTCGATGCGATTGAGATTTCGGATGCGATTGAACCTATTAAATCCAACGTATAATGCCATCGGGTCCGCCACTTGATCGGAGCATATTACAAAGGACTTGCGATCAATTGGAAAGTTCCGATGCGATTAGCCAGAATTCAAATATATATACACCATCGTTAATACACCCATCGGGTCCGAACTCTTAATCGCAATTGCAAGTCTTTTAATATGTGTTGCGATTGACCCACCGCTCATTTTATTTTTGCCGATGCGATTGGGACAGACTTCAAACATGTTTGAATTATAATTCATACCTCCATCGAGTCCGGACTTTCCAATCACAATCGCAACTCACATGTTCTCCGATGCGATTGACCAATTCCGATGCGATTGGGAACTCGGATGCGATTAGCAATAAACCGTGGCATATAGCTCAATCGGGTCCGACCTTTAATCGGAGCACATAACAAAACTCCGTCGATTGAACCTTTTCTCCGATTGCGATTGGGGGAGGGGTCCCACCTTATAAGCCATTTCGTTTTGATAGAACCTTTGGTTAAAGTGCTCCGCTTGTATATAATCGATATATATGCTTATATATATTTTTGTCACTTTGAGTGAAGCGATTCCCCGAATAATGTTTGTATTTGTTATATGTGCTCACGGTTGGAGAGTACGATTCCCGAATATGGTTCTGTATTATATGTGTAACGCCCACTGAGTCTCGATTCCTGTAATAAGATTCGTGTTGTATAACGTCGGTTGGAGTGTGCGATTCCCGAATATGGTTCTCGTATTATATGCCGCCGGGAGTGAAGCGATTCTCGAATTTTGTAACCGTCCCTCGCCTATCTCCGCCTCGTCGCTCCGCCGGCTGGAGAGTGCGATTCCCGGAATTTTGTAACCGCACTCCGCCTCTGTCTCTCGCTTTTCCCGTCACTTTGCCTTTGTCTCTATCTTCCGATAATGGTTCTTCACCGTGCTTCTATGACCGTTACATTTTGACTTTCTTCTGTCGCCTCTATTGCCTTCCTTTGCTACGCGTCGCCTCTTTTGCTCGAGTGTCGCCCTCCTTTGCCATCAATGAAAATATTTCCAACAGCCTCCCCCTTTGGCATTGATGGCAATCCACTTTCTCTCGTTTGCTTTCTCTTTCTCTTGTTGCTTGCTCTTCCTCGTTTGCTATTTGTTCTTCCTCGACACCTCATCCCTCCGTATGGGTTTTGTCGTTGTATTTCCTTTCTCGAGTTACGTTTAGGTCCTCTTCTCGTTGAAATTGACTATGTCGTGTTTCATTTGTAGTGCTCAGTAATATGTGCTAGATTGCGTGCAGAGATGATGCATTTTACGATTGAAAGGTTCTTGTTGCTTCGAATGATGATAATATTGATAATGTTGATCCTATGGACTTGTTTTATGCTTATCTTGTCGGGTTGTTCTCCCCCGGAATGATATCTTCGTTTTGTTCTCCCCCGAGACTCGTACTTTCTCTTCATATTAGAGAATAGTATCTACAAATACTACCCCTAGTTTGTCTCTCAAGTATTCGAATGGTTCTTTGGCAAGTGGTTTGGTAAATATATCTCGCTATCCTGTTCTTTCGTTGATACATAGTCCAGATTTTAACTATCTTCTCGAGCCACTTGTTCCTGAGAAAATGATACTTGATTGGTATATGTTTAGTTTTTGAATGAAGCACAGGATTTTTAGATATACTTATAGCACTTGTATTATCACATTTGATTGAGATAGGTTCATTAATCCTTACCTTCATGTCTTGAAGAGTTTGCTTCATCCACATGACTTGTGTACAACATGCCGTCGTCGCTATATATTCTCGCTTCACGTCAGACATAGATATGGATGTTTGTTTCTTGCTTAGCCATGCCACCTGTACTTTCCCCTAGATAGAATGCACCTCCACTTGTACTCTTCCTCGTCATCCACACACACTCGCCAAATCCGCATCCGTGTACGCTCGTTAAGGTGAAGCTCTTGCCTTTAGGATACCAAAGCCCATATTGTGCCGTTCCTTGTAGATATCTCGAGTATTCTTTTTTACCGCTGTAAGATGGTTTTGTTTAGGTGCCGCTTGATATCTTGCCACTAGTCCTACCGCAAGCATGATGTCCGGGTCTTGAAGCCGTCTGGCACAAAGAGGCTTCCTATCATGGATCTCGTAGAGTTTTTGATCTACATCCGTAGCACCTATCATCAGCACATAGCTTGCATCCCGTGATCATGGGAGTTGTCACCGGTTTGTAGTCCTCCATTTTGAATTTTTTTCAAAGATTTCTTTTAAGTATTTTTTTCTTGAGAAATGAATGTGCCGTTGTTCTTTTGCTGAATTTGCGAAATCCTAAGTAGAAACTCGAGCTCTCCAATCATAGACATTTCAAACTCTGTTTTCATCTCATCAAAGAAACCCTTTTGCTAGTTCATCTTTGTTGCTTCCAAACATAATGTCATCAACATATACTACAACAATCAGAGTTCATTTTCATGGGATTTTATATATAGATTGTTGTCTACTCCTCCTCTTTTAAAACCCCGTTTTTGCAAATATTTATCCAGCCTTGAGTACCAAGCACGAGGAGCCTGCGTTGCAGTCCATATAGGGCTTTTTTTCAGCTTTTACATACATAGTCTTCTTTATCTCGTCAATGAGAAACCTTCTCGGTTGTTCCATGTACACTTCTTCTTCTAGATCACCATTAAGAAAAGCGCATTTTACATCCATTTGATATACCTTGAAATCTTGATAGCATGCAAATGCCAGTGAACATTCTCGATAGCTTCCATTCTAGCTACAGGGAAAATGTTTCATCATAATCAAGTCCTTCTATTTGTGAGTATCCTTTGTAGACCAAATCCTTGCTTTATTCCCGATTACTTTTTCCTTGCTCATTCATTTTGTTTTTGAATACCCATTTTGAACCAATGATATTTTCCTTAATAGGTCTAGGAATTAGTTCCCTGTGTATTGTTCTTCTCAATTTGGTCCAATTCTTCATTCATTGCTTTTTATCCAATACTTGTCCTTGTCGGGCTTCTTCAAATTTCTTTGGCTCTATTTGTGATAACATGGCTATGTATACTTCTTTCCCGTTTGTTCCGTTAGCCGCCTTCTTGTCCGGACTCCTCGCTTTCTTGTCTCCTATGATCTGATCTTCGTGATGATTCTTCCGAGTGTATCTTGAGGGGGATTTTTGAGCTCAGCCCTCGCATTTTCTATTGTCTTGCTAGTTTCTTCATCATTCCGGTCTTCTTATTCATGATTAACCGATGGACTCATGAAAGAATCCGTATTTCTTGTATTGTTTGGAAATTCTTCATCAAATCTCACATCAATACTTTCAACTATTTTCCGAAGAGTCTTGTTGTAGCATCTCGTATCCTTTACTTTTGGAAGCATATCCTAGAAAAATCCCTTCATCTACTCTTGCATCAAATTTCCCAAGGTTTTCATCATTATTCTTTATGTAACACTTGATACCAAAGACTCGAAATGTTTTATTGAAGTCGGCTTTCCATGCCATAGTTCATATGGAGTCTTGTCACCGCTTGGCCTTAAGTGAGATTTATTAAGGATATGTACCGTTGTGTGTATCGTCTTCGCCTGAAGGTTTGAGCAATATTATTCTCTTGCATCATAGCTCCGGCTATTTGTTGTATGCACCCTGCTTTGTCTCTCTCGTTACTCCATTCTCGCTCGAGGTGTCCCCCGCAATAGTAAATTGTTACTTTATTCCATGTTCATTACATAGGTCTCGTAAAGTCATAATCTCATGAATTCTCCTCCTCTCGTCTCGATCCGATACATTTCAGCTTGCATCCGATTGATTTTCTCAATGCGTTCGAATATCTTAAATTTTTCCAATGCTTCGATTTATTTTTGAGAAAGGCAACTCCATGTCATTCGGGAGAAGTCATCTATTATCAGCATGAAATAGGATTCTCCACTTGGTGTTCTAGTTCGGCGTGTCCACACAGGTCCATGTGCACAAGTCGGAGTGGTCTTCTTGTTGACAACTCCTCTTTAGATTTAAAGGATGTGCGAGTCTCGTTTTCCCCCAATTGACAAGATTTGCATATAGTACTTGAAGGCCTTTTTATTTATGGCATGTCTTTGATGCCTTTCTTCTTGCTCAATTTGATGATATGGTCAAAGCCGAGATGTCCCAATCTCCTATGCCACAACCATGACTTCTCAAGTTTGCTAAGATGGCAGCTTCATCTTCCTCTTTCACTATGTATACATTGTTCTCTCGTTCGAACACCTTTCGAACGCAGTCTTTCCCCGTTGTGCTTCGACCCGACTACACAATCTTGTGCTCTAAAAAGAACTTCACAGACCCTTTGTCATACATCCTGACCGACACTCGCAAATTTGCTTTCGACCCATCCACAAATAGTACCTCTTGGGCTTTTCCTCTTCCATTGTCTATGCCGTTCGAGCCTTTTTCCCTCGATCTTTCCCCGATTTATCATTACAAAAAAATAACAATGCCGCATTTATTTTCATCAAGAGTTATAAACTTGCTTCGTCTCCAGCCATGCGTTTGGAGCAGCCCATCGTCCAAGTACCACCGGCTTTTCGCATCTTGAGCAAGCTAGGAGCCAGGTCACATTTATTCACTTTCTTTATCCAAATGGAGGCCCCCTTTTTGTTTGGTATCTTTGGTGAGGTGATCAATTATATCCCTTTAGAGAACACTTGGAAGACATATGCCTAATTTGATTGCATATACAACATTTGATTATAGTTTTTGCAGAATTGTGAGCATGAACAAAATTTCTTTGACTCATAAACCTCCTTGAGGTGTTGAACATCATTCTTTGTCCATACTTTCTAAATTCAATAATTTTATGGCCAAATTCCTTACAATAAAAACAATAACCATAGAAATTATTTGCATACCCGATGTAAGATTGTTTTCTCCATTTGTTTGTTTGAGATACCCTCTTCACCGCTTTGCATCTTTTGCAGTGTCCGAATTACTCTTCTTTGCATATCAATATGTAGCAATGTGTCGTGGCTTGTGGCAAACATAGCATGTGGCATTTTTCATAGGAGGGAAGAATTTCCTCCCGATGACTTCCAAATTTGATATACTTAGGGGCATATGATTCTTTTTCTCGTCATCTTAGTATTCATTATATTCTTTGTTACTAGAGGTTTCTTCGCTTCTCTGCTCTCTTATTGCGTATTTCTTCTTTTGTAGGAATTATTTGAGCTACTTCCTCATCCTTCTTTTTCTTTTACAAAAATAATCTCTCTCGTCAACCTTTTCTTTTCCTTTACTTGATTCTCCTTCATAGCCTATTCCGATCTTTTATCATAGGAATCTTTGAGCAACCAAAATTTCATTCAACTTAATAGAGCTTGTTGTTTGAGAAGGGTATATAGAAACTTTCGTTGAGCATTTTCTAATTTCTTTCTCGTACACAAAATTTCTTCTTCCAACTTTCTCTTGTTCTCGAGATTTATCTTTGATTTGCTAAAGTAACATATCTTCTATCTTCTTGGCTTCTTCAAGCTTTACCTTCAAACTCGCATGAGGACTTCGAATTTTGTTCTTCTTTCACACATTTTAGGAGAATCTCTTTTTGTTTTCTCGCATTTTAGTTTGAGTCTCGTCAATCTCCTCCAGAGCACTTCTTAGCTCCCCCCTCAAGGTCTACTTCCCCTTCTTCTTCTTCATCTTCTAGTAGGAGTCCCTCAAGATCTTCTATGGCCATCAATAAAAAATTTCCGAGGTTCCTTCTTCACTTGAGGGTTCATCCGAGTCTTCGCATGCACCGCCGCCTTGTCGAGCATAGAAGGATTTTTCTCGTCGAACTTCTTTCCTTTTGCCGTAACTTTGATGTGTCTTTCTCTCGATTCTTGAGCTTGATTTCTTACTTTCTTGTGAGGACATTTAGCGAGCATAATGTCCAACTCTTCCACAGCTTAAAGCATTTTAAGGGAAGTTTACCTTTGTATCTACCCCGAGCCTCTATCCAATTTCGACAAATTTAGCCTCTTCTTCATCGCAGCAAGAGCATATTTCTTCCTTTTCTTCTTTCTTCTTTTATGTTTTGAATGTTGCTTCCCTTGTACTTGGCTTTCTTCGTGGGAGCCTCATTTCATAGGTCGTTAGATTTCCAAGTATCCTGGCTCATGGTCGTAGTCTCCCAATCATGTGTCTCTTCTATTGCAGTATACCTTGGGATTAAACCGGATGGGAGTGATCTTAGAATATTTTGCACAACTATACTTTCGGTATGGTTTCTCCAAGAGCTTTCATATTGTTAACAATTTCGCAACTTTTAAGAAGAAGTCTGCCAACATCTTCATCATCATTCATTTTTAAGTTTTCAAACTCGGGCTCTATATACTTGAAGTTTGGCGTTTTTTACTTTCCGGTCTCCCTCATGTATGTCTTCAAGAGTATCCCATATTTTCTTGGGCGTTGTCTTTGTGCATTAATTTAATAAACTCGCTTCACATAATCCATTCGGATGGCATTCATGGCTTTTGCATTAGCTACAAAGCTTTCTTTTAGCTTCTTTCTCTATATCGCCTGACTTCGGGCATATCCTAATTGCACAGCTGCTCTTCGTACTTCTACTCCTAGTGACATTATGTATGTCTTCATTCCGATTTTCCGTAGCATAATTTTCTACCAAGTTGAAGAAAGGGGCTTTATTGGTTGAGCATCCTTCTTTACTAGCCATCTTGGGAACCTAGGATCTCCTTTCACCATTAGACTTGTACAAAGGAACCGCTCCGATACCAAATGTTGAATCTCTAATTAAACCGAGAGGGGGGTGAATCGCTTTAGTACATTCTCGATCTTTTAAACTTTTCAATAAAATTATTTACACCTTCATTTCAAACTCTATTTGATGTGAGAGTAATCTTAGAATGTAATCTCGAAATTATTAGTTTAATAGAGCAAGAGAGTTAATTTGAGAGCAGAGCAGGTATTAAGCAAATGATACATATCAGATCAATACATAAATATCATGCACAGAGACACCGTATATAAGTGGAAACCCACAAAGGGAGTAAAAACCACATCTTATTATTGTTGTGATGCAAAGGCAAGCTCCAACTCCCTCTCACCATCTGTTTTTCGTGTGCACCAACCCACAGGAGGTTCCTACCTCAATTCCCTCGCAAGCTACAACTTGCAAGGAAGCACCAACTCCCTTCGCTTCGCAGTGCACCAACCTACAAAGAGGAGGCTCCAACCTCGACTCGGCCTATCAACCGACGACTATCAAGTTGCAACTTGATAGGGAAGCTCCAACTTCCTCAATTTATCAAACCGAAAGTTTGCCGATTTACCTCGATATCAGCCTCTGCTCGTAGCTTCTCCTTCTGTTCGCTTTTCTTAATCTTCTCTCCCGTCTTACTCTTCTATATTCCTCGCCTTCTCTCAATTTACTCTCACTTCTCAAAAAAAAACACTCTCTCGCATATCAAGATGATATTATTTATAGATTTCCTCACATGATCTGTTTTGTATTCCGCTTGAATTCGAAATGGAAAGTCATGTTTCTTTGCCTCTCGCCTTCTCACTCCTTTTATCACCTTTACTCGTAAATTATAACCGTAGGTGTCAATTTTAACATTACAAGTGGGGAATTTTTTTTCTCTTCGGAGACTTGCCAATGCATCACAAAAATAAATAAAAAACAATTAAAACATTTACATTCAAATTTGAATGAGAACTCCAGCCTCACTCGTTTTGTCTCTTGGCTTTGCCGCGCATTTGTATTTTCTCTCCCGACTATGTCTTTGTCTTTTTCTCGTGACTCGTGTTTTATCTCTTTTCTCGTTCTCTATATGTCATTCTCGTATATGTACTACCGCGTAACTTCCGTATTTGTGTAACTCGCATTTTCCATTTTTATATCGCCGCTTTATATATATAAATGAATATGCCTGATCGTAATTTCGGGCCATATTCCAATGCTTTTCATGCCACGAGTGTCTTGTTGATGTGGAACATTCCTGCAAGCGTAACGGAAATATATCACAGTCATTGTATATTGATAATCGCCCTCCCACCTTAAGCCGAGGCCCGTGGGTCCAAAGACCACGCGACACTTTTCAATACAATCGCAACAACTTTATATATATATATATATATTTATATATATATATATATATATATATATATATATATATATATATATATATATATATATATATATATATATATATATATATATATATATATTTATATATAACAGCGCCTTCACAAATTTCCGTTTGCGATTAGAACTGGAACTCAAACACTTGTTAATCATAGTTAATAAGCCCATCGGGTCCGGGCTTCAATCAAATGCAATCGGGGCGCATAATAGAAAAGTTCCGATTGCGATCAGAACACGGATGCGATTTGCATATATCAACTCTCGCTTATAACTGGATCGGGTCCGCCACTTCAATCGCAGCGTTTTACAAAGTCGTGCGATCAATCAGAGAGTTCCGATTGCAATTGAGATTTCGGATGCGATTGAACCTATTAAATCCATCGTATAATGCCATCGGGTCCGCCACTTGATTGGAGCATATTACAAAGGACTTGCGATCAATCGGAAAGTTCTGATGCAATTAGCCGGAATTCAAATATATATACACCATCGTTAATACACCCATCGGGTCCGAACTCATAATCGCAATCGCAAGTCTTTTAATATGTGTTGCGATTGACCACTGTTCATTGTATTTTTCCGATGTGATTGGGACACGACTTCAAACATGTTTGAATTATAATTCATACCTCCATCGGGTCCGGACTTCCAATCGCAATCGCAACTCACATGTTCTCCGATGCGATTGGGAACTCGGATGCGATTAGCAATAAACTGTGGCATATAGCTCAATCGGGTCTGGCCTTTAATCGGAGCACATAACAAAACTCCGCCGATTGAACCTTTTCTCCGATTGCGATTGGGGAGGGGTCCCACCTTATAAGCCATTTCGTTTTGATAGAACCTTTGGTTAAAGTGCTCCGCTTGTATATAAATGATATATATGCTTATATATATTTTTCCGCTGGAGTGAAGTGATTCCCAGAATAATGTTTGTATTTGTTATATGTGCTCCGCCGGTTGGAGAGTGCGATTCCCGGAATATGGTTCTGTATTATATGTGTAATGCCCGGCTAGAGTCTGCGATTCCCGGAATAAGATTCGTGTTGTATAACGCCGGTTGGAGTGTGCGATTCCCGAAATATGGTTCTGTATTATATGCCGCTGGAGTGAAGCAATTCTCGGAATTTTGTAATTGCTCTCTGCCTCTGTCTCTGCCTCTGCTCCGCCGGTTGGAGAGTGTGATTCCCGAAATTTTGTAACTGCTCTCTGCCTCTGTCTCTGCTTCTGTCACTCTGCCTCTGTCTCTATCTTCCGATAATGGTTCTTCACTGTGCTTCTATGACTGTTACATTTTGACTTTCTTCTTGCTGCCTCTATTGCCTTCCTTTGCTACAGCGCTGCCTCTTTTGCCTGAGTGCTGCCTCCTTTGCCATCAATGACAATATTTCCAACATTCCCCTCCTACACAATGAATTTAGCCTCCCTTTACATGCACAAAATTAAAAAATGTTAATATGATCCTCCATACATTCCACAGTCTTCCTATTTAACAACGTCATCCACTAATTGGAAGTTCAAACAACATATTTTATTTTTAGAGTTTCGAATTAATTTCAAACAAAAATAGGGAGTTCATTCATTAAACTAGTCTTCCATTGATCTTCACGCTCCATATAAACATTTCGGTTGCTACTAAATCACCAAATCCTCACTGGAATAACACATTTCAAACAGACCTTGTAATTAACAAAAGACAGTTTGATTGCATACTTTGACCATTTCTTCTTCTAGTTGTTTTGAAGACCTGGGTGCAATCAATGGAGCACATAAGCATATTGAACACCTTCTCTTTAAAACCCATATGACCATTTTCAATCATGAAAACTTGAAGTGTAAAAATCGTGGAAGAGAGAATGTGATTTCTACCACTAGTATAGGAACTGAGCTGGTGGAACAAGAGTTGGACTGATGGCATAAGAACTGTATACCTACCACAAGGAAAAATTGATATTCGTAATGTTTTGAAATTAAATATCTTCAAATCATTAAATAAATAATAATTCATACATCCATAGCTTCCAACCTCTGAGTGAATATATATATATTAGCTTGAAAATGCATAAAAAGGGATAATATTGGCTATAACACCTGGTCCAGGCATAAGAGTTATTCAACAAAAGTATGGAAATATAGAAAAAATGGAGGCTCCACATATATAAGGAGGAAAATTACCATAATAGATTCCAATGGTAAACCAAAACCTCATTCTACTACCCCCATTATCATTGAAGAAACATGCATTCTAGAAGAAGATATGTTATAGCAAGGAAAAGTGTAAGGATTACTAGCGGGGGAAATTTTAGTCGCTAATATTCGCAAGTGGGCTAATTTTCCTTGCTTTTTAAAAAAATTATATTTTTCAATTTCCATTTATTCTAGAACTGATTGACCCACATTTTATAGTATAAAATTATTTTACCTTAAAAATCACTAAAATTTTATATGGACTAATATAAAATCATTATAAATCTAAATATTTTTACAAAAATACTTCCAAACATTATAAAATTTGCATATTAGGGACTAGTCAGATTCGCCGAGATTTATAAGCTTTATGATAAAATTCCACCCTTAAAATTTTCCTTGATTACTAGTATTAGAGGAATAACAAGGTAGAATGTGAGCACTAACTGAGGTCACAAATAAGAAAATACAAAAATAAGGGCAACTTGTAAAACTACATGAGAAACTTCTAGGGCTATTGGAGAATTGAAAGGAAATGTAGCAATCAGCTCCAAGGAAGCCACCTTCCTTTTTATCCTGGCTACGGAAGGCTAATCCTTCCTCTGTAGGAACATTTGGGAGAATACTCCTTGCACACCTAGTGCCCCACCTAATGCTTGATTTCGATAAGGAAAAATTAGAAACATATTGATGGATAAGAATAGTATAAGACACGAGAGTGATTGGCTTTGCTAAGATGGAGGATGAAGTAAAAAAAAGAGGGAAGAGAAACAATTATTAAGGATATATGAGGAAAATAAAAGAGAATAACTTGAGAAGTAAAACCAACAGATAAGAGGCCAATTGCAGTAAGCACAAAAATTCTTAAACGAATAATATACTTATATTTAATCATTAGAAACATCTTTGGGGACTATAGCACACCTCCCCTTAGAAGTAATTATATGTCAATAGCCTTCCAATTCTTATTCACAATTTTTGAAGGAACAATGGTGCAAGTTTAAAATAAAATAGATAGGGTAAAGGGGGAACATCAATCTGCAAGAGGTAACATATTAATTATTTTTTTCATGGAATGTAACATGGAGAATAAAGCTAAGGTTATTAAATTCTACATTCATAACCTTGTTCTTATCAAAATTACCATATGAGATCTAAACCCATACCTTGGGGATACACAATTATTATCCCTAGCATCCTATTTGAGACATGAGGAAATCAAAGTAGAGGGAGTAAAGAAAAAATTGAATGGGAAACTAGGCTGGCCACTATGGATGAGGCCTAAGCATCCAAACCCCTCCAGACTCACAAAAACTTGTGTCGGCCTTACAGAAGACCATGATATAGTGGAAATCCAAAAAAATGAGACAAATCGAGGCCATCCTCCATTTCAAAGACACTTTTAAAGTATTACAGGAGGGAAGCTCACATTATTATCAACGTACATGTGAAGAGTTTCCCCATATCATGAAAATCATATACTACCACTCTCTAATATATTGTATGTAGCACTAGCCAAGACTCCCTTATAAGAAATTACCAACCAAAGCATTGTAGTCCAATGGCTTGGGTTGAGGTTCAATCCACCCTTGCTATAGTGGCTCCAATAACACCAATATCAAGAAGAAGAAACCAATGAATGGTAATATATAGAATAAAATGTAGGATTCTGGCTAATAAGTACCATCATATCTAGCTAATGTTGTGTTTTCAAGAAATTTATCAAAGAGATGAATGAAAATAGAAGAGAAGAAGAGTAATTTTCTTAAGTGTGATATCAAATGGTTAACCATTTTCCCTCTTTTAAATAATTGTAATGATTGAAATAGATAACAAATAGACATAGATTCTAGTGCTTGAGGAAAAGGGTTTCTTGAGGAAATGGGTTGCTTAAGGAAATGGTTTTTCTTTAATAAGAACCTTGGTTGGTGGAAAACAACTTAATGTGTTTATTGTGCATTGAATACAACTGAAAATGAAGGAATATCCGAAGTGTCCTTTAGTCATGAAGGAAATAGGGATACATTATCCATTAATGGCATACGCTTTCCATTGATGGGCTAGTGCACAAGTCATGAATAAAATAGGGTAAATAAATCAATTTTAGAGAAATTAGGGAGGTCTCAACTGAAGGATGTGTAGAGTGAGGAAAAGGGGGAATATTTTAGCTGAGAACACAACCTATGGGTTGGATGTGTAGAAACACAGAGAGATTCCAGAGGAAAATTAATGTTGACATTAAATCAATTCCTGAAAAGAGTGGTATATATCTCTAGAAACCCCAGCATGAGGCTTGAAATTTATTGGATTTAAAAAGAAAGGCTTCATTTTAAAGAGGAATGATCCACTAGAAACATGGGATTTTTGAACCTGTCAAACTAGGAGAATCACATATATTATTCTGAGGGTTTTTGAACCACCATTAGTGCCTTAGGGATAAAAATATGGTGCTTGAATCATTGAGGAACCACCTATAAAATTCATTTCTCACCCATAGGAAGCTTCACCATTTTTGAACATTCTTGATAGTGGCTCTCTTCTCCTAAAAGTGAGTTGAAGTTCTCTACATAGTAAAATTTTAGCATGACTGTGTTTTTTCCTGAATAGTATGAGTTATAAGGAGCTTAGCTAGTGGATGAAGGAAGTGAGGGCCTTATGAAATTATATTTTAGCTATGTTGGTTGAGTGAAAATACACAAAATAACCCCACCTAAAAAGTTGGAATCCAAGTTGGGGGTGATAGTTGTGAGTAATGCTTCATTGCAACTATTGATGGCTGGGCGAAGATTTGTAGCCCTGATGTTCGTTTCCATATCCAATATTGATTTCAGATAAACATTTGTGAATGTATTATTTTTTTTTAAGTTCATGTGGAATTATTAAATTTATGTTGTAGTTACTATAGGAATGAATCATGGTTTGTTGTGATTGGAATGGTGAAACTTTGATAAATGTGTGCCTTGTTGTTTTAGTGTTATGCTAATGCTTTTGTGTAGGGAACATGTATATGAAGCCATCTATATTGGTGCATAATGCACTGATTCACAACACCGTATGTGGAATAATAATTGGATGGTTAACTGTGTTTCCTTCGAGCATGTACTAACATTTATTTGATGGCTAACTATGTGGTTTATTACTAAAAATTTGAGAGGACTAAAAGTGATGACCATAGGACCGTAATAGTTTTAATCTTGATCCCAAATGTATGGTTTATGTTTGTAAATTTAAATGAGTAGAAGACTTATTATTTATTTGTAGAAAATAGATCTCCTTATAACATTATTGAGTATTGTATGCCTTATAGTTTCCTTTATAATTTTAATTATGCTTATTCTCCTTAAAGAGACATACATATCTCTGGAGTGATATCACTTGTTTCCTGCAAATCATTAATATTTGAAGCGGTTTTTGACCTTTAAGAGGTTTATTGAATGATTTTGGGTTATTACAAAACCACCATAGCTAAGCTAATTTAGGATGCTTTAGGATGTCTTGGTGTATAATGAATGACATACATCTCCCTTTTCTCACATAGAACCACTGTGGTCGAGCCATTGTCGAAAAAATTTCATAAATGGCACATGCGAGAGCCTTAGATTGTTTCCCTAGCCTTTGAGCCCTATTGAGCTCATAGGAGGATTTATCATGCCAAGTACGGGATGGCTTCAAGGCCATATCGCTAGCCACAAGACTGTAAAGATAAACCTAATGTGTGGTAACTATTATAGGTTTCCAAGATTGACGAAGGGAAATAAATGACTAGGTAAGGGCTCAAGATGAAGTTTATATGGAACGGTTGCATCCCAAAATCGCACAGAAGGTTGCATGAGAGGAACAACCATGATAACATTGGGCCATTCTAGTGTGGAAAAATTAGGAAACGTCGCAAGAAAATTACACACTAGGATGAGTGGCCCACATTACACCTCATTCCATAGGCTATATCCAGAAATTAAAAAAAGGGGTGTGCAACAAAGTGAGCGGGGTGATGTAATATTGGGATGTGATGGAATTCACACGAGTTTGGAATAATTTTCATTGGAGCAAGGTAGGCCCACAGATGGGTTAGCTGAGAGGGTCAACCATGACCTAGCTTATTAAAGTGTGAAGGGAGAGGTGCGAGGATAACTGGCTTGGGAGATGGAAAATTCGCCAATAATTAATGTCGATAAACCGATGCACACACACACACACACACAAATATATGGATGTGTGTGTAGGGATTTTAATATTAAGGCATTGTGTGGGGTGTGAAGCCCAAACACATTAATGGGTCATTAACCAATAAATAAATGCAACATGGCACTGGGTTTTTTTCCATGCAATTATAGCAACATGGTTTCTACATGTTCAAAATAATGATTGGCACTTTAATTCCTCATAACTTTAATGGTCACATCTCTTTATCTAAAGGTCAGATTTAGGTAAATTTTTATATCACTGAATTCATCTTGACAAGTCAAACACAATGGTGATTTATAACTAAGGTTTTAAGTATGTTGAGAAGATCAAAAACTTTATACCTTGTTTCCATGATGACACCTTGGATCTTGGGTTAGCATAGTAATTACATCCTCTTAACGTGTGTTATGATGATGATTAGGATGGGGGTATATTACAGAGTTGTATCGTATAATCCAAGTTCAACACTTAGACTGGATGGGCTCTATCATCGGTAAGTAGTAGCAGGGCTTCCTCTAAAGGAGTTGTTATTGATTTATTTTTTGTAATATTAACTAAAAAAATGTTTAGGTGTTAAAAATCCATTCTGTAGTAGATTACATACATGTATGTGTTTCTTTCTTACTTTGTGATTTGAGTAAGTAGAATGGTACTAATGATTGATATGAATTCATTATTATCAATGTCATAACTTATGACTTATTATTCAGCTAGTCCTGGAATAGTATATTGAAATAATGAGCCAAGGTAATAACAATTGTTATATGTTGAATTTTTCTTAAAACTAAAATTTATGTGTGTCTAAAAAAAAAATAGATGAAGGTCACCCAAAAATGTTTACATGTGTTTCTTGCACATGTTTCGAGCAATGAGAAAGCCACTACCAACGCTTAAGATGGGGAGAATGAATTGTTGGAATGATATTATATGTTGCATATATATGCAAATGTATTTCCAGTGGAAGTTCCTCTATTATCTCCTTATAAGGAGGTATAATTTTGCAATGAATTAATGTGAGGAGTAGATCTAACGCCCAAGGCTCCCTGTATAATAGTTACATCGGAGCTCGTTAAGATGAAATTATATCTTAAGGAAATGTTGGAAAATATATAAATAAGACCAAGTGTGTCTCCATGGGGATCACAAGTCTTGTTCATGAAGAAGAAGGATGGTATCTTAAAATTATGTGTAGATTATAGGTAGTTAAATAAAGTGACAATCAAGGACATATATCTATTTCCATAGACAGATGACCTATTTTACCAACTCAGTGGAGAATCCATCTTCTCCTTGATTGACTTTAGATTATCATCAAGCACATAGAAAATATTATGACATTTGCAAAACAAACTTCAAGACAAGGTATCTGAATTATGAATTTTTGGTAGTGACCTTTTGGCTTACTAATGCACCTCAAACCTTTATGTGCCTTATGAGGAACATATTGTTCCTTTGTTTGGGTAATTTTTTTAGAGTCTTCATGGATGAAATTTTGGTTTATTCAAGGACGAAGGAGGAGCATGAGGAGCACTTAGAATCAATGCTATAATTTTTAAAAGAGCATAATATTTATGCAAATTTTATTCAATGTGATTTCTTGCAATCACAAATTCATTACTTGGGCGACATTGTCTCAAGGGAAGGAGTAGTGGTTGACCCTAAAATATTAAGGCTATTAGGGAATGAATAACACGAAAGAACATGGATGAAGTTATACCATTCCTGAGGATATCATGATACTACAAAATATTCATCAAAAACTTCTCCAAGATAGGCCACCCAATCACTTCCTTGCAAAGGGAAATAAATTTGCATGGACAACTAATTATGCAACAAGATTTAAAAAATTGATGCATTTGTTGACCAAAGAAATAGTATTATGGATAGTAGATCTTGAGAAGTATTTTTTTTTTTTTTATGATTCCCTAAAGATAAATGAACATAAGAATAATTATGTGACTCATGATATCGAATTATCTTCCATCATCCATGCATTGAAGATGCAAAGACGCTACCTTCTTGGTAAAAAATTCACCCTAATGAATGATCATGGGAGACTGAAGTATTGATTTGAATACACCAAGTTAAATGACAGGAATAGAAGATGGTTTTACATAATCAAGAAATTTGATTTTGAAATCTAATGTATAAAGGGACAGGAGAATAAAGTAGCAAATTCACTCAACAAGAGGGTTCAATCAAATCATTTAGTATCCATAATATCTTATGGAACTGATCTTGAAGATAAAATCAAAATATTAGGATATACTGATGAGAAATATCAGAAAATAAACTCAAGGCTAGAACAATATGGTGGGGGTGACAAGGATGAATAAAATCACCTCACGGATGATGACCTAGTTAGAATACAAAATAGAATTTTTTCCAAACAATAATAACTGGAAGAAGAATATCATTAGAGAGTTTGATGCCAAGAAAAATTCTAACCACCCAGGATACGAAAAGAGTCGCACTTCCATCAAAAAGTTATTTTCTCCTATTTTGAGGAAGGAAGTGGTTGATTTTATCACTAGATCCATATAATTATAGCAAGTGAAAGTTGAATGAAAACATCTAGTAGGCCTATTGAAACACATTCTTATTTTGGAATGTAAGTGGGAAGTGATCTCAATGGAATTCATTACCATTTTTTCCAAGAACTTTCAATTTGGATATGAAATTACGATGGTTATTGGAAAGTTGAGCAAGGTGGATCATTTTGTAGCAGTCAAATCCATTGATTCAGCCAATGAAGTGGAACATATATTAATAAAGGAAATGATAAGCTTGCATGGAATTCCCAAGAAGATTAACTGAGATAGAGATGACAAGTTCGCTTCAAATTTTTGGAAGGATGTATTTGTAGGTTTGGGGACTTAATTGGCTTTCAGTACATCTTATCATCCACAAACAAATGGAAAAATAGAGAGCACAGATAGAATCCTCAAATAGATGTTGTGAATGAGTTTTATGAACTAGAGAAAGATGCAGGAAGATTATATTCCACTTGTAGAATTTGCATACAACAATAGGTACCAAGAATCTCTAAATATGAGCCCATTTGAGGCACTTTATGGAAGGAGTTGTGATACTCTTATGATTTAGAGTGATACAACAAACATGGTCCTTATTGGTACTGATATGTTAAAATAAATGGAGCAACAAATGAAGGCCATCAAATAGAATTTGAAGGTTGCACAATATATGAAGAAATTTATGTGGATCAACATAGTGTAGATAAATAATTCCAAGATGCGGAAGATGTATATATATGGATTAAACCCAAAACATTTCCTGAAATATTGGTACATGTGCCAGGATGAAACCACTATTTTGTGGGCCTTTCTAAGTACTTACAATGATAGGGCGTGTAGCATACGTATTGGCCTTACTAGTATCAATGAAGGTTCATCATCTTTCCCATGTTTAATTTCTTAAAATATATGTACATGATGTTAATGATGTAATTGATTGGTTTGTGTTACAAATTAGAGGGAGAGTTCCTACTCAAACCTCTATGCATCATGGATCAGAGAAAACTCGTGCTTGAAAATCAAGCAATAGAGAAAATGAAATTGCAATGGAGGCACTTTGGGCCCGATGAATCCACATGTGAAATGGCTGACTAGATGAGGGCAAGATATCCTTCCCTATTTTTTGAGTGAACAAAATTGTAGATGCAATGTAAATTTTCTAAAAATATGTGTATATAAAGCATGGGGGCTTTACTGGGGGAGAAATATCTTACCATATTCATATTGGGGGATATATATTGAGGGAGAAATGACATAAGATATTTAGCATATAAAGGGGGGTAAATGGTTTTTATATTGGCAGGTATCAAAAAGGTAAATGAATCTCAATGAAAAAATATAAAGGGGTATAAAAAAATTTAATGAAAAAAATGATACCTACAATATCTATTGGAAGTAGGGTTTTTCTTAATTGGGAACGTGTATTGGGTTTGTATTGATAGGGGGCTAAATAATGTGATTTTTAGAGGTATTTACAATATGTATTCAGATTACGGGTATCATTTCATATACCATGAATGAACATGATATGTCAGAGGTTCATTGAGTGAATCCCCTATTCTATAAAGCTCCATATCAGCCATGTGTGTTTTGTTTAAGGCTATTGAATACCGAGGATGTTGTTCCCCCTCAAGGGGGAGGGGACTCTGATGTCCTCTAGTTAACATTTTTACCTCTTGTAAATAATTGTAGTTATTAAAATAGCTTAGGAATGGACACAAATTCCATTGACTGAGGAAAGGGTTGTTATTTAATAAAATATTGTTTGGTGGAAAACAACTTAATGTGTTGACATTGCATTGAATCTGACTAAAAAAGAAGTGCTAGCCTAAGTGTACTTTAACCAACCTCAAGAAATAAAAAGAACAAAAAAAATTAAGAGAAACATGGGATACATTGTCTAGTGATGGTTTGTTGCACAAGCAGTGAAGGAAACAAGGATAGTTAAACAGTTTTAGAGAAATGAGGAAGGTATCGACTGGAATATACACAGAGTGAGGTGGAAGGGAAAATTTAACCAAGAATGCAATGTATGGAAATGCTATGTAGAAACATAGAGAGATAAAAGGGAAAATTAATATCAACATTGAATTGAGCCCTGAAAAGAGTGATATCCAGCTATGGAAAGCTCGATAGGAGGCTTGTTGGTGATTGGTTTTGGAGAGAAAGGCTAGTATGTAAGGTAAGAGGATATCCTAGAACCTTGGGGTTTTTTTGTGGCCACAAATCCCCCATAATTTTATGCAAAAAATATGGGGACCCTTCATTTAAGTCCATTCTTTATGGGAATTTTAATGCTTGATGATTCATCTGATCTTTATTGCTTGGATTTTAATTTTTTTTTTGGCATATCCTTCATCATGGTTGTTGAGATTATAATTTTTCTTGTTTGATGGTGACACTAGTCTCTAATCTTCACTACTTGGATTTTGAACCTTTTTTTTTTTTAATATCCTTCATTATGTTGGTTGAGATTATAATTTTTCTTGTTTGATGGTGGCACCTTTGGTTGTCACATCATCTTGCATTACACATTGGGATTTGCTTCTCATTTAATTCATCACTTGTGAAATACGTACACTAAAAAATGGGGTAAATTGTTAAAGATTGTAAATAAACAAAGAAATTATTCTCATTTAATTCATCACTTGTGAGATACATACACTAAAAAATGGGATGATTTATTAAAGATCGTAAATATACAAAAAAAATATTTTATTGTTTGATGGTGACACTAGTGACAAGAAATGATGTGGCACCTTTTGTTGTCACATCATCTTGCATTACACATTGGAATTTGATTCTGATTTAATTCATCACTTGTGAGATACGTACACTGAAAAATGAGGTGAATTATTAAAGAATGTATATATATATATAGTAACATTTTAAATATAGATCACTATAAGATTACTTCACGACTATCCAAAGCTAATGCAACCCTGTGTGTGTTTCTTGCCATATATTAAAATTCGTCATATATATATGACAAAAGTGGGATAATCCCACAAACATATATCTATTCACCATGCCCAAGCACAACAATACAACACTCAGAGTATGGATTATCTCTCCAACTAAATGCAACAACATAACCACTGAGGCAACACAGATATGCACATATGTCGTTTTGAAATAAACATGGCGGGATTTTGAATAAGAAAGAGTGAAGTTGTGTGAAAAATGTGGTATAAAGATCTCATAATACTTTTCCATGTGGCTTGGCCACCAATTATTACATGGCTAAATTGCACAAAGTATATGGTATTTTGTTCCTAGTTTGCAATACTACTCAGATACATCAACAATGAAGGTTTCAGTTTCTTTTTATTTTTTAAGTTTTTACGTTATTAAAATTAATTATATTTTTTGTTTGGTGTTTGCAGGTATTCAGTGAGGGATTTGGAACTAAATTTAGTGCAAGGATATGGGATCCATCCATTTATGAGAGGGAATAAATAGAGCCTCAGATGAATCTAAAAAAATTGCAAAAAATGGAAGAAATGTGTGGTTGGTCGCATAAATCTCTATTTTACAAGATACAAAGGATCCCTTATTTATTATGAAGAGGCATCGATTCATTTAAACGCGAGAAAATATTTGATATCCATGGGAAGTGTTATGTTGAATTATGGATTATAGATAAAACATTCTACCCTAGATGTAGTGCTCATATAGAACAATAGGTTAAAGACTTTGCAACTAATTTTCCTAACTATAAATAAACACACAGAATAGATCAAAGAACTTACTTGGAGTCCAAGCACTTCGTATTCTCCTTCTGTCGCTCTTTCTATAGCTTCAAATTTGAGCTAAGTCACCAAAATATTCTCTGCAAATATGAACTCTAAACAACAAAAGATAGAAATAATACAGATGTCTATTCAAGTTATTAAGTTAAATCAATAAAACATGAAATATATGCATCAAATACAAATTCATAATATGAAATACATGAGCTTATACAGATACATATGTAGGAAAGTAAACAACCACATTTATTAATGAGTAGAAGGGGAAGTTAGAACCCAATGATTGATTTAGTGCCACCATCTCTAGAAACATCCCAGCCTCATCACAATGCACATCTCTCTAGCAGCATGTCACTCAAATCAATTCCTCAATTGAAATTCCACCAAAATTTATCTACTAAAATTCTTCCTTATCAAACACTAAGATCTGTGCTCAATTTATAGAGGAGCTGAAGGTAGTTTTACAATCAATGAATTTCTAATAATAGGCAAGACATGTTCCTAGTCTCAGAGGTATCAAATTGACACATGGATTCAAATTTTGAAACATGTGAACCCTTCTAGAAGGCACTGGCCAAGTGGAGATTCTAAAATAATGAGAAATCACTCCCAATGTGATAAACACACCCTTGAATGTCGAGAAGTGCTTTGCAGAGCACCCTTGAATGGTGTTACTTGAATATGCAACACACTTAGTCCCTTTAGAGGTAGTGTTGGTGATCTCTCATATGATATATTATAAGCTCAAAATCTTGGAAACCTTTGCAGATGAAAGTCATGGATGATTTGTCTTGTTCTTTGTCTTAGGGCATATAACAACTGAAATGATAGGGGATGATACACCCTATTCATTGGTCCCGGAGATGATGTCCAGTTAACTAGGTGATTGGGAATGGTGCCCAAAATAACCTATAAAATTTCCCCGTAAAGGATGAAGTCAGAATAATAATAACAATATTTTGATTGAGATTATTTACACTTGATGGGATGAAGATGAAGCGAAGTGGTGATCTGCATCAATATTACAATAAATTACATCATGATATATCCTCTTGATCATAATTGTTGAGGGTAGGCATTTCCATGTTCAGCACATAAACAATATAATATGTACATAATTCAGAAAGTCATCTACATTGGAATGTTGCTCAATACAGACATGCCTACAGATATAGGCCCATGTTTGGATGACAATATGTATGTAAGGTCACCGTATAGATGATGTGTACAACAATCCTGAAATCACATCCCAGATGGCTGAAACTAGATCCGAGGTCTTCTCATCTCGTTCACTCGATCATTTGGGTACAAGTCTAGCCATGCGAATATTTGATTTGTAGTCGAACATGGAAATACATCGTTTGATTACTAGTCAATAATGTGAGTTGTTAAGAAATGCGAGAGAACCACCATTAATGTTAATGGACCTCAAGGTATTGTAGTACATTTCGTAAGGCATGAATATATGATTTGATGTCAAACACCAAAAAAAATCTTTCGGTCAAAAGTCTCGAAGCAAGGATCTTGTCAATGTTGTAACAAGCCTCATGGTAATGAAACATAATGTTTCAAAGTTAAATTCCTAGATAATGAATTGTCATCGATAGGAAGCCACCTTATTACAAAACAAGAGTTACTAATTTTCGAGACAAAGGTATGACTTGATATGGCAATGTTCAGGGAAGACTGACATGAGAATGAAGGTTTATGAGTATTGCAGAAGGATGAGTATTCACTGGATGACTTCTCTTGAACATATCGGCGACACTGAGATTAGTTGGTAGAATTTACCCAAAACCGAAGTGAAGGTATGATGAACCATAGGAATGAATGAACTGTCAAGAATATTACCCAACCTAAAGAGTCACAGTGATGGAGTGAAGTGTCATGTTCAAGAGTGACTTGCTACTGTAAAACGTTCTGTTCACATTCCCAAATTTTCCTCGGTCATTTATCAACTAGTACCTCTTTATTTTTTAACAAGCTTGAGGAGGATAAAATTTTCTTGATCTATACTTCAACCCTTCAGGCGAATAATGTATCACTATTTAATAATTTAATGAGTCTAGTGATGAATGAAACTCGATCCTTCCCATGATTGACAAGTATGTCACTATTTTATGTTTTAACGAGCTTAACGACAGTGATAGCACGATCCTTTTTCATATTTAGAGAGTTTGAAAAAGAGGATGAAAGACAACTCCATAAGTACTTTTTTCATAAAGTTATCACTCAAATCCAAAAAAGTGTAAAATAATATCTCAAAGAACCTCTTTAGTCATGTCTAACCAAGGTATTCCTTTTTTGTAAATAATCTATCCTAGTCTAAAAAAGGGTTAAACTTATACTTAGTAGATATCAATTCATTTACTTTTACAATCTTGAAAGGACAAGTGCTTGGAAATATTTTCACATTATCGGAGTCTGAAAAGAGCTGATAGAAGTGTCTAGGGGTTACTTTTTCACTGCTATAGAAGCTAGAAAAAAAGATAAAAGTGTGTTTCAAATCCTTGTTAGCTTTTAACAAAGCTCGAAAAATAAGGAGAAAAAAGTATGCTTTATGGTCAAATCATTCTTGAAATAGATCTGCATGACTAATCTTTTTATTAGTTGTAAGACCTCTTCATAACAACATCAAATGGATTAAAAATACATGTTTCATGATTAAAAAACATAATAAAACCATATTCATGGCAATAAATATGATTTCAAACAATTTAATGACGAATAAAAAGTGTTTTACTATTCATTTTTACCATTCCATAGTTACCATTTTCATTTTGGAGCTTTGAACCTGATTTTTCCCCCAAACTTCAGTTGTCGATTGCAATCATTTATGTGGATGTATTTCATTGCCATTTGATCAAGGTTAGTGATATGAACCCTCTCTTTCATTCAATAATCATTGCATTTCCATTCATTGCAAATTTTTAGAGTTTTGGGCCCCTAGGGTAAATTTTGCTCCAAAAAAGGGCAACGCACCCTTGCATGTCGAAAGGTGCATTGCATAGCAGCTAAATTGAAGGCTACTTGCATACACAATGCATTGTCTCTCGCTAGAGACAGCATTGGGTGCAATCTACATTTTTTTTTTTTGCATTCTGCCCAAAATATGCTCAATTTTTTGCATTGAGTGGAATCTAATGCTTCTTATGGTTGCATTTCAGGTTTTCATCGGATTAAAATGAAGATTACATGGAGGGAAAGAGAGCATGAACAATAGGATATTATTTCCCTAAATGACCCGGGCACAGTAAGAGGCTTAAGATATTTTGGATTGTTAAAGTAATTCCTGTTGTCACAGATGAGGCAACAAATAGAACTCTTGGAGTTCTTAGTTTGAGCATGGGATCCAAATATTGAGGCATTTCATATTAAGAACCAAGTGGTTCCTATAAAAGTTGATAATGTATACTTTCTTACATGTTTGTCGAGGAGAGGCTTGCCCATTTCGCTCTCAGGGTCTATTGTTGGAGGAGAGACTGTGAGAGATTATGTTTTGCAACATTGTTATCTAGGAGCAAAGCCAAGAAAATATTGAAAGATAAAAATCTGGGATGTTAGATATTTTCCTTTGAGAACTATCCTTCTCACGATCGCAAAACTTGTTGGCACTGTTACACTACACGTAGCGAATAGATAGTAAATGCAAGATGCGCTAGAGTGTATGGAGCCAACAATATTCAATTGGTTTGAAGTTGTACTTTCTCAGATAAAGGAACAACTGAACAAAGCAAAGGGAGGAAGGAAGAATAACTTTAGTTGTCGTTCGATCTTCATATCATTTTCCTTAGAATGGATTCCATTGATGCAGCCACAACATGTGACATTGGATGTGTCTAATCCTAGAGATCCACGAATGCAGAGATGGGTAGAACTAATGGGATAGGCATGCAGGCCAACCAACCATTGTGTTCTCATTCTTCACCTGGTTCTGGTGACAGATTGTCTTCACTGATGAGTATGCATCCACAGCCGTTGATTTTCAAGGAGATCTAGATTTAGCTTTACCAGAAGGTGCTCAGTGGGGTGCAACGGGTAAGAATGTTTTGACCATGATTTTTATTTTCCTAAGGTTTATACAATATTTTTTTATTTTTGATGTTTTCCCAAGACTAAACTAAATTTTTAATGCAATGCAAATGTTGGTCGAGTTCAACCAGTGGAGTAAACTAGTGGTAAAATAATCACTATCCTACATAGTAGTAAACTAGTAACCGTTACATTAAACTAGTGGATGCAGTTACTACGTAGGATAGCTAGATCTATAGCATGTTACGATGAGAACCACTAGTTTACTTTTGACGTTTTTCATCATTTTGAGGTGAGATGACCAATATGTATTGGGCAGAAATTTTGTAAAAACCTATAACTATCTATCTATTTGATTTCAGTATTTTTCTTATGCTTATTGTGCAATCCTATTCAATGATGTGAATGTTTCCTTTACATGCGTTGAAATGTCTGTCTAAAACTTGATTAGCTAAAGAACCAGTCAATGTGTTCAAATTTCTGGAAATGTGTTGATATTGAATAAACTCAAAGTGTCTTTCCAAAATTCAAACACTTAGGAACAATCTATGCAATGTTGGATTTATAATAGTATAAACACTAGTAAGTTGTAATACCACAAGTTGTGAGTCTAACCTTATAATAATGTGGTTAATACAAAATGAAATGGAATTAGAGAGAAGTTTCATCAATGCAGTGTACTCAACAATAATTTTCATCAATCTACCAATAAAAATCCCTTGAAAACTCACTAACTCGCTGTTCGGAGAAAAAATGGCCCACACTGTAGAGGATAGATTCTATGTACTACAACTAGCACCATCAGCGTATCCAAAAAATGGTTCCAAAGATTCAGACATCTACGATAAAATTTAAAGTGGATTACTAACGTCAAGAAAACTCTAAAAAAAAACTAAGATAGTGCATGAAAATCAATAGCATATATATACAATATAATACAAAAAATTACTACGCTCATGATTAAGCGTAGTAGCGTTTTAGAGACAACCCATTTTTGGGCTGTGCCAATGGAATTCCATCGTAATCAACTAGCTCATAGGCACCCTTAACAAGAAATATTTTGACAATATAGTGGCCATGCCATAATGGCTCAATGTTTCATGTACCTATTACATCAGCTTCTTGCTCATAAAGTAGGACCAAGTCACCCTCTGAGAAAATGTGAGGTTGGAAATTTTTATCGTATTGCGCCTTTATACGTCTCTTATGCGCTTTGTTTGCCAATTAGGCTTCACAACGCATTTCATCAAGATGAATGAGGTTAAAAAGATGCGTTTCTTCTTCTGAGGTGTCAGGTAACAAGTTTATTGTGAGTTTTAATGATGGTATTTTACATTGGATTGGCAAGATAGGTTCCAGACCATACACCAATTGAAAGGGAGTGAATCGAGTTGCATTTCTCACTGAGGTTTGGTATGCCCACAAGGCTGAGTACAGGATCAAATGCCAGTTTATTTTACAAACTCCTATCATTCACTGAAGCATACGTTTAATAATCTTGTTAATAGCCTCAACTTGCCCATTTGATTGTGGATAATAAGGAGTATAATTATCATGTGACAATCCTAACTTGGAAGTTAATTCAATCATCCTGTGGTTGCAAAAATTCTTCCCATGATCTATAACTATAGCCTGAGGGACCCCAAACCGTGAAATAACATGATTAAAGAAAAAAAGTGCAGTTGTTTGTCCTGTGTTGTAGAATGTAGGCATCGCTTCGGCCCATTTGGTAAAGTAGTCGGCAGCGACAGTAATATAGGCATGCCCCTCGAACGAACGAGGGTTACAGGTCATGAAGTCAATACCCCATTTTGAAAATGGTCCCATAGAGACAACAGGATGCATTTGCGTTGGCGGTTTGCGGATTTTACAATAAAAAATCTAGCATGCATGATAACTTCTGACTCCGAGGATGTAGTCGCGAAATATTGTAGGCCAAAAGTAGCCGGTGTGGAGTATATTCTGTGTGGTAGCGTATCTAGATAAATGTCCACCACAAGCCCCATCATAACAATCATTTAAAACCTTTTTGGCCTCCTCATGAGTGAGGAACCTCCTTAAAATTCTATTGACACCATGACGATAAAGTGTATCGCCGACGATCAGATAATATTTGGCTTGGTATCGAATATGTCATTTTTCAGAGCGAGAGGTATCAGGTCGAAAATTTCTATTTTGGAGATAAAATATGAAATATCCATACTAAGGATCAGACGATCCAATTATAAATAAAGACTCATCAGGAATTGATGGTTCTTACATAGTTGTAGTACTATCAGAGGGAAGGTCATAGAGAAGCTCAGCCAAAACTAAATACTTCTTTGACATGGATTTGATAAGTTCCAAATCAAATTCCTGCAAAATGACAATCCATTTTGAATATTCGCCCCCCCCAGCAGTTGATGTGATAAGATATAAGTCATGGGGTTGCAATTCGAAATGACAGTGGTCTTTCGGAGCAGGATATAGTGGAAAAATATTCGTACATCTTAAACAGCTACCAACGTAACATTTTCTGTGTATGAGTACTTAACTTCCATATCATTGAGATTACAACTCAAATAATAGATGGTATGTTCAATTCCATATTATTCTTGGACCAAAACCATAGCAATGGTCGTTTTATTCATAGTGATATATAGGAAATAATCATTTTGATAATTAGGGGGATATATTAATGACGCTCAGAAAAGAGTATCCTTCATAGCATCAAAAGAAGCTTGCGAAACTTGGTCCCAATGGAAGGGAACCCCCTTTTTCAAGAGTCGAGTAAATCCTTTCGCCATTTCGGTGTAGTTTGGAATGAACCTTCTTAGGAAGTTAGCCTTTCCTTGAATTTTTTGTGTCTGAAGTAAATTTGATGGTGCAGGCAAATAAAGAATGGCTTGAACCTTCAATAGGTCGATTTGAATTGTTTCCTTTGAGACTACGAATCTAAGAAAACTACCAGAACCAACACAAAAAACACATTTATGTGGATTGAGGCATATTTTGTAGTGTTGGAAGTGTAAGAAAATGGCTCTCAAATGCATAGAGTGATCAATACAATTTCGTGAATGCGGGGGTAAATCATCTAGATAAGGTTGAACAATGTGCTTGATTTAATTGAAAGCATGGTCCATTTCTCTCGGAAAATTATCCCCGACGTTCATTAAACCAAACGGTATTTTCCTATAAGAGAATGTGCCCCAGGAACATATGAATGTTATCTTATGTTGATCCTCTGGGCGGATATTGATTTGATTGTAGCCGGAAAATCCATCCATGAACAAAAATATTTCACATCTAGCACAATCATCAACAATTTGGTTGATAAAGGGAGTAGGGTAGTTATCTTTTGGACAAGAAATGTTGATGTCCCTATACTGGACGCACACTCTAATGGTTCCTTGTTTTTTCATGATAGGAATGATATTGGAAACCCACTCAGTTAGAAGAACAGGGTAAATGAAACCACCATGAAAACATTTTTCGACTTTTACTTTGATGGAAGTGACTTTATTTGGATAAATAGGATGAAGTCGTTAATGCACTGGTTTGACATCAGGATACATATTAAATAGTGTGTTCAACAATACTAGTATCTATGTTTGGAATTCTGTCATAAGACCAAGAAAATAGATCACGGAATTCATGAAATAGAGAGGGATATGATTCGAATTCTTATGGAGAACAAGATACACCGACATGTATATTTTCTACAACACCAAGTTTGGTCGAAATATCGATAGAAATGGTTTCTTCAATATTTGATAGATTTCGCTCGGAATCGGTTGCATTAATAGGTAAATATTTCAAATTTTTTTTTTTTATTGATGGGTGATATAGTTCACTAAGATAATTTTCTTCATAATCAGGAAGATGGAAACGATGATGATAATATTCCCATGGTTCTCCTTCTAAGATCATGGCTGCCAAAATATTCTCATCTGTCAAGAAAATTGAGGAAAATGGATAAGATGGAGTGCCAAATTCTAAGGAACGATCAACCCAAACAATTGGGGACATTGATTTTCGATTCACCGCCCAAGCCAAATAGATTGATTTATGTGCCAGCTCAATAGGGTTGGATGGTAGAAAATCATCCAACGTAACAATTTCAGAACCATCCATACTCTCCCTTAAGCTAGATGGAGTGGAAGAGATCACGTAGCAGGTCTCTATACTTTCAATTTCTACCAATGTCATTGGCGGCGGTAATGAAAAGGTTCCCATGAGAGTGGAATCCTTTAAGAGTCCTACACCAATGTTCTAAAGTGATAGTTGGGGTGCGTGAATGAATGGAACACTTCCAATTACCTACGAAGCTAAGGCAAAGAAGGATAGCTGAGTAATGACTATGATAGTAACTTTATATGGAAAGGTAATCATTCTAAAGTATGTAGAAAAAATTACAGTCATTGCATATACCCATGGCCTTCCAAGTAGAATATTATGTTCAAGGGGTCCGTTAACAACCTCAACATAAACATTCATTGTTTTTCCCCCTAGTTCAACAAGCAGGTTATTAATAATACCACAAGTCTTATATTTACATCCATCAAAAGCCTTCAATGTCATTGGTGATTGTGATAAGCACAGCGAGCCAAGTGACTTCCAACAATTTAGAGACATAATGCATGTAGATGCTCCCTCATAAATAATAGTACGATGAACAAGGTGATTGAGAACATTACCTGTATGGAGAATGCAAAATTTTGCCGGTAGTTGCAGCACATAGCTCGTATGATTAAAGACGAAAAGATTAGAATCAGTTGGATCAATTCCACCAATAACCGACAATAAAGCCTTTTTTTGGGAGGGACAATTTTTTAATCCCTCAAGAGTAGACATAGCTAAAGGAGATTGAGCCAAATATTCAACTATATTATAATTTTGAGCAGCTCTTGCTCGAGGATTATATGTCAATTTGTGAACTACTCCCTTTGGTGGCTTGATCATCAATTCAAGAATAGTAGTAGGTGGTATTGATTCCATAGACAGATTTGTAGTTGAGGTAGTAGGTTGATCAGTGGCCTGACTACCATAATATTTATTACATGTTGACACCAAAATATATCTTGAAGGTTTTATGACGGATAACAAAAGTACTTGGGAACTAGAAGTTATATCTGTAGCAACGAAATTTGTGTCCAGATTCGGAAACGGATTTGTCAACACAGCTGATGCATTGGAAGTCTTAATGATATTTGAAACTTCTACGTGGTGAGTAAAATCTTGAACAAAGTGTTACTCATTACATATTATGCATGGACAACGAGGTTTCCTAGGTCCAAACGTTTGAACAGATGATCTTTCCTGTGGGTTAGAAGCTTTATTTTTCTTAGATTTCCCTTTTTTCTTATTTCCAATTTTCTTTTAACGTTTTCCCTTGTCAAACGACATGAGATTAATTTTGGAAGAAGGTGTAGGATCTGATGTAGTAGTATGGTGTGTTCTTGTAGTGCCAATCAAGCTGTCTCCGGCATGAGAGTCCTTTAATTGTGGAGGAATAGTAAAATTAGATCTCGGTGCATTAGGAATTTTTTCATAAAGCATGTCGGACTGAGTATAAATCAAGTCTAAATATTGTGCATGAGCGATAAATTTCTCTTCTGTGACAAAGCCACCCTTAGCCACATCCTGAGTTATAGATGGTAACAGGGACTTAATGAACCATTCAGCAAGGAGCTAATCTAGAACAAATGTCTTAAACATTCTATGACGGTGGCACCACTCATGAATATGATCAGATATGTGAGTAGCATTAGTCTGTTTGAAATTGGTCAAGAGTTTTGTTTCAGTTTCATATCGAATGGGTAACAGGAAGTGATTCAAGAAGACAATAGCTAGGGCAATGAAATTATCATAAGAAGCTCTAGGTAACTCAATATACCATTTTGCAGCCGGACCTATGAGCGTACACTGGAAAAGACGTAGTCGAACATAATCATCATTTAGGTAATTCGATGAACACCATAAATGATAAGTCATGACATGAGTCGACGGGTCTTCCCCAGGGTTTCCGTTGAGCTTAGGAATATCCGAGGGTAATTTGTGAGGTATCACTGGCTACCAAGGAGCATAGTTGATAGGATCATTCGTTAACTGATTTAAATCTGGTAACTCTAAAGTTGTAACAAAGGAAAATTGTCTATTAAGGTCATGTTGAGCATAGCCAAGGTAAGATGGAATTTCTTGAGCAACATGCCTTTGAGCACTAGCATAAAGAATCTTCTATTGGTAACCTAGATAGGGGTAGTTTCAAAAATAAAATGTTTGAGGATTATATTGACCAAAACCTAGATATGATACTTGTTGAAATGAAGTTTGAGGTATTTGTGCCTAAGGCTGCCAAGGGGTCTGTCCACCAATGTTGTAGCCCAATTAGAATAATTTGGATTCAGTTGATAGGTATAACCAGGTTGTGGCTGTGGAATCCCATAAAATGGTAAACCATCTTGTGAATAAATGATTTTTGATACAAGTTGTTGTAAATTAACCGAAGGATTTGGAGTCTGTGGACCTAATATTTGAGGGCATTGAGTTGAAGGACCCACTTGATAAGGTTGTTGTACAAAATTTTGATTCTGTAACAGTGTTAAAGATGTATTAACAAGTGCAAATGATGTGGTTTTAACAGGTTGAACTGGTTGATACGAGTTTATAACTGTTTGTGGTTGGATAGGTAGAGTGGGATGCCATTGAAAAACATTCATTTCTACATTAGGTTGACCAAAAGGTGACGGAGTACTATCATAGTGGGTGACCGAAGGTTTCCTCCCAGCATGAGGAGGATAATAAGACGTAAAATATTGCTCTCCAAATGTTGGGAGTCTAGTTGATATGGAACTTGAAGGAATAGACCCAGAAGGATCATCTTGATATTTCTCTAATGATGTGTATAAAGAATCAAGTCATTCGATACTCACTAAAGGTTTACCAGTTATAATACCAGATGATGACATTGGTAAATTCCATGAATTTGAAGATGCACCAGAGAAAATTCCATATAAATATTTATAACCTGATGGGACCATAGGGCCACCATGAAAATATGACTCTGCTGAAGTTGTAAACATCGACGAGTAGTGAGGGCAGGTGTTGATGTAATTGGAACAGATGGCCCAACCAAAGATGTTGGTTCAGGAATGGTTACTTGACCAAAGGTATACCCTTTTGAATCAACGAGATTTTGAATAGGAATAAGATAAAAAAAAGTAGATGGTGACGATTGAGGAAAAGACTCGTACAGGTAAAGCTCCTTTCCAAAATGAGTTGGAGTTAAAGGTATCTCGTCTTGTGGGATTTATTCAATCGCAATTAAACCAGGTGGAAGTATTTCACCATTAGGCTTAAAGTATATTTCAGGTGGTTGACTATGTGATATGGGAGACTCAATGGCTACAGAAATTTGTGGGATGACAAAGGTAGTAAAAACTTCTAGCAGTTCAACTTTGGGATTCATATGTTCTGGAAAATAGGAGATAGGATCTAGATCAACTTCTAGTTGAACAACGTCAGGTCCAGAAGGTATGGTCTCACTGATTGGCTGGATCGTGACCAAGAGTAGATGTGAGGACTCTGTTTTGACAATAGTAGATGAACCGGGATGTGTTGAAACAACTTGAGATAACTCTAGTCTATGGGAAGATGATGTCTCACTAGAGGTACGAATAGTACTTGATTCAGTAGAATGTTGTAAACTTCGCCGAACAGCAGTAACTTCCAGTGGTAAAGGTGGTTTTAATGCTATTCTACAGGAACGTAGGGGGAAAGGATTTTTTTATTCCATGATTACTGATTTATTTTAACCAAAAACAAATAAACAAAATAAAATGGTATTTCTAGGAAAAAAGGTTTACCAAGAAACTGTGAACTGCAAAATACCTCTTGGAAAACCAAGAAGTAAGGGCAGGAAATCTCCCCGAATGCTATGTTCAGTGTATCACAATTTACAAGGTGGCCGAATCGGTTCACTATGGATGGATAGAAACCTAAAGTTTTCCTCCCAAATATACATGAAGGTACATGGAGGCCCAAGTCCATATTAGTGTTGTCCGGTGCAAAACCGCACAGTGAGAGCACCCCTTTATACTTTTTGTACTGTAGCACTGCTCGATATACCTGAAAGTACGTGGATGAGCTACTATATACTTACGTACATGGAGTGAGGTATCACACTCGGAATGTATCGCAGACACGTTAACAACAGCTGCTATGTTTTACGACGCCAGAACAAAAATTCTAACCTAGACCTTCTAAATTTTATCATTATGGTTCCAATGATTTGTTAGGTAAAATGAGATAAATTTTAAGTTGATCTTGTTTATCAATTTTCCTTTCAAATTTCACTGCGATGATGTATTTGGAAATTCCTAAAATGAAAACTAAAATGATAAGCAATCTTTCACTTTCAGTTTTTCAATGAAAATCCTAGCTACTAGAGGGAAAGAGCAATCAATTTGAGAGCAAATAAATCAAAAAGGACAAAATAAATGTAGCTTTTCTAATCGTTCCTTTTTCAAAACACACAATCCGCTACATGAAAATGAAGGTTTATATTTTGAGTTACTTTAATGTTCTGAATGTAGAAAAGAAACTAAGTGCACCAAATCAATAAAAACAAATTCATTTTACTTTTGAGAAATGAAGAATGTAAACAAAAACTTCTCTTTTGAAGGAAAAGTTAGCAATTAAACAACAATTTCTCCTATCAGGAAAGGAAGAATTTACGACAGTTTCCTTTTCAAAAGAAAATGGGTCTAATGTAGCAATGAAAATACTTTGAAATTAAATCATCAATGATAAAGAAAAATTCTTTAAATAAACATTTACAAAACTTTTCTTTCAAAGGAGGAAGAGTAAGTAAGGTCACTAGTAAATACGAGGTATCGAGCTCTTTAAAACACAGCAAACAAAAAACTAAAAATAAATTGCAATCACAAATTCAAGGGAATTTGGATTGTTTCAGGAGGCAACACAGTCTCTAAAGAGAGACAGTGTGTTGCAACTCAAGTCTGAAAGGGAGACAACGCTATGCAAAGTATTTTATCCTGTCCAACAGTGCATTGGGCGCAGTGTATAAGGAAAAATACAACTTTTTAACACAATCCTAATGCACATTTGGATTTCAAAAAGCCTAATGTTTCTGAGTAAATTCTACTGGGTAAAAAAAAGATAAAATTAGAGGCAAACACACTAAGGGTGAAAGGTAAAATCCCCAGTGGAGTCGCCAATCTGTTATGCGGAATTATCAATTACGGATAAAACATTCCTCCCTAGATGTACTGCTCATCTAGAACAATAGGTTAAAGAATTTGCAACTAATTTTCCTAACTATAAACAAACACACAGAACAGATCAAAAAACTTACTTGGCGTCCAAGCGCTTCCTATTCTCCTTTTGTTGCTCTTGTTGTAGCTTCAAATCTGATCTAAGATGCCAAAATATTCTCTACAAATATGAACACTAAACATAAAAATATAGCAATAATACAATGTCTATTCAAGTTATTCAGTTAAGTCAATAAAACATGAACCGTATGCATCAAATAAGAATTCATAATATGAAATACATGAGCTTATACATATAAATATGTGGGAAAATAAGAAGCCATATTTATTAATGAATAGAATGGGAGGTTACAACCCAGTGACTGATTTAGTGTTAGCATCTCCAGCAGCATCCCAACCTCATCACAATATACATCTCTCCAGTATCATTTCACTCAAATCAATTCCTCAATTTAAATTCCACCAACATTTCTCTACTCAAATTCTTCCTTATCAAACACTAAGATTTGTGATAAATTTATAGAGGAGCCTAAGGTAGTTTTAAAATCAATGACTTTATAATAATAGGAAAGACATGTTCCTAGTCTTAGAGGTATCAAATGGACACACAGATTTAAATTTTGACACATGTAAACCCTTCTAGAAGGCACTGGCCAAGTGAAGATTCTAGAACAATGAGAATTTCGCTCCCAATGTGACCAACGCACCCTTGAATGTTGGGAAGTGCTTTGCAGAGCACCCTTGAATGGGGCTACTTGCATATGAAATTCACTTAGCCCCTTCAGAGGCAGCGTTGGATAGCTCTCATATGATATATTATAAACTTCAAATCTTGGAAACCTTTGCAGATGAAAGTCATGGATGATTTGTCTTGTTATTTGTCTTAGGGCATATAACAACTGAAATGATAGGGGATGATAGACCCTATTCATTGGTCCTCGAGATGATGTCCAGTTAACCAGGTCATTGGGAATGGTGCCCGAATTGGCATATAATAGGAAGAATAATTGATTTCCAAAGCACATAGAGCATGAAAAAAAATGTGTCAATTTTATATATTTTTTTTTCCCTCGAACCTTGGAGAAAATGGTTATATTAGTTGAAAAAATTCTAGAATTGGAATAACATGAAAGATGTTCTTTAAATTATTTAAACAAATGTTTGAATTTCTATTGAGGGGTTCAAATCCACACAAAAGGGGATATATTTTCAACAATAAATCTTGTGTGATACATTAGTGTAGCTATGAATAGATTTCTCATAGTTATACTGAGTCTTTGATTCTATAATGGAATTTGATGCACGCTATTGTAAAGTTATTTTTTGAAGGGGTTGAGAATTAGATGATTGTACCTGTATGGAGAGCATTGGAGTTAATATAAGTTTCTTTCTCTAAAATATTGTAACATATTTTTAAGCTTATGTTATTTCCTTTTCTTTAATCCATTTTTAATTAAATCCTATAAAATTTTTTATATGAATGGGAAATTGAATCACAATTATTAATTTTTCTTATTAATGTTGATTGTGGCTCTGTGTAGATTATCTTTGCAGATCCAAATAGATGTCTATAAGAGTTGGCTATGAATTATTCAAGGTAGATTTGTAATGTTCAAATAACTATTTATTTATTTATTTATTACATATAGAGTATATTATATACATTGAATTATAACAACTATTTCCCTTGTTTGACATAAATTTTATAATGGATTCATGTTATACTAGCCTAGATCCATCTTAACTATGGATATATCAAGCGTCGAGAGGGATCAAATATATTGAGGTGCAAACTTCTTTTTTGAGTGAAAAACTTGAGGAAAGGTTTGAACCTTGAGTTCTTTGATCCCTCTTGGTGCTTGAACCTTCAGTCGTGTGCGACCAAGGAAAATCTATCTATAATATGAGGAACACATGATTAATTTTATCAATAATATGTAAATACAACTAATATTAATATAGCCATTTTAAATAGGATAAATATGTTTGAGATTTATCGAGTCATTTTAATTTTGAATTTTCCTAGTTACCTCAGTTTCTTGAGATGATAAACATTTTAAATTAACTTTAATGATGAAAAATAATGAAATAAAATTTGTGAATGAAAATTGAAAATGTAATAATATTAAATGACAAAAAATGTGAATAATTATGTAGTCAATTACAAATAACCTTCATTGTGAGCAATCTCAAACTATTTTTTTCTACTATTATTATTGTCACCCTTGTTATTTTTGTCATATTTTCATATCGATTATATGAAAAATAGAGTAGAAATCATAAATCATAAACCCCCACTAACACACACAATCTCTCAATCCATATTTATCAATCTCTTTGTCCCTTCGTTGTCTCCATCTATCTCTTCCTTCTCTTAACCTTCCCTCTATATCTTTATATCACTTTGTCTCTCTATATCAAACCAAAAACATACACTCTATTTATCCAATATATCTATCTATAACTTCCTCATCCTCTCCCTCCCTCTCCCCTTCTTCTATCTATATTCCCTCCTGTTATCCTCTCTCACCTCCTTATAACTCCTTTTCTCTCTCTCCAACTTTCACTCTTTATGTCATTCTTCTTACTACCCTTTATCACCCCCTCCATCTCCATATCTCTTTCCCTATCTCTCTCTCTTAACTTTATAACTTTGTCAGTATATGCCTCTCTCTCTCCTTCTCTCCACCATTCTCTCACTATCTTCTTCTTTGTCACTTTATCACACTGCAAAACATACACACTCTCTCTCCAGTTGTCACCCTCTATGTCTTTCTTCTTCCCTACCTCTCTCTCCATCCAAATCCATCTCTCTATCCATCCCTCTCTCCCCCTCCAGCTCCATCTCTTTATCCATCCCTCTCTCCCCATCCAGCTCCACCTCTACCTCTCCAAATCCATATCTCTATCCCTCCCTCTCTCCTCCTCTCTCTCAAGCCCCCTCTCTTTTCATTCCCCTCTCTCCCTTTCTCTCCTACCTTTCTCTCTCTTTCCCTTGCAATCCTATATATTCCCCCATTACTCTCTTCATCTCTCTCAAGTCCTCTCCTCGTCCTTTCTCTCTCTCCCTTTATCGCCTGCCTTCCTCTATCTTCACCCCCTCTCTCTCTATCTCTACCCTCAAATCCTCTCTCTTCCCCATCACTCTATCTCTCTCTCCAACTATTATACTATATCCCTCCCTTTCTTATTCCCTCTCCTTCTCTCCCCCCTTTTATCCATCACTCCTTCTATGTTTATTTATCATACCCCTAAATGTACACACTCTCTCTCCATCTCTCCCTTGTCACTCCCTCTCTCTCCACTTCTCACTCTCTATGTCTTTCTTCTTCTCTTCCCCTCCAACTTCATCTCTCTATCTCTTCCTCTCATCCTTCCTCTCTCTCCCTTTCTCTCCCCCCCCCATCTCTCTCTCTCTCTCTCTCTCTCTCTCTCTCTCTCTACCCTCCAATAATTTCTCCTTCTCCCTCCCTCTCCCCTTCTTTCTCTCTCCCGCCTACATATTTATGTCTCCCTCTCCCTCTCTTACCATTATCTACCTCTATTACTCCTCTCCTCTCTCTCTTCATTTCTCCTCTCCCCTCTCCTTTAGTTTATCTTCATCTCTCCCTTGTCACTCCCTCTATTTCCCCACCTGTCTCATATGTCTTCATTCTTCCCTCTCATATATATATATATATATATATATATATATATATATATATATATATATATATATATATAACAAATTTAATATTGTATTAGTATAAAGTTATTAAATTTAATAATTTTAATATAATAATATATTAATATCAATATTATATTTAGTAATAATAATAATATCAATATTAATGTTATGGTTAATAATGTTTTTTTTTCATCGTATTATTATTAATTTGGTCCATGGTTTTTGGTACATAGTCTTCAAATATAATTAGATGTTGATTTCTACTCCTATTTGATATATTTTTATTTATTTACCTTACCTTTTTATACCTCTTTTACAAATATGGTATTTGGCCCATAGGTTTCACCTAAATAAAACTTCTTTTTGAGTTTTTGTAAATATAAATAGGTTTATGGAGTAAATATAAAAAGAGGTTTTATTTATTTACTATACCTCTAGTTTATTTATATTTTTATTTATTTACCATACCTCCTGAGTAAGTATAAAAAGAGGTTTTATTTATTTACCATAAGTGTGCTTTATTTATATTTTTATTTATTTACGATATATCTTTTTTTAGTGTTCGTAAAACTCTGCATAGCTAGTGAAAGTATGAAAATAGTATTAGAAACCAAGATATACACTAAAATGAGTGCATCTAGTGCAATAAATCGAATAGGATTATAAATATTCATACACGGTGAAATCAATGCATTTAGTGCAAGAAATCAAATAAGATTAGAAGTCATTTATATTGAAATCAATGCATATAGTGTAAGCAATCAAATATAATTATAAATCAACATCTACATTGAAATTAATGCATCTAGTGCAAGAAATGAAATAGGAGTAGAAATCACCATCTACACTAAAATCCTTTCATTTAGTCCAAGCAATCACATAGAATTAAAAATCATCTAAATTGAAATCAATGCATCTAGTGCAAGTAAACAAATATCATTAGAAATAAAATTATACACTAAAACCAATGCATCTAGTGCAAGAAATAAAATAGGATTAGAAATCACCATGTACTCTAAATCAATGCATCTATTTTAAGAAATATTCTTCCCTCTCTGCCCCCTTCATGTATATCTATATGTTCCACCATCTCTCCTTCTTTGTCTCTTTATGTCACTCACACAAACAGACAAAGTCTCTCACTCCATATTTATCAATCTCTTTGTCCCTCCATTGTCACCATCTATCTCTTATTTCTCTTAACCTTCCCTATATATCTCTATATCACTTTGTCTCTTTATATCAACCCAAAAACATACACTCTATTTCTCCAATATATCTATATAAAACTCCCTCATCCTGTCCCTCCCTCTCCCCTGCTTCTATCTATCTTCCCTTCTGTTAGCCTCTCTCTCTCTCTCTCCCTCCATTTTCCTTATAACTCCTTCTCTCTCTCTCCAACTTTCACCCTTTATGTCATTCTTCTTACCACCATCTGTCACACCCTCCATCTCCATATCGCTGTCCCTATCTCTCTCTCTCTCTCTCTTCACCTTCTAACTTTGTCAGTATATGCCTCTCTCTCTCCGTCTATCCCCATTCTCTCAATATCTTCTTCTTTGTCTCTTTATCTCACCCCAAAACATACACACTCTCTATTCATCTATCCCTTGTCACTCCCTCTCTCTCTCCACTTCTCACTCTATATGTCTATCTTCTTCCCTCCCTCTCCCTCCATCCAACTCCATCTCTCTATCCATCCCTCTCTCCCCCTCCAAATCCATATCTATCCATCTATTTGTCCACATCCTACTCCATCTCTCCCCCTCCAACTCCATCTCTCCATCCCTCCCTCTCTCCTCCTCTGTCTGAAGCCCCCTCTCTTTTCCTTCCTCTCTCTCTGTCTCTCTCCTACATCCCTCTCTCTTCCCCCATCACTCATTCACTCTCTCTCTCTTTCCCCTTCAATCCTATATATTCCCCCATTACTCTCTTCGTCTCTCTCAAGTCCTCTCTCTCATCCTTTTTCTCTCTCCCTTTATCGCCTTCCTTCCTCTATCTTCACCCCCCTCCTCTCTCTCTCTCTCTACCATCAAGTCCTCTCCCTTCCCCCTCAATCTACCTCTCCCTCCAACTATGTTACTATATCCCTCCCTTTATTATTATCTCTCCTTCTCTCCCCCCTTGTATCCATCACTCCTTATATATTTATTTATCTCACCTCTAAATGTACACACTCGCTCTCCATCTCTCTCATGTCACTCCCTATCTCTCCACTTCTCACTCTATATGTCTTTCTTCTTATCTCCCCTTCCAACTTCGTCTCTCTATCTCTCCCTCTCTCCTCCTCTCATCCTTCCTCTCTCTCCCTTTCTCTCCACCGCCCATCTCTCTTCCCCCCCTTCTATCTCTCTCTCTCTCTCTACCCTCGAATCATTTTTCCTTCTCCTTCCCTCTCTCCTTATTTATCTCTCCCACGTGCATCTTTATGTCTCCCTCTCCCTCTCTTACCATTATCTACCTCTCTAACTCCTCTCCTCTCTCTCTTCATTTCTCCTCTCCCCTCTCCTTTATTTTATCTCCATCTCTCCCTTTTCACTCCCTATATTTCCCCACTTGTCTCATATGTCTTTGCTCTTCCCTCTTATATATATAATTTAATATTGTATTAATATACAGTTATTAAATTTAATAATTTTAATATTATAATATATTAATATCAATATTAGATTTAGTAATAATAATAATATTAATATTAATGTTATACGAGCAATTAATATTTTTTTCATGGTATTATTATTAATTTGGTCCATGGTATTTGGTCGGTAAGCATCAAATATAATTAGATGCTGATTTCTACTCCTATTTGATATATTTTTATTTAATTCTCTTACCTTTTTATACCTATTTTATAAATATGGTATTTGGCCCATAGTATTAATAATAATTTGTTCCATGTTATTTGGCCCATAAGTTTCACCTAAATAAAACTTCCTTTTGATTTTTTGTAAATATAAATAGGCTTACGGAGTAAATATAAAAGGAGGTTTTATTTATTACGCTGTAAAGCGTTCTTATTTGAAAACAACTTTGCTAAAGTGCCAGATGTACTATTTTACACCATAGATTTGGATGTTAGATGATTGAGAAACTCTCTACCTTAGGATTAAAAACTGTTATTATTAATTAGTTAAAATAAACAGTTTTATGAATAATGGACTTCTTCCTTTTCGATCACTGGGTGCTCCATTCTCATGATTACCAAGGAAAACCCTGACGCCCTCTGTGGCCATGTCCTAGAGATCTCTGATGGATGCAACCTGGTAGGGAGCTTGGCGACCTTCGTCTGCAGAAGGAAACAACGAATCTGTGTTCTAAGCGGATTCCCAAAGAAGCCTTCAGGAAGTGCGGGTGTACACGCAAAGGGAAAGTCAGAGGCGAACTTCCTTCTCCATCTGCAGTTGGAGAGCCCTCGATTCTCAAACGCCACAGGCATGGCAATAGGATTTCAAAGATTGGGCTCTTTATGCCTTGGATTAATGCTGGCCTCTTCGGTGACTTAATCTCCTTCGACCATCTGACGCTTCTTCCACGAGACTCACCCTGCAAGAGATTCTTGCTGCGGTGGACTGGACGACCTCCTCCAACCCAGGTTCAAATATCAACAGAGACTGACCCTACAAGAAGATATCCTTGCTGCGGCAGACCTGGATGACCTCCTCCAACCTAGGTTCGAATATCGGTACCCTGCCCTCATGCAAATTTTCACCATGGTACCCTATGTGGATGCAGAGATTCACGTACCTTGCCCGGAGCAGATCTTCGCCATGGTCACAAGGTGCTCGGGAAAGGCCTTTACGACATTGGATTCCACATTCCATCAGCGTTCTCTTCCATTGGATTCTACCTCTGTTCATCCAAAAATTATCGCTGCTCGAACGCTTTCCCTCAACGGCAACCATCTCACCGGCCAAATTCCTGATTCCATAGGCAAGCTCCAACACTTAATAGAGCTGAATATTTCGAAAAATCACCTTACTCGCACCATTCTGGGGTCGTTACGGAATCTTGACAGCTTGTAGTTCTTGGCTTTGAACAATAATATTCTTTCCGTTTCCGTCCCAATATTCTTTGGCTCATTCGGAAATATAAATCTTCTGCTCTTTTGCCAGATGAGCAAGAAGCACCGGAGGCCTGGCAGCCAGCCTTTGCACTGCAGGCGGTGAGTCTTAAAAGTAATAGCTCATCTTCCCACGGATCTGATTGACAAAGAAAACACTTTCTGCTGACATCTGATCAAAGAAAGGATGTTTAGATCTCAGGTTCCATTTAAATCCAATAGAGAAACTTTAGAAATCAAGAAAACAAATCATTTCCAGTGCAGAGTTTGGAGTGACGGAGGAGATGAACCTGTTGAGTTTCCCCGCAAAATGACTTCTTAAATCATGGAAGTGTATAAAGACTTCTTAAGAAGAGGAACACATCATTGCTCCAAAATTCTCCATAGAGCCAACTTTTCATTTCTGCCATCAATTCAGAGTACCTTTTTCTTGACTCTCTGGTGTCTTCTACAGACATTCTCTTCAACTCTATCATTCTATTGGATTCTTGAATTTCTCTTAAATTTTCCATTATCATGGAACTGCAACCATAGATTTTTATTATTTGAAGTGTTTTCAAATCAGAATAACTCTTTGGAAGTAACTTCAATGCTAAGCATTCTACTATGATGAATGTGTTAAGTAATGGCATTTCTCCTTCCTTTAGTATGGGAAACTCTTCTAATTCAGGCAACCCAACAATTGAAAATATCTTCAATAAAGAAAATGCCTCCTTGTCACCGAATTCCCGAGGAAACTTCTTTAATTTAGGGCATTCAATTATTTCTAATCGCTCTAGATTGTTGAGCTTATGCAAATGTGAAAGTTCTTCCAGCATATCACACTTTTATAATATAAGACTAGTTATACTCTGAAAGGCACAAAAGTTACTTTCCATTTAACCAAGTCAGGGCACTCCATATACAATCTTCTCAACTTTGACATATTATTCATGTCACTCGGCAGAGATCTTATCTTTGTGAGCTCTAGCATGAGAGTGTTCATTTCAATCATATTCCCTAATGTGCCTTCCCTAATAACATCCCCATTGTTTGTTAAGTGGAACCTGGTGAGTTGCTTTAAGCTGCCCAAATTACAAATGGTGGCCACTTTTTTCCATTTCTTGGGCTCACCGTTTTCCCATAGAGTGGTGCATCCATACATTGTCAAACCCTGCAAAGAGGTGAGATGTGTTATACCCAAAGGTAGATACTACAAATGACCACATTTATCCATGGCTAGATGCCTTAGAGATTTTAAATTGTGAAGGCCAAACGGTAATTCCTTGATGCTAGAGCGGCTAAGATCAAGGATCTCCAGGTTTCCAAGATTTGTAAGAGATGCAGGTAGTAAGTTGATGGGAATACTTGATAAAAAGAGGCATCTTAACTGTTTCAAACACCCCACACTCTCTGGCAATGACTGCAATTTGGTACCACTCAAATCCAGAACCTTAAGAGAGGACATACTCCCAATAACCCCTTTTGGAATTTTTGTTAAACATTTGTTGCCATCCAATAACAATGAACATAGTTCTGGAACTCTCATTGCCTCAGGGAGCGAGCACAGTTGGTTACTGCTCAACACAATCCGAGTGCATCCAGAACATTCATTTTCATTCAAGGTGCTCAAACCCTGACCCACACGGCAAAAGAAAGTTTCTTCAGCCTCGACAATACGAATTGCCAAATCATGCAGGAGGTTGTGTATCCTGAAGAAGACTATGAACCGCTCAATGCTTCTTACGATGGGTTCAATCAAACAATGATCCACCAGAAGGTTGAGATAAACCCTTCCCACTGCGAATGGGCTGTAGCTAAGTTGATGACGATCTTTTCTTGCCAGCAGCTCTTCTCCTACCCAAAATGGAATCACATGGTTGGCATGAATAATTTTCTCTTCTCCGAATGCTGCACCCATGTATAGAAAGCACAACTGCAAATGAATATTCTCCTTTCCGAGTGCATCGTAACTCAACCTTAGGCAAGCATCGAAGCTATCAGTATTTGGCAGCCTCTGTGCAGCCCATTTCCACTGTTCTGGATCAATACAGCCAGCCATTTCCCTCGCTACAACTTTTAGTGCTAGGGGAAGCCCTCCACATTTACGAGACACCAGCTTGGCATTTTCCTCATTGATGTTTGGTGGTATGCGTCTATTATTGTAGGTAAAAGCATGATATGAAAAAAACTTCCAACTCTCCTCTTTGGACAAGTTCTCCATTGTTATTGTGTACTTATCTGCAACTCCCATTTTTAACAGTGCACTGCGATTCCTAGAATTCACAATGATTTTGGAGTTGGAGTGATCAGTTACAGCCTGCAGTATGCCCAATCCCTCCAACAAATCCATGGTGACCTTTTCCCAAACATCATCTATGAACAAGGCAAGCCTGCTACTCTGTTGCAGTGTCTCATTCAACCATATTTTTACACCATCTTCGTCCATATTTTTTTCCAAAGCTACATCTTTTTGCAAGGCTATTTGTGCATAAAGCTCATCCCTAAGACTTCTAACAACTCAAGTTTGCGAAACCGTTAGCCAAAGTAAAAAACCGTGGCTGAAATGATTGCTCACCTTTTCGCTGTTGAAGAGTCGCTTGAGAAGCAGAGTTTTTCCCAATCCACCCATGCCAAGCATGCCTATGTTGTTAGCCTCAGCATCATCTGTTACCCATTTTTCCATAATTGACAAGGCTTTCTCTTCTCCCATTACAAGGGGTTCATCGATCAACTTAGTCCTTGTTGTGCCTTTTGGAGCATGAGCCGCTTGGGAAGTGCTTGCAGAAGTGCCTGAAGAAACCAAACCTCGCACGGTTTCATTCCAACCTCGCATGGTTTCATTCATCTGCTTTTGTCCCTCAAGGATCCTCCGAGTGTGCTCTTGAAATTGGGCCATGTTAACCAAGGGAGATAATGTTACACATTTTTCTATATTTGCAATCAGAGTGTTGATCTTCTTGGTGGTTTTATATTGAGAAACAAGATCCCAGCTTGGTATTGTACACTGATGCACAATTTCTGATGCTTCTTTGAGAAGCACCTGCAACTCTTTAAGCCACTTGTTAACATCTGAAGCCTCCTCTTTATGTTGGTTCAATGCCAGCTGATTCAATGCAAGCCAACACTGATGGATCTGCTCGATAATAGGCTCAATTCTTATTATTTTATCTTTCAAAGCGGACAACTCATTTCTGCAGCGAAGGGCAATGTTAATTTGCCGAAATATTTGGTCGATTGTCATCTGTAAGCTCACACCAATAAGGCCAAGGCCAGGGACAAAACCAGGATCAACCATGATTATTTTTCAGTAAATTCCCTTGCAAATTAAATGGAATCCCCTCTGTAATGCAACAAAAACAGTAAATTCCCTTGCAAATTATATGGAATCTCCTCTGTAATGAAACAAAAACACTCCCCAACTTAACTCATATATTTTCCAGGATCTCAAAACCACAGAGTCTGTGAAGAAAATACCAAAAATGTTGTGAGGATATTTTTGTTTCTGAAATAGTTTAAACGATTTTACCCATGAAAATTGCAACTTCATCATACTAATGCATATTCTGAGCTTTCAGATTATAACAATAAAAAAATCACAAATTGGTTCTGGTTCTGCGACGAATATTCACAAATTGGTTCTGGTTCTCCTGCTTCTCCACATGAATATTTACAAATTGCTTCAATTGTTCTTCATTGATATTAACATATTACTTCAGGCTCTGGTCATGATTATTTCTAACATGATCCTGGTTCTGGTCAGGCATTTTGTCAAAAAAAAAATTAAATGGCAAAATAATAATCCAGAGCTTTTGGATCTGGAAATTGGGTTGATTCACTCTGTTGTAAAGTGTTCTTAATGATAACACTTGTTCTGCAAATGTACCTGAAGGGGCGTCTCTACCAGGTACGTCGGTCCGCCTTGAAATCCTTCAGCAGATCCCACATCAACCCCATTGATGACATTCTGAGTTAAACCTTCCGCAGTATTAGCAGTGGCTCTTTCAATGTGGCCTGTTGCCTGACTTCCTAGGTGCCCACTGGGTCATTGTCTTTCCAACTGCTTCCCAACATGATTGTCACGCCCACCTACCTTTCTTTTTCAATTAACCCAGTGGCTCAGAGAAGAACTGCCTTCATTCCCATTGAAAAAATGGGCTCTCACCTCGGTGCCCACTACCGCTACTGTGAAACTGATCACCCCTGCTTTTCTTGAAACGAATGGCCAGTGCTTTGGGATAACTGGTGAAATTTTGCATCAGGATTGTGAAACTGGCTTTGGTTTCCAGGAGGTTGGAATGTGGATGTGTTAGGCATATTCATGTCATACTGTAACATCGAATTTTGATGGGGATTGAATCCATTCCTTATAGCTACAATGCATGGCTGTGCCTGCTGCAATAATGAATCTATAGTCCTTTCCCCATATTTAAACCCCAACAGATTCATTTCTAGTTATTTTTGGAAAACATTAAAATCAAGGTGGTGTAGGAGTAGTTTCTTGTATTCTATTGATTATTGGTCTCTCCACTATCCCGGAATCTCCGATATGGCTGGTGGGAAAGCTTAAATTATTGCAATAAGTCCAATGAATTACATAAGTTAGAGAAATTTCATAGGCCATGTTTTCTGAAAGTGAAATCTTATCTAACATTTTTCATGCTGGGAGCAGGCTAAAATAGGCAAGGAATCAGATTCTGAAGCTTCATTACAGGCTCTTCGTGGCCCTATTACTTATGTTTGAGATGAAGAAGCTGAAATTAACGTACTGAGCCTGTGGGTTTTTATCTTTGACATCCTTTGGTTTCAGTCTTCTTGCAATCAGTCTCTGCATTGCTCATTTGGGAAATATGTTTTCCTTTTTCTTTTCATGTTGCCATTTGTTTAGATTCATGTGAGAGAATTTTATCTATATTAATCTTTCCTAGGTTATTGCTTTACAGCGTTTCCTTTGCAACATATGGTGCAATTTCTAGTTTATCATACCTCCTGAGTAAGTATAAAAAGATGTTTTATTTATTTAACATAAGTCTCGTTTATTTATATTCTTATTTATTTACCATATCTCTTTTTTGAGTGTTCGTGAA